>CM039119.1:24514251-25068631 GCA_022036555.1 Microstegium vimineum | reverse complement strand
TTAAAACTACTCGCATATATTGCATAGTTAAACCAGGGATCCAAAGGAACTAGTCATACAATCAAGTCGCATGTGCATATGACTATGAGAAAAATAAGATGTGATATGAAAGATGATAAAGAAAAGAGATGATTAAGAGGGGTGATGAAAAAGGGTGAATGATCTAATTCTGCAATTTCTCCTTGGGGATAACATACCTCCCTTTATTTAGAAAAATTTATTGACGAGTAATGGCTGCTTAACACACTTTGGGACTTTTGTCCTCTTTCTCTTTCTTTCTTTTTTTCTTTTTTTCTTTTTTTCTTCTCTTTTTTTAGAGCAACAACCAAACCTTTTAGAACAACTATAGCAACAAAGAGTATGATTTGAGAATGACTGGAGCTTTATTATGGCGACTGATATTTTTGGATGTTCTCTCCCAGTGTAGGAGTTAGAACACTTTCTGGATAAAGGAAAATGCTGGATAAAGGAAAATGTATATAGCGATGAATGGATGGATGCGTACTCCCAGGGTAGGAGCAGCATGGGTGCATGTTCCCAAGATAGAAACAACACAAGATGTATGAGATATATATATATGTGGGTGGTACTTCCAGGAACAGAAGTAGCACTGAATAAGAAATAAATATGTGTTTAAGAAGTTGCATACTCCTGAGGACAGAAGTAGCGTAGATCAATGGATTAGAGAGCACATAAATTAACTTTAACTGCATGACTATTCCCTAAGGGTCAACACAGCTTAACTACCCACAATGCCTACAAAGTAACATGTATAAAAGTGGAAGGCTTTCCTATTCTAGTAAGCATGAGTATATGGTCGTGGTAGGAGTTTCAAACTCTCGTCATAAAGGAACTCATCATGCAACAGTTTTAAGATTTTCAAAAATAAAACTCTCCAGAATTCTAGTATCTCTAGGAGCAAGATGGACAGCAGCTCAAAACTTTCCCATATCATATTCATCAATTACTTAGACTTAGATCAAGCATTCGCAACCCACAAGATTCAGGCTCAGAGCAAAACTTAAGTCTAAACAGTTGTGTCTAAAACTTAAGAAAGCACATGATTGAAAACTAGGTACTTGTAGAAGCATTATAGCAGAGCAACTATTCATCATGTCCATAAAGAGAAAGTTCTAGGGGTTCATCTATACAACAGATTATCCAAAAGAAAGAGCTCTCTTTATTTTAGCTAACAAAATTAAACTCATAAAAAGGAAAAGGAAAACATTGGGTTTCTAAGGTTATTCATCTTTTTAGTTGATTTATCAAGGCATGCATCAAAGGAACAAGATAAAAGATGAGTGAGGAATACTTAGCTCGACGCACAGGGGTTGCTCTCCCCCAAGCTGCATGTTGACATAGTCTGTTTATAATGATGTCTAGCAATGAAGGTGTAGCAGTCCTCCTGGAGTGTGGTAGATGATTGCTATTGGAAACAGCACTAGACTATTAAAGACAGAACTCCGGCAGGAGATAGAACAACCTTATGTCTTTTAGCTTTCCTTGATCCTTCAATTTCTGTGAAGCTCAAATAGACAACAAAGCTTGTGGAACTGATTAAGCGTTAGTGAGAAACCCCTAAGCCTTGGATGTCTAGAACTTTTCTAGCCTTGATTTTATTGACAAAAAACATTTTTATAGATTTTTATAAAAACATATAGACAGAAAAAGATAAAAACATTTTTATGCCACCACGGTGAATAAATGTGTGAGCTGTTATACGGCACAACCTTCACATGGGGCTTAATATTTTTTATATAAAGCAAGGCATAAAGCTTATTTTCTTTTTCTAAAAATAGAAAGATAAAATTAAGGATAAATTACTGAAAGGGAAGATACATACCAAGTTACCTCTTGGCGTGGCGTTCGGCGATTTTAAGTCCTCCGAGCAGGACCTCCTTGTTCGCTCATTGGTTGAGGGGCGCATCGGATGGCGCCTCTGATGTTTCTTCAGGTGCAGGACTTGAATCTGATTTCTCCTTAGGTTTCCATACCTGCCTTGATTTTGAAAGAGGAGCTAGACGTATTATCCTTTCATCTTCTATTACTTGTGGCACCTTGTGTTCTTCTTTGGCAACAGTTTCTTTTTCAGGGTACCGATCTTCAAATTTAGACACTTCTCCTTCATAGTCTGCCCATCCATCAATGATGGTTTTCTTGTTTTGGCGTTGGGTACGTTGTCTTCTTCTAGACTTATTCTTTTTAGGCTCATCACTGACTATGTAATCATTGAAGTAGCGACGTACTTTTTCTGAAGGAAAGTGTAAATGAACTTCTCCTGTTCCAATATAGATAATGGCCTTGGAAGTGTTGAGGAATGGTCTTCTCAGGATGATGGGTGGATCATACTCATCTTCTCCCATGTCAATGACTAGGAAATCAGTGGGGATATAATCTGAATAGGGACATCCTTCGCTATCCCTTTCACGAAGCGGAATGTTTGGTCTACCATCTGTAGCTGTACATAGGTAGGACCCAAAGGCATGTTGTCATATAAATATTCATATGTCACCTCGGCCATTATGTTGACGCCTGATCCAGTGTCACAGACTGCCTTGTTGAAGGAACATCTGTTAATTGAGCATTGAATGGTTGGGACACCTGGATCATCCTTCTTTATCAAATGTGGAGACTTAAGCTGATGGTCATGCTCCTTGTGGACTGCATTGATCATCTTTACTGTCTCCGTCTTCTGGGCCTTCTTGCCCATGTTCTTGGACTTGGTCTTGGTCTTGGCCTTATTGCTTCTAAGGACAGTCTCTCTTTCCAGTTTATAAGGATACTGAGGGTGTGCTGGAAATTGCAAAACTCTGTTCTTGAAGAAGAAGGTTTCTCGCTTGCCTACGATGTTGAATACGATCTTGGCAGAGTTGGAGTAGATGATGGCTCCGGCTGTATTCAGGAATGGACGTCCCAAAATGATGGGGGACCTCTCATCACCTCCTGTGGCTACTACCAGAAAATCTGCAGGAACATACGAGCTTCCTACTCGTACACAAATGTCTTCTAGAATTCCCATTGGGTTGCAGAGTGACTGGTCTGCAAGCTGCAAGCACATGGTGGTGTAGGATAGAGGATAGTTGAAAAGCTTCTCATATATCACCTTGGGCAGGACATTGACGCTTGCGCCGAAATCACAGATTGCCTCATTAAAATTTGCACTTCCAATGGAGATCGGAATAACTGGTCTTCCTATATCACCTTTCTTGATTGGTAGGGTTGGGTCATCACATGATCCTCTTGAAGGGTCACTCCAAAATCTTCCTGCATTGAATATATCCACAAGAATTGCAGTTTCTAGTCCTTCTGGTTGCCCTAGAATTTTTCCTTGGTCGGCAGAAGGAACAAAGTTGGCAAGCTATTGCAACTGAGACTCTAGCATCTTGTTGAAGCTAAGCTGATTCTTCATAGCAGTCGAAAAATTATCTATTCTGGTATTGAGTGCTTCTAAAGTCTTGTCATATGATGAAAGCTTCTTGGACAGAGTGTCCATCAACTTGCCTTGGTTGAGCACTAACTCTCTCAAAGGTGGCTGATTGAAATTGTTGGAGGAAGAATTGACCTGGTAATTACCTGAGTAGTTAGGCCTCTGTTGTTGATTCCAACCTTGATTCTGCTGAGGACGAAAATAATTATTGTTATTGTTGTTGATGTAGTTCACATCCTCCTTCAGCACTGGGCAATTGGCACCTATATGCCCTATTTCTACGCACTCCTCGCACGTCATGCGAGATTCATGAATGTGCATAACATCTTTCTTCTCAATGGCTCTATCATCAAGCCTCTTCATCAACAAGTCCATCTTGGCTGATAGCATGTCTACCTCTTTGAGCTGGTGCATTCCTCCACCTCTCTTGCGAGTTTGAGTTCTTTCTTCACTCCAACCTTGATTGGAGGCCATCTTCCACAAGAGTTGTGGCTTGAGGAAGTGTAAGTGACAAAAATGCACCTCTAGCAGCAGCATCCATAGTCTCACGAGTGTTGTTGCTGAGTCCATGATAGAATGTCTGCATGAGTAGTCAATTCTCCATTCCATGATAAGGGCATTCAAGGATATAATCTTGAAAACGTTCCCAAGCTTCTGGGACTGTCTCTTCATGTTGTTGTTGAAAGCTTGATATCTTCCCACGGAGAGCATTAGTCTTGCCCATGGGAAAGAACTTTGCCAAGAAATTGGTGGAGCATAGTGCCCACATAGTATTCTTCTCCTTGTTGGCGTAGAACCACTGCTTTGCTCTTCCCAAAAGTGAGAATGGGAAAAGTCGAAGTAATATTGCATCTCTGGGGACATCCTTGATGGTGAAAGTGCTGCAAATCTCCAGGAAATGTTGGAGATGAGCACTAGCATATTCATGGGCCTTCCCACAGAACTGGCTTGATTGCACCATATTGATCAACGCCGGCTTCAGCTCAAATGGATGATCAATGTTCGCAGCAGGTCCAGTACGGATGTTATCCGTAGTGGGAGTTGAGAACTCACGAAGTGATCTTTCAGCCATAGCGTCGAAAGCTGGTGTCAAACTTCGAACAAAAGGTTGATCTTCCTAAGTAGAAGATCTGGCCGGTTGAGCAGTCTTTGATAGATTCTTTCTCAACTTTGCTCTGGTCTTCTTAAATAAAGCTTCTAGATCATCAAGAAAATTATCTGGAAGATCAAACCTACTCATACATTACCCTGCATATGATATATAAAAATAGACAAAAAGAACGCAAGGGTAAGTCTGTATGAGTAGAGAAGGGTGGATGGTGCTCGATCACATTAGTGGATGCAATGCTTTTGCTCATTATCCATTGTATATCCACCTAATAGGGAATGATAGGAACTATAGGCTTTCTATGGCTCATATATCTAAAGGAAAGAAACATGGCCTTTCGCACATGTCCTTGGTAAAAGATAGGAATTGGAAAATATGGGCTTTGTAAAGGAATTGGGAAATATGGGCCTTGTAGTTTTCATATCCCCTCTAAAGAAAGTTTGGAAGTATGGGCTTTGTATTGCTCATATCCCTGGCAAAAAGAACTCTCTTTTGGAAATACGGGCTATGTTGCTCGTATTCCTCAGCAACAGCACCAAAAATGCTTGTTGACACTTCTAACACCACATCCTCTAAGTTGTCATCCCTAGCATGGCGCCAGAAGTGCTGGTACTAAATGTAGGATCCATAGGAAAAAGATAAGATAGAGCATCCGCAAGCATACAGATACTACAGATAATACCGATGCAGCATTTTACCTGAGAGTGAACCTAGGTGTCGTATTTATATTTTACCAAGGGAATACGAGGGGCAAAGATAGAGAGGATAATCTAAAGATATAAGAATGACTATACTCTGGATAATGAGCAATGAATGATGAACAATGCATGTAGTAATGGAGAGCTTAACCATGTGGTTATCTATCTTCTCATACAGGGTAGGTGTCACATAAAATAATAAGATAAGTGTATATAAAGAATAAGATAAATGAGATAGCACATAGCCACATAAAATATAAGGTAATCATCTCAATAGAATACTCTAAGTCTATAACACTAGCATGGATTAGGACGATAAAGAAGAATAAATCCTAAGCATTCTAACTATAAAGCCATAGCATACAATGATTAGTGCAATTACACTTAACAATCATGGCGGAAAAAGGTTATATATATGCATAGTGATATCACTATGCAAGATGAATGACGAATCAATCATTTCCATGTAATAGGGGTGTTCTACTAGTCCTATATTCGGGAGGAGGACTACAAAGGACTCATCAGGACTGTCATCCCGCGATCTACCTCACAATCCGGAAGATAGGGTGCAATCGCAGATAAATACGGTATAGACATCACGTCTACACAATATCTATCACTCACCCATTGGCCTAATGAGCAAGCGCTATACGATCCTATGCATAAACATAATTCTAAACCAACTATGCTAAGCATATAATCAAAGTAAACTAATAACAATATAATTAAGAAGATAAGCAAATAGAGAAAAGTCATATCTGATATAATAGAATAGAATAAACTTCTACTCGTGATAATAAGAACAATGATGAATATGATGAATAAAGTATAAGAATTTACCAAGAACTCTGACAGATCTGGACTCCAAGCTATGCTTGACTCCTTCTAGATCTATTCCTATGTAGTACGCTAATAAACTATGGAGCTCTAATTGAGATGGTGGCTCTAGGGCTTCTCTGAACTTGTAGAATGAAATTGATAATGAATTAGGGTTTCTCCGGGGGCTAGGGGTCTTCTTTATATAGGCTTCTCGGATGAACCACAACCCTTGGATCAAACCTACCTATCTATACGGTTTTGATTGATCCTCAAAGTCGGTGGAGGCAAGATCCGCGAGGTTGAACCTCATTGGTCCACCTCACAAGGCGGGCGCCCACATGGCTGGGCGGCTGCCCAGTCATCTCTGCCACGTGGCCCTAGCTTCGCAGGGTTGCCTTCTGGAATCTTCTAGATTAATAAAAAGTTGAATGGTGAGGTTTTCTCTCTATGTAAATCTGACATGTGGACCTCCTTTGGTTGTTTTCCGATAACCCCCTGCAGAAATAGACATTCACCAAAACTCGTGGAATTCTGTTAGTGTAACCCCAATATCTAGATAGTATTTATGTATTAGACCTTTCTCAAGATATGTTGATGGTTTAAAAACTACACTTATCTACCGTCAATAGGAGGAAGAAGCCCGCTATGCACCAGCTCCAGCAATTTCCTCTCCGTCACGTTCGACGGAAGCCACGGGTCCGGGGACTCATAATTAGTCACCATGGTGGCGGCGGCGGAGAACGATTGGTCAGTGGACGCGGCGGCGGCTTGAAGCTGCTCCGGTGGCAAAGCGGCAGTGACGACGGCGCGGATCTCCTCAGCGGACAGACGACCGGGAAGGTTCCCAATCATGGCGAATCTTGACTAATCTCACTCTTCTCTAGCGGGCGCGTAGGGGTTGGGGAGCTCCGATGACACGGCGGCAGCGGTGGCGAGAGCAAGGAACAGGAACGGGAACGGAAGAAAGCCCCCCCTCTCTCTGTATTTATAGATGGGCATAGCAACGGGCGAATCTCCCCGATTGGAAAGGTAAATCCGCTGTTGACACCGTTTTTCGACACGTGTCAAGTGGGCTAAGGTTTGACTGGTCAGAAGCCGTTCTCCATCGGCATCGGGAAAATTCTGAACCAATGTTGCTGATAAGGCTGCTGCAGAGGACCAAGTGCGTTGCCGATGAAGGCTAGATGATCTTTGTCGACAAAGGTTAATTGGTGAAGTTTTGCTGAAACTGATTGCTAATGAAGAGTCATTGCTGATGCCTGGTGAAGAGTCATTGCTGATGGCTGATGAAGAGTTATTGCCGATTGCCAATGAAGGGTGGTTGCCGATTGCCGATCAGGAAAGTGTTGCCGATGCCGATGAGCGTAACTTAGCCCTTGGTGGTAGCAGAAGGTTATCGGTGGACAAAAGAAGGAAGGCGCGGATTAAAGGGATCTGCCGATGGAAAGTTTTCATCGAGGAGGAGAATAAGGAAACTGGTGTTTTGTACCAGTATTATTATAGTAGTTTGAGTCTGACTCTTGCATGAGTCGTTTATTTTCCTTTAAAATAGGTGTGTTTGTTTAGGAAATAAATATTGTTATCCGGCTCCTGCGCGAGTCAGTTTCCTTTAAGGTAGGAGTTTGTTTTAGAAAGGATACATGTCATGTTTTTGTACAACTCTCCATGCGGGAGTATAAATATGTGCCCGAGGGCTATGGAATAAACAATCAATCCAATTAAAACCAAACCAATTTTATCTTATTCTACCTTTTATCGCAATTTACTCTTTTACTGCATTAGTTGTAGTTTTTCAACGAGTTCTTCAAGTTTTCGACGGGCTGCATCATCCTGACCTCCGTCAAATCCTTGTTAGTTCCGCGTGGGAGTACCTCTGAGCTTTGGCAATAAGGGCGCATCGTTGTTTGCCTCGTTCAGCTCTGCTCTAGTTATCCTTGATCAATCTGAGCCTTGACGTCCGGGCGCATCGCTGTCATCTCATTCAGTTTGCTCTAGTTATCATCCTTGTCGATTGATTGGTCAAATCGACTGACACGCCTTTGGAATACCGAGCTTTGGGTAATAGCCCGAGGTGTTCACAGATCTGACGCTTTTTGTGTCAACACCTCTTTTGGCACGCCCAGTGGGACCAGATTATACAAATCCACGTATTCGGCATGGGTGATCACGCCGATGTCAACCAGAGGAATGTCATTGAAGTTTCTGAGGCCGATCTGAAAGATGATCAGAAGCAGGCCATGGAACAGGCTATGGAGGAATACAAGCAGCTATATCTTAAGTCCTTCAGCCTCAGCAGGAGCGGCGAAGCAATTCAGAAGCAAGATTCGCCGTTGCCACGGCAGGTCACGTACGACGCCAACCCCGGTAAGCTACAGGAGATGGTTAATACTGCTGTAAATCAAGCATTGATCAACCACTCCAGCGTGCTGTCCAATACTATCTACAATGCCGTCGTGCAAACATTCAAAGAAGGACATGCACCGTGATATGTCGGTCCAGCGTATCATCAGCCTGGATTGGCATCTACAAGCCCATCGGCGGCCCCGATGGCGTCTTCCACCCCTGTGGAACCGTCTGCCGATGTGGCTACATCACCAAGGCCGAACGCTGGCGACATCACCAAGCTCAACCCAGATCCAGCCACGTCGGCGACTTCGGGACCAGCCCCTGCTAACTGGTGGGGATACGGTATGCCTCTGAATCTATATGCTGGTTCTAATCTGGTGCAGGGAGATAGTTCAGCCTGGAGGAACTCTACGGCATCGGCAATGCAGTCACAGCCAATGGCCCATATGATGCACAACTCTGCGCCTGCTCCAACAATACAAGTGCCATCAGATGATCTCCAAGTAATCCCCAAGATACCTCTGATGCCACCATCGGCAAGCTCTGTGCCGATGCAACACATTTATAACCACCGGCAGTCAATCTCTGGTGGCAAATTCTCAAGCTGGAGTGCCGGTCCCCCAGGGTAATCTGGTGATTAATTGCTCTAGAATTCAAGAGCCGCAGGCTCCGGTCAGCTATCAGCCATCGGTAAGTCATATGTCGATGCTTTACAATCCTGGATGGGTCAACCAGCCGCCGGCTCAGCAGCCTGGCGCACCGATGTATTATTATGGAGGCCCAGCTTACACTCAGAGTGGACCATCGGTACAGCAACCGATGAATGTGACAGTCCAGCCAAGTCCGCCAAGTGTGCCAAACTATCCATCGGTAAGTCAACCGATGCATAGTGTTCAGATGACTGGTGCTGCGCCCGCAACTACTGCACATCTTCAAGAGGCGCGTCAGCCGACTCCACCAGTCGATAATCAGCCAATGAGTCGGCAAGAGTAGGACGCGTACTGGGTCGGTAAGATTGCCGAAGTCATGAAAGAGCAATTCGGCATCAAACCCAAGGTCAACACATACTCCTATCGGACTCCGTACCCTCCTGCATATGACTTGATTCCTCTTCCAAATCGGTACAAGGTGCCTGATTTCACTAAGTTCTCCGGCCAAGACGACACGTCAACTATGGAGCACATCAACCGCTTCATTATCCAGTGCGGAGAAGCTGCCAGCAGGGAGGAATTAAGGGTGAGATTGTTCTCTTCATCACTGTCTGGATCAGCATTCACATGGTTCATATTGTTGCCTCCAAATTCTGTAATCACATGGGCCGATCTGGAGAGGCAATTTCACAAGTACTTCTTTGCTGGCATACATGAGAAGAAGCTTACCGATTTGGTCAAAATGAGGCAACGCAATGACGAATCGGTAGAGAGCTTTGTGCAAAGGCTACGGGACATAAAGAACAAGTGCTACAGTCTGGTGCTTGATGATTGGCAACTGGCAGATTTGGCCTTCCAAGGGTTACTGCCGCACATCAAGGACAAGTACGCGTCCCAAGAGTTTGAGAGCCTAAGTCATCTGGTGCAGAGGATTGCCGATCAGGATATCAAAGCCTTTGAGCCCAGGAAGACGTGGAACAAGAAGGTGACCTTCATCGGGAAAGAAGAAGACTCTGGATCGGATGATGAGCTGAATGTTGACGCGGCCGAATGGGTGAAGGATAAGAAGCCTGTGTCTTGTCTGTTCGGCCAAAAAGAGACTGAGAGGTTCACCTTCGACATCACTAAGGCTGATAGGATGTTTGACTTATTGCTGCAAGAGGGGCGAATCAAGTTGGCGCCCAACCAAGTGATTCCATCGGCCGAAGAGCTCAAGAAGATTAGGTACTGCAAGTGGCATAATGCAACCTCACACAGTACCAATGACTGCAAAGTATTCAGGCAGCAGTTGCAGTCGGAGATTGAGTCTGGGCGTATCAAGATTGAAAACTCTAAAGTCTAGAAACCGATGAAGATAGATCAGCACCCGTTCCCAAACAATATGGTAGAGATCAGTGAAAAAACCAGAGTGCTGACATCAGAAGCTGCTAGAAGGAGCTCATCGGTAGACCCTAACCGCCAAGTGCCTGAGCACGATGCAAGGAGGTTTGCCAATGACAGAAAGGGTAAGAGGGTTGCCGATGAAGGTAATAGCGCCAACAGGGCTCCTGGGGTTGTGATCACACACAAACAGCCGAGGCAGAATCATCGGCAATCACGTGAAGAGCAGTATCGGCGAGAAGAAGAGGAGCATCGGGAATGGCTTCGACACAAGTTCCACTGGAGGTGCCCCTTCTTCGTTCATTGCTGGGAAGAAGGCATCAAGCTGCCCATTGCCGATAACTGTCCGGAGTGCAATGGGTACTACACTGCCGATCGGTCAGGTAAGAGACCTTGTTTTGATGATCAGGCACCCAGATACGCCAGGCCGCTCAGAGAGAACAGATCGGCACATGACCGACTGGGGGGCAAGCTCAGTGCCCATGATCGGCTTGGCAGGCGTGTTGACCAGGGGGAGCTGGAGGAGATGGCCAATGCTAGAGTGCCCGACGAGGAGATATTCTCCAGAGATCCCAACATCGGAAGAAGTGCCGATGCAAGCGGTGGGAAGCAACACCAACCTGTCTGGAAGACCAAGCTTCCTCCGTGGTGCCCAAAGGGATTGACCAAGACCCAGAAGAGGAGGATTCAGCGCCAGCGCCGCGACAACCTGTATGACAGTACAGAACCCTCGGGAGAGATGCAATGGAAGCCGAAGCGTAAGGACAGGGACCCATCGGCAGATATAAACATGGTTGTCATGTTGCCGATGGAGTTTATGGCGCCCGTCAGCGATGATGAAGGGGCTGCCGATATGGCGCAGTTGGTGCTGGATCCGATGACGGCCATCTTCGAAAAGCCTGTCGAAGACGAGAGGCAGCACTTAAGGGCTCTGTTTGTTAAGGGCAGAGTGGATGGTCAGCCGATGACCAAGATGCTAGTGGACGGTGGTGCATCAATCAATATAATGCCCTATGTCGTGTTCAGAAAGCTCGGCAAAGGTGACCAGGACTTAGTCGAGACCGACATGAAGCTCAAGTATTTCGAAGGCAATGTGTCAACCTCCATGGGGCCGTATGTGTTGACTTAACCATCGGCAGTAAGACTTTGCCGACAACGTTCTTTGTAATCAGCGGCAAAGGCACTTACAACTTGCTCCTTGGAAGGGATTGGATTCATGCTAATTGTTGTATCTCTTCTACTATGCATCAGAGCCTGGTACAGTGGATCGGGGACAGAATTGAGGTCGTCCGCGGTGAAGCCCCATCTACCGTTGCATCGGCAGAGTTGGACACTTATGAGCAGACCAGGTGTATATCCGGCGAAGCCTGGGATAAAGAGTTCCTCAAAGTTGCCGATTACCGCATCAAGCCGATCCAAGCAGTCGGTCCTGAGGAGGAGTCTTAATGGATCAGTTCGCCGATGACGAAAAATTGGGGCAGGGCTTTACGTCTGCCGATGACTTACTCGAGGTCGACATCGGCGATGGTAGTAAACCTAGTCCTACTTTTATTAGTGCTAAGTTAGATTCCCAGTGTAAGCAACAGTTAACCGATTTATTAAAAGAGAATAAAGATTGTTTTGCTTGGGATTATACAGAGATGCCTAGTTTAGACCGATCGATAGTTGAACATCGGTTACCTATCAAGTCTGGTTTCCAGCCACATCGGTAGCCGGCACGCCGATGCAATCCTACTATCTTACCCGATATTAAGGCTGAGATTACCAAGTTGATCGAAGCTGGATTTATTCGGCAATGTCGATATGCCGATTGGATTTCTAATGTGGTTCCTGTGTATAAAAAGAATGGAAAACTTCATGTATGCATTGATTTCAGGAACCTTAACAAGGCTACGCCGATGGATGGCTATCCGATGCCTGTTGCCGATCTACTGATCGATGCTGCTGCTGGACATCGGATTATTAGCTTCATGGATGGTAATGCTGGGTATAATCAAATATTCATGGCTGAAGAAGATATATCCAAGACTGCTTTCCGATGTCCAGGTCACGTCGGCTTATTTGAGTGGGTGGTCATGACTTTTGGCTTGAAAAATGCCGATGCTACTTATCAGAGGGCGATGAATTTTATGTTTCATAAGTATATTGGCACTATAGTTGAAATCTACATTGATGACGTGGTGGTTAAGTCTGGAGATTTCAAAAAGCATCTTGCCGATTTGCGAAAAATATTAGAATGCACCAGGGAGCATGGGTTAAAGATGAATTCTAACAAGTGTGCATTTGGCGTATCGGCAGGGCAGTTTCTGGGTTTCATGGTGCATCAGAGAGGCATTGAAATCGGCAGAAAGTTTATTGATGCAATTCACAAGGTGGTTGCTCCTGCCAACAAGACCAAGTTGCAGTCTCTGATCGGCAAGATTAATTTCATTAGAAGATTTATATCTAACCTGTCTGGTAAGATTAAATCTTTTAGTCCTCTGTTAAAGTTGAAAGCCGATCAAGAGTTTATATGGAAAGAAGAGCAGCAGTTAGCCTTAGAGGAGATTAAGAAATACTTGGTGAATCCTCCAGTCTTGGTTCCACCTCAACACGGGAAGCCTTTCAGGTTATATTTGTCCGCCGATGACGGTGTTATCGGGTCAGCCTTGATTCAAGAGTTTGAAGGGAAGGAACGTGTAATATATTACTTGAGCAGAAGATTGGTGGATGCTGAAGCCAGGTATTCGGCCATAGAAAGATTGTGCTTATGTTTATATTTCTCTTGCATTAAATTAAGGCATTATTTACTATCGGCCGAATGCACTGTTGTCTGCAAAGATGATGTGGTCAAGTATATGCTGTCGATGCCGATTTTGAGTGGACGAATCGGTAAGTGGATTTTAGCACTGTCAGAGTTTGACCTAAGGTATGAATCGGCTAAGGCTGTTAAGGGTCAGGTGATGGCCGATTTTGTTACTCAGCATTGTAATATGGTGAGCTTTGTTGAGATTGCTCCTTGGACTTTATTCTTTGATGGGTCTACGTGCAAGGATGGAGCAGGTATCATCATTCTTTTGATTTCGCCTCGAGGACAGAAGTATGAAATTTCGCTGCCGATTGTTGCTACTTCGACCAACAATCAGGCTGAGTACCAAGCTTTACTTAAGGGGTTGGAGTTACTCAGGGAAGTGTGTGCCGATGCTGTTGAAATCTTCGGCGATTCTATGTTAGTGATTAACCAATTGACCGGGACGTATGAGTGCCGAAGTGAAGTTTTGATTGCTATTCATGAGCGGTGTTTGCAGTTGTTAAGGGAGTTCAAAGAATACCGCCTTGAGCATATTCCAAGATTGCATAACGAAGAAGCCAATCGGTTAGCATAGAATGCCTCAGGGTATCAGCCGATTCAGGAAGTCACGACATCGATAACAGTTGCCGATGATTGGAAAAAGGAGATTGCCGATTACTTGAGGGATCCATCCAGGAAAGTTGAAAGGCGTCTAAGGTTCCAAGCTACTAAGTATATACTCCTTGATAATTAGTTGTATTATCGGACAATTGATGGAGTTTTACTTAGATGTCTTGGCAAAGAGGAATCGAAAGAGTTGATGGGTGAGATCCACGAAGGTGTATGTGGAGCGCATCAATCGGCATTCAAGATGAAGTGGATGATTAGGCGGAATGGATATTATTGGCGACAATCCTTGAAGATTGCTTCAATTATTTCAAAGGGTGCCAGGACTGTCAGAAGTTTGGTAATATGCAAAGGGCACCTGCATCGGCAATGAATCCTATAATCAAGCCTTGGCCGTTCAGAGGATGGGCTATTGATCTCATCGGCCAAATTTATCCGCCATCGAGCAAGGGGCACAAGTTCATACTTGTTGCTACCGATTACTTTACCAAGTGGGTCAAAGAAATCCCCTTGAAGAAGGTGACATCGGCAAATATGGTGGACTTCGTTAAGGAGCACATCGTTTACCGATTCGGTATTCCTCAGACTATCACTACTGATCAAGGAACCATGTTCACATCGGGGGAGTTTGATGACTTTGCTGCTAGCATGGGTTTCAAGGTGTTGAATTCTTCTCCTTATTATGCTCAAGCTAATGGTCAAGCTGAAGCGACTAATAAGGGAGTCATTAAGCTTATAAAACGCAAGATTAAGGAAAACCCTAGAAGGTGGCATGTGGTATTAAACGAAGCTTTGTGGTCATATCGGATGGCTTGTCATGGTGCAACCAAGGTCTCGCCGTATCAGTTGGTTTATGGACACGATGCTGTCCTACCTTGGGAAATTAAAACTGGTTCTAGGCGATTATCTTTTCAGGATCAATTGACGACCGATGATTATATTACTCTGATGAAAGATGAGTTAGAAGATTTGGCAGGTCATCGGTTGAGGGCATTAATTAGTATTGAAGAGAACAAGAAGAGGGTTGCCCGATGGTATGACAAGAAAGTAAAGGTGAAGGAATTTGCCGATGGTGATTTGGTTTGGAAGCTGATTTTACCGATTGGGACTAAGAGCTCTAAATTTGGAAAGTGGTCTCCTAATTGGGAGGGTCCTTATCGGGTAAAACAGTCTGCTCCTGGTAATGCGTACATTTTGGAAACTCTCGAAGGAGTAGCATTTTCTAGAGCGATCAACGGCAAATACTTAAAAAGGTACTACCCTAGCATATGGGTAGATGCATAGTGCTCAGTCGAATGCCGATGAAAGAAAAATCATAAGAGCATCGGTAAAAACAAGCTGGCATTATATTACGAATCAAGATCAAGTATCAAGTTACAATTCACGTCGATACAACAGACATTCAGTAAGGAGTGGATGACTGATATGGCACGCAGGCGAATTTGCTCTATTTCGTCCATCTCCTTGGCGTCGGCATCGGCAGAACCCTCAACCGGCTTGATTTTCTTCTTCCATAGGATGGCTTGTCGGGCATTATGGTCTCTTTCTTGCCGCAAGACCCTGATGGAATCGGACAGTTGAGTCTTTTGCTGGTTGGCAGCCGTCAAATCCCCCTCAACCTTCTGCAGCTCCGCCAGTAGCTCCTCCTTCCTTGCCGACAGACGGGAGATTTCTTGGTCAAGGTTGCCGATGGAGACTTTTGCTTGACCAATGCCTCTGTGCTTCTCATCGGCAATGTGTTTGAATTTGAGCTTCTCTTCCTCGCTCTTGGCTTGGGCGGCCCTATCGGCAATGCGACGGGTAAGCCTCTGGTACTGGATCTGTTTGATGTCGAGGAAGGTTGCTTGGAGAAGGGCTTCTGCTTCATCGGCGGAAAGATGGCTTTGGATGTCCTTGAATGTAATCCTTGCTGCCGATGAGTCCTAGACGAGTTGAGATGTGTCTTGTAGCAGCAAGGACAGCAGTTCTTCAAGTTTGAACTTGATTTCCGCTGATAAAGCTGGGACGGAGCTTTCCTCTTCCTCATCGTCAGGGACGTCGACTGCAAAGGAGAACAGACTGTCTCCTTGGATGCGGCCTTGGCATTCATCTTCGTCCTGAGGGTTCAGGCTGTACGAGAAGAGGCTGTCCGGAGAGTCTAGAGCCTGAAGACATAGAGGTTAAAATATGCCGATTGTAAAATTATACTATGAGCTTTAAGGTAATCGACTTACCGTCTTGATGCGGATCTCCTGCCTGGGGCTTGGCATACTGGATGGTCCAGCCTCATCCTGAGCATCGGCAGCAGATGCCGATGACTGGGCCCTTGTTGGAGAGGCAGCCGACGCCACTGGTGCTGGTATAGTTGTAGCCGGCGTCGCCTCCGATGTGGTGGCAGTTTCTTGTGGCGGTTCCACTCTAACATCGTGGACTTGGGTCGACGGTGCCGATGCCGACGTCGCTGCTGCTGCGGAAGGTTGGGTTATTTCTTCGCCGGGTAGTCTGGCTGACTGTGTCGATGACGATGCCTCCGCTGTCGTGGCGGGTGGAGTTATCCCTTGAACCGGGACGTCATCCGTCGGTTGATCAGGTACACTTACCGATGGAGGCTCTGCCAATGACCCACCGGTGGTTGGCGCAACTGAAGCCGATGGAGGTTCTGCCGATGACCCGCCGGCAGTTGGTGCGATTGGGACCGGAGGCAGTCCTGCTGGCGGCGCATCGGCAGCTGATGGCGCAGTCGGAGCCGATGGTGGAGGAGAAGCCAGCCTCAAGCTCCTCTTCTTCGTTAGCGCAGTAGCAGGGGAGCCAACCCGTTTTGACGAAGACCGGGGGCATCGGCAGCCGGGCTGGAAGGTGTTTGCCTGCTGGAAGCAGATGCCGATGACCATAGTGCCTGAAAATACAAAGCAAGTTATACAAGATAAATGTTGCCGATGAAACAGTATGTAATCGGTACAAGTAAAGATAAGTTTACTGCATAAACTCGTGTCAAGGCAACAGCAACAGCCGATGTAGCCTGGGCTTTTGTAGGTGTCGGCGTAGGTACCTGTTGAGGCGTGAAAGCGGCCAATGTTGGAGCTTTGGTGCCGATGATGGATATGGGGCCCATTATCCGCAGATTGAAGGACCTGCCACTGTTGCTCATTGTGGGGATCGGATCATCGGCCTGTCGAGTGCGAGTTAAGTACCGATGACAAAAATAAAGTAATAAAAGTACGTCAGATAGCAGACTTACTGCGTCATCGGGGATGATGTAATCGGTGTCAATCAAGTGCCGATAATAGTGCGAAGACTTGGCGAGTAGCTGGCACTTCCACTCTTGCCACCAAGACTTGAACTCGTTGGTGATGAAGGAGGTTGGCGACCAAGAGGACAAGTCAAGGTCTGACAGATCAGCATCGGCAGGAAGGTTGATGACTTTATTCCAGTCCAGGTTACTGGAGATTGCCTGCCTGGGTCTTACTACCTTAGAGTAGCAGAGTTTGATCGGCAGTTGGCCAAATCCCAGTTGTCTTGCTGCTGCCGATGGATAGTAGAACTCATAGGATGGTGGGGCATTCTTCCCAGATCCAAAGACATTTACTGGAATAGCTCGGGGAGTAATGCTGGCCCTCATGATCGCTTGGTTCTCGGGCAGGCTCACATCGGTCAAGTTGAACAGCAACGGGAACTGGTTGTGTTCATCAAGATATGGCCACCAGATCCGTTCTGAGGAGGGGCGTCCGTTGTAGAACTTCTGGAAATAATAGCCGAAGTGCTCTGCATCGGCATCGGTACCTGGCAGTACTATGATGGCCTCTCCAAAGTTAAGCGGAGGGCGAGTTGTCGATTCATCATCTCCGTATCGGTAATCTTCCGATATGTCCCTCGGGAATTGTTGGGCAAATAGATCAAACTGGAGGGCCTTGTGCATGTGTGCGTTCAGCCATAAATTGATAAACCACCAAGGGCCTCCGAGATTGCCGATGGGCTCTCCTAGCAGTAGCTTATTGGATACTTGATGCAGCAATCGGTAAACTGATCCAAGAAGATACCTGCCTAAAGGGAGCCTCGTTCCATCGGCAAGCAGTTCAGCCGCTGGGAGGTGCATGGTGGTCGGACCGATGGTTTTGCCGCAGAAGACAAACTTTTCCAACCACATGTTTAAGAAGATGGCGTGCTCCCATTGGGTTACCGATCCAGTTTTCTGGTGTTCCTGAATATAACTTGTCCAGCCGCCGATGCTCCGGGTGCTCACCTTGTACTCAGATTTTCTGTTGATGAGGCTAAGCGTGTCGGCAGAGGTGATATCCAAGCCGGCCAGCATGTAGACATCGGCAAGGGTTGGGGTAGCTGGTCCATGCCTAAAGAGGAAAGCGTTCATGCTATCAGACCAGAAGTATGAAGCTGCCATCATCAAGTTTTCGTTCTTCTCTGCATCGGCAATTGAGAGCCTAATACACTGATCCAAGTTACGCTCCTGCCAGTATACTTGTTGTGATCTGACCACTCTCAAGTACCAGTTCTTCCATCCTTTAGTGTGCTTGGGCCATGAGCGGAATGTGTCCTTCCACAATCCTAGGTCAAAACGTTCGGATCTGAGCGGAATCTGGTTGGTTTCTGCATTAATGATGAATGTGGGGTCTGGATTGCCCATGGGGCCTAAGCAGCTCAAGTTGGAATCAGCGAGTGGGATGACTACCTTGTTGTACAACTCCTAGGGTTCGAAGAAGAAGGGACGAATCAGAAAAAGAGTGGGGATAAATCCAGGTTTTTGCGAGGAAAAGAACCATGCAGAGAGGTTGGATTGAGTGGGGAATGAGTCTTACCTTTGGGATGTCGACTTGGATCGCCATTTGGAGTCAGAGGAATGCTTGGTTCGTCCTTGGGTTACGAAGGAGTACTGTTGCTCGAGCTTGTGTTCTTCAGAGCGGCTGGAGGTTGAAGACGAAGGCAGGGAGGTGAAAGTAAAAATGGTCTCGGGTAAAAAAGGGCGGTGTGGATCCCGGTAACTTTATAGGCCTGTTTAGGGGTATTTTGGGGTTCTGTTTTACACTGTGCAGGAATGTGGAGAGACCCGCGGTAGATACGCGCGGTGATCTAGGTGGTCTGTAACTGTTTGTGCTACAATCGAGGGATTTTATTATTAAATTGCAGTTCCACGCGCGGGGATCGAGGAAACCGTACACCTATCTCGGGGTAACGGCTACAGCAACGGCTACAGTGGAGAGAATTTCGGCACGTAATTATACGCTCCGAAACTGGGGGGCATGTGTTGACACCGTTTTTCGACACGTGTCAAGTGGGCTGAGGTTTGACTGGTCAGAAGCCGTTCTCCATTGGCATCGGGAAAATTCTGAACCAATGTTGCCGATAAGGCTGCTGCAGAGGACCAAGTGCGTTGCCGATGAAGGCTAGATGATCTTTGTCGACAAAGGTTAATTGGTGAAGTTTTGCTGAAACGGATTGCCAATGAAGAGTCATTGCTGATGCCCGGTGAAGAGTCATTGCCGATGGCTGATGAAGAGTTATTGCCGATTGCCAATGAAGGGTGGTTGCCGATTGCCGATGGGGATGATTGGTGAAGAGTTACCAGCACAAGGACGCTAATCGGAAATGTTGCCGATTGCCGATCAGGAAAGTGTTGCCGATGCCGATGAGCGTAACTTAGCGCTTGGTGGTAGCAGAAGGTTATCGGTGGACAAAAGAAGGAAGGCGCGGATTAAAGGGATCTGCCGATGGAAAGTTTTCATCGAGGAGGAGAATAAGGAAACTAGTGTTTTGTACCAGTATTATTATAGTAGTTTGAGTCCGACTCTTGCATGAGTCGTTTATTTTCCTTTAAAATAGGTGTGTTTATTTAGGAAATAAATATTGTTATCCGGCTCCTGCGCGAGTCAGTTTCCTTTAAGGTAGGAGTTTGTTTTAGGAAGGATACATGTCATGTTTTTGTACAACTCTCCATGCGGGAGTATAAATATGTGCCCGAGGGCTATGGAATAAACAATCAATCCAATTAAAACCAAACCAATTTTATCTTATTCTACCTTTTATCGCAATTTACACTTTTACTGCATTAGCTGTAGTTTTTCAACGAGTTCTTCAAGTTTTCGACGGGCTGCATCATCCTGACCTCCGTCAAATCCTTGTTAGTTCCGCGTGGGAGTACCTCTAAGCTTTGGCAATCCGGGAGCATCGCTGTTTGCCTCGTTCAGCTCTGCTCTAGTTATCCTTGATCAATCTGAGCCTTGACGTCCGGGCGCATCGCTGTCGTCTCGTTCAGTTTGGTCTAGTTATCATCCTTGTCGATTGATTGGTCAAATCGACTGGCACGCCTCCGGAATACCGAGCTTTGGGTAATAGCCTGAGGTGTTCACAGATCTGACGCTTTTTGTGTCAACATCCGCGCATTAAATGCACTTACCTAACCGCTCCCGAAATTACCGCAGCTGGGACATGTGTCTCACCCCGGGCCCGCCACAACCGCGCCGCTTCAATTTCTTTCCTTAAAAGACGTGCCCAACGGGAGGGAGGAGATAACTATTGGCGGATCCTTTCACGAGAAGGTAACTGGGCTCCGACCCATAGTAAAATCTCGAGGGAGCGGAGGCTGACCCTCGAATAGGGTTCGACAGCCGCCCTCGAGTACCCGAGTCAAGGATGACCAGGGGGCCACTACGAGGCTTAGCTCGAGAACGAATTCTCGAGACCCCTTCGGATCATATCCAAGGACAAACAAAGGATCGATATGGAATCCCCTCGAAGGGAGGCATCGAGCCGCCATACCCCATCGAACGGGCACAGCATCCTAAGGACCATGCGTTTGCTCTAAATGAGATCGCCTCCGGGCTACAGTCGACCTCAATTGAACGAGGCACGAGTTCTCACTTGGATTCCCCGTTAACAACTCATCAAGGACGTCAACACTCGGCCCAAACGAGGGTAGCGCGATGCTCCTTACCTCACATCCGATCGAAAGGACTTGTGAGGCGAATGCCAAAAGTATGTCAAAGCTTAGCCGCTCGAGGCTCGGGGGCTCGACTACGCACGGCACCCCTCGACGAAAGAGGGCAACCCCGCTCGGGGGCTCGGGGGCTAGAAATACCCCTTGAAAAGGCGCTATGACTCCAGTTCATGATGCCTAAACCATAGAAAAGGGAGTCTGCACCACTCAGGCGCCCCTGATCGCTGCCCTCGAATCATAAGCCCCACCTCGAGTGCCAGCACTCAAGCAGGGGCTCGGGGTCACCCCCGCGGGGGGCGCTCGCGCGTCCCCCACGGAAAATTACGAACACCACTACCCTCGAATTATAAACCCCACCTCGAGTGCCAGCACTCGAGCAGGAGCTCGGGGCTACCCCCGCGGGGGATGCTCGTGCGACCCCACGGAAAACGATAAGCCATTCTCGGCATAACATAAGATCCCATGCACAAGTGCCAACACTTACACAGGGGCTCGGGGGCTACTGTCGGATACCTACAGAAGGGGTACCCCAAACCCTCGAGATCAACTCTCTAATCTTACAATCAAACTGCCAAAACTCTCCACTCAGCAAAATAACCCGTGGAACGTGCAGTACTAGGCTGGCCCATGAACAGGGCCTCGACGGTCCAAATACGGCCCACCCAAACCATGACCTGTATACAAGCAAGACAACGTAATCAGGGATGTGGCTCGAGCCAACCCCTCGATTACGGAGAATTCCGAGCGAACGATCCCCCGCTCGATTACGGAAATTCACCCAAGAGGCTATAGAGCGTATGCCACACTTATGTAATCAGGGTACAACTCGAGGTACCACCTTGATTACAGAAGTTTGCTGGGCGAACGAGCCCCTGCTCGATTACGGAGAATTTTCGAGTGAACGAGCACCCCCTCCTCCACCTATTTCAGTACGATCCCTGGGCGCATTTAATGCACTTACCTACTTCCGCCTAACCGCGTGGCTAGAGCGCTCGATATAGTGAAAAGGTACACGGTCAAATCCATGTTTCACCGTCCATGCCCACGTGTTAAGGGGATTGTACAACACTATTCCCCCACGTCTGGCACTGTTCCCGGTCAGGCACCCCCTCGAGACGCAAATGTCAATAGAATTGCTGTATTTTTCGGGAACGCCCATACTCTGCAGGGCCTCGAGCTTCTCGACCACCCCCTCGAACACGGTGACTGGTCAACACTCCACCAACTCCCGACGCGACAAGGCAAAGATCCACGCATGCAAGTATGGGCGCCGGACTCTCAGCGGGCCTCGAGGGTGTCATCCCACGCACGTAGAGTACAATGGCATCTCCTCCAGCCACGTCACTACAGCACCAGCCATGCCGCTACAGGAGCACCGACATGAATGGCATCTACCCCTCGACGTCACCCTTACGCACGCCCTAGCCATCCTGTAACATAGTGCCCCTCCTTCATCTATAAAAGGGGGCGCCTGTGAGTAGTGTAGGACAGAGGAAGTTAGATGAGTTCTTCTCCAAGTCTTAGCTTCTAGCATTCTCACGCGATCCAGAGCAAGTTAGCTGCATCTGTGCCCTAGCTAGCTCAACCACGCTTGTATTTGACCCCTGTACACGCACCTCGGTGCAAGATAATACAAGATCTTCTCTCCCCCCCCCCCCCCCCGTTGGATGTAGGGCCTTCCTTGCCTGAACCAGGATAATTCTCTGTGTTCTTGTATCACCATCCGGATTAGGGAGCATGCACTTATAAATTTACTCGTTGGTGTTGGCCCCCGGGGTCGAAACACCGACAAGTACCTTCAGTATCTTTCCTTGAAATCCATCTCAGCCATTGTGCATAAGAGAAGAAAAGCTCTCAGGAGCAAATGTTGCATCATCTCAGTCATTGTGCAATCAATATGGTCCCTGTATATTGTGTTATGTAATATTTGTCTGCTCTAGGATGAGAACTACTCCTACCTATGCATTGTTCTTATTCTTATGTATTCTCTATCGCCAGTATGCTGATGAAGACCTTTGCATTACATGTTATGTATTATTCTCCTAGATTTTCCAATTTAAGTCCTCTTCCACTGTTTGTAACCTAATGTTTATTGTTTGAAATTTTCGCATGAAGCTATGGAAAGGATGCAGGCAGCCCATGTTCCTGAAGGGCAGGAACCAATGAGTAGTGCTGATGTTGTTTGCAAGGTCATCGGCCTCTCCCAGGGCAAGAGTGAGTCCGAGGTCAGTGGCAGCACCCTTTTTCTGAGGAATGCTGGTATCCCGACAAGCTCCGCCAGAAAAGACACGGAGAAAGAGAGGGCTCTTTGTCAACGGCTATTTGAAGAACGGCGAAGTTCTGCTGCCCTCGTCGATCAACTGGAAGAACTGAAGAGGTTGACAGAGAAGAATACAATGGAGATCGCGGGGTTCCAGAAAATGCAAGCCGCGTCGGACATGAACTTCCGTGAGGAATTACGCCGCACCCAGTCTTCTGGTAACTCTACATCCCCACAGGTGGCTTTGTTGGCGGGACCAAGTGATGGTTGATGTGTGGGCATGTGTGCCCGTTTGATGTGTGGACTCCATGGGCTGGTTTTTTATTGACAACATCATGGGCTGGTTTGTTCTGAAACAATGGTAGCAGACTGCTGGACATGCATGGAATTGTAAATTACTATATGCGATGATTCCAAATTGGTTACGGTTGCCGTTTCTAATGGGTTTGTGTGATGATTTTGAATCGGTTCAATGACGCTTGTGAAATGTTTTCTGTGACGAAACAATTCCCTCCCATGGACTAACTAGGGCAGCCCACGTGGTCTAATAAAAGATGGGCACGCGGATGGGCCGATTGCATTACGCGTGGAACTCTGTGCGCACAACACGTGGGCTTCTGATTACCCGACACGTTGAATGAGCCGTCTAGCCACGTGGCCGAATTTCGAAACGTCGCTTGGACGCTCACCACAGTGACGCGTGGTCAAATTAAAAACTGTCACGTGGGCAAGTAAAATACATACAGATGGCAAAAGGACAGCGCAAAACGTGTCCTAATGAAAACCTGACACGTGGTATTGTTCTGACCTAACACGTGGTCCTGTAGGAACCCGAAACGTGGAAGCAGCAGCGCACGCCATGTCACTCTAATGGACGCCGGGGTGCCTAATGGTCGTCTGGGCCGTGAAGTACGCATATGTAGCCGTCTAATACGCATACAAAAACACTTTGATGACGCCCATATTTTAGTCATGGAAACCCATCTTCTGCGACGGTCAGATTCGTCACGAAACTGAAATAGTGACAAATATCGCACCTACCATGACAAAAATAGTTCATCAAGGTAGGTCATATAACTACTAGTGATAAATGCTAGAAAGTAAATGCGGAAGGTAAAAGGATAAGGAACACAGCGATGTTTTTTGAGGTATCGGAGAGTCGGCACTGCCTACTAGTCCTCGTTGGAGCACCCACGCAAGGGTATCACTCCCCCTTGATCCCGCAAGGACCAAGTGCTCTCTAGGATTGATTCTTCGTCGCTCTGACGCGATGAACCGCCGAAAACTGCTCACAACATGAGTTGGGTCATCCACAAGCTCTGTCGGATGATCATCAAGCTCCCAATCACCACCAAGCCGTCTAGGTGATGGCGATCACCATGAGTAACAAGCACAAACTCTTACTTCACCTCGCAAAGCCTAATGATATGCACACTTACTACTCCCTTTGCACTAATGAGGGCTTCAATCTTGGATTCTGAAATCTCTAGCACCCCACTTAGGGCTCTTGCTCTCCTTTGCACTCAAATGTGTGCCTCAGCTGATCAAATGGGCAAGAGACTCGAAATGCAGAAGGTGGGGTTGTATTTATAGGCCAAGACTTGAAATCCAATCGTTACCTCCACCTCAGCATCTTTCGAGGGCGTCAGACGGCCAGCGTCGGATGAGTCCGACGCATTGTAACTTTGAATTCCCAACTAGCCGTTAGAAGCACCGGACATGTCTGACAGTCTGACCAATTGGCGTACCACTCTAACTAGCGTCAGTATGGCGTCGAACGCATGCAAGTCTTGGGTGCTAGCGCCAGACGTGTCCAACGCTGCTCCATTGACGCGTCGGGCGCTCGCAAGCCGCCAGCACGCAGCAAGATGTGCCTGGACGCTGACGTCAACGTCCGATGCTCGATTAGAAACACAATTCACTACCAATTCAAAAACATTATGAATGTCTTCGGCTCCAATCAATCTTAGGGCCTTCTGCAGCTTTCTAGTACTAAGTTTGACAAGTGCCATTAGACTTAACTAGGTCAAGCGACCCCGTTTGCACTGCCCTTAATAGTACGATCAAAGAAAAAAAAACAAAGTACTATCAACTAATCCGACGTCCTTCAACATCATCCACGAACAGAACTAATCATCCTAAACCTTGTCATCCATCATTTGAAAATCGAAACGATTTTCATTGACAGGGGGCATCAAAACCATATTTGCCTGAGATTGCCATTACCATGACCCACCTTACAACTGTTTCTTCGAAACACACGATAGTCATGATAATTATATTGTCATCAATCATCAAAACTCGCATCAAGGGGCCTGGATGCTTTCAAAACCCTTTGTTGCTACTAGGGTGAGATATCAAACCAACTCGGCTCGTTAGTGGCTAGGCTCGTTATAGCTCGACTCATTATGGCTTGTTATACGAAGCTAACTTGGCTCTGGTCGTTAGTGGCCCGCACTAACACAAACACATATGGATCTTATAATGAAAAAATATAAGTATGTTGTCATCCATGACACTGACCCATCATTATCTTTTGATTGAGCCAACTCGAGCTAACTCATTATAAAACGAGCTATCCAATAGACTACAATAATCTGCTTCCGATGCTTCCGACTTCAATCTGCCAAGTCCAATTCATCTTTTTCCAACCCTTCCTCTGTTCTTATCTCATTCGCTTCAATTGACTCATTATAAAGCGAGTCAAGCTCAAGCTAAGCCACTAACAACCGAGTCAAGCAAGCTAGCAATTTAGAGTTTTTCAAAGCCACTAACAATCGAGTCTCCTGCGTGTCATATCACATCTGTAATATTAACTGGAGGAAACAAATGTTGCAAATACCGTAGTTACTAATTCAACATTCGCTGTTTGGCTGTCAGAATATTCAATATTAACTGTTTCACTCTGTCAAACTTACTGTTTGATTTATCGTTTCTGTGGCTAATAAGCCGACTGATATTGTTTTTAGCTGTTTTGTTATGAGAGAAAAACACTATCATAGCTATAAGGCGGGCTGATAACAACTAAAAAGTCATCACCACAGCAAAGGGTCATTTCGTCCCTGATAACCAAAAAGCCATCACCGAAGCAGAGGGTCATTTCGTCCCTGATAACCAAAAAGCCATCACCGAAGCAGAGGGTCATTTCGTCCATGCGGCTGCAATGCACCAGAGGCTAGCTTGCTAATCTTTTCTGTGGCTGATAAGCCAACTGATGCTGTTTTTGACTATTTTGTTATGAGAGAAAAACACTATCATAACTATAAGGCGGGCTGATAACAACTAAAAAGCCATCACCACAGCATAGGGTCATTTCGTCCCTGCGGCTGCAATGCACCAGAGGCAGCTTGCACCGGCGCCTGAAAGACATGCAATGATGCAGGCTGGTTCAGATTAATCGAATCCCGAACCTGTATCATTGCTCATTGATTAAACAAAAACTCAGGCTGCAGACCGTGAACCCATGCCCCGCGCCCACAAACAGGGGCCAGTTACCCGATGAACAGGCCAATCCGTTTACTTGTGCTTCGGCAAACGTGAGACAGACGAGAAATTTTTTTTCCACACCGCTGACCAAATTCACTCCAGCGTGACCCGGATGCTTTGACCAACCGGCCTAGAAACCAGAAAAGAAAGAAAAAAGAATAATGCATGTATCAACATCGTTTCTGCGTATGATGTCATCACTAGTAGAAAAATCGTTTTTGCTGGCGCCCCCAAAACACACCACAGACGGTTATGGGTTTTACGCCGCCTGTGGTGTGTTTTGGCCCCCAACCGCCTGTAGAGAGGGATTATCACAGGCAGTTGGCATAAGCCAACCGCTAATGTAAATGGCACGCCAACCGCCTGTGATAATCCCTCTCAACAGGCGGTTGGCTTGTGCCAACCGCCAGTGTAACCGTCTGTAGTACTTTCTGCCTATATATATCACCCTCCCGACCTCCACTCTCTTCTTCCTCCCGGCCAGCTACAGTTCTAGCCGTCACTTTCCATTAGAAGCGATTTTGGAGGTCTAGATTTTTCAAAATACAAGGGGGAGGTTTTGATCTTCATTTCTTGGAAGGAGATTGGTTTAAAAAGGTTAGTTTATGTCCCTATTGTCTCATTTAACTCATTTTTTCTCAATTGGAGCCACATTTTGGATCTAGGATTTCACTATGAGTGAGAGAGAAGAATACCTAGGCTATAATCTTTGTTTTATTCATGAAAATTTACTCTTATGAATACAGATCATACATGCACTATGTGGATATACTACGTGTGCGAGCATCTATAAATAACCACTTTAATTTTCTGTTTTATAGTGCCACAAGCAACCAGCGGGATCTGTCCTCTGTGGATACTACGTGTGCGAGCACATGAGAGGAGGAGACGACACAGCGACTAAGAAGAAACCTTCCAAGAAAAAAGTCAAGGCGACGACCATCAACGAAAAGGCATTGTACAACATAGTCGAGGACGTGTCATTTCCTCATCAAACAAGTCATCTCAATAGGGAAATATCATGATTATGAAAGTGAATTAGCCAAGCCCGAGTACGAAGCGCTAACAGAGGTTTATAGCCTAAATCTTACTCGGTCCGGTTTTTAGAGGACAAGTCCAAACTCTTTGTATATAGACCTGTAACTTTATGTGTGTAAGCGTGAAACTCATGTATATAATGTGCCATACACTTGTAACTTTATTGCGAGCATGGTACTTTGAAGAAAGAAATGTATATATGAGATATTTAATTTATATGTTGGTATATATTTGAACATCATCCAATAGGGTTTAGTAGTCTCAATAACAATATATATGTATATATTAAATAATACAATATTATATAAATACCAAAAATTTAAAACTGGAAAATCATTTACACATGCGGTTCTCTTAGTGTGTAAATGAGTCATTTACACAGGCGGGTTCACTAAGAGAACCGCATGTGGAAATGGGTTTCTACAGACGGTTCTCAAGCAACCACCTGTAGAAATGTCCCATTTCTACTAGCTCCCAGCGTAGTCGGCGCTTAAAAACGTCTGTAGAAATAAGTTGTGAACCGACTGTGTAGTCTGTTTTTGTACTAGTGCATCTTTCACCACTGTGAAGATCCACTACTCCAACAACCCAAGTCCAGGGTTTCAGGCTGTTCTAAGCTTTCTGCGATGTCTTTTTAAGCAAACCACGCAGTTATTACTTGCCTATGGAGAAAGTAGTAACATTACTTGCCTATGAAAGAAATGACAACATTACTTGCCTATGGACATCAAAATCTTCCAGCTCAACTGCATGTGCAACGGCAATGGCGCGACAAAGCTCAGCTTTTCCAGATCAGAGAAATCGTGGTTAGCATCTGAAGACTGCAGCTGCTGCATAGCTGCTGAGATGTCAGGAAGGATCATCTGCTTGCAGTGTAGATGCAGCTGAGGTTGCTGCTCAGCTACGCTTCCACCGCCCAAAGCAAGCCCAAAGGGAAGCTTCCTTTTCTTGAGCATTTCCTCATCGATTGTTTGCGGCATGGGAAGAGGCGTCCAGTTCTGGTGCGCTTGCCGTCCGTACTTGTAATCCCCAACGATTGGTGTTCCCAGAACCTCGGCACAATGGACTCGGAGCTGGCTCAGTTCATCAAGAATAAAAAGGAAAAAGTTTTTCAGAGTGGTTAGTGTGATCGTGGTACCTTGCAAGTAAGTACAATGAAACCAGTTTGTTCAGAGATAACTGACATATGAGTATTATAATTACCTGATGCTTCCTCCCAGTTCGAGGGAATAACTCTAACCAAGTGTACCCTAGAATAAGTAGCAAACTTCAATATTACTGAATCACAATAACAGTTATCTGTGAGGTAATTCCACACCATATTAGGATGGACTTTCCTTAACTAAAAGCAATTTTACTGTATCAAATTTTCTGCTGCTTACTGACAATATCCCAAAACCCACTAAAAAAGAACAATATTCAATAAAGTGATGCATCATAATTCAGCAATCTACTTTGTTTGTTAATCTTACAGTGGCTTTCATCATCCAGGTCACAACGTTTTTTGTTTTTTTTTTAGAACCAGGTCACAACGTTATAGCACTGGGAAACATAAACCTACATCATCAATGTTTATGAATAATATCAAAACTATATTACAGTTTAATGCCTCTGAATTTTCCTTGAATGATTTTGTTTCTATTGACATCTGATGTGATATCTGTTTTGACATTATTTTTATCAGCAGCATTAGTGGCCCCAGAGTTCTACACTATCTGATGCTACTTATTCCATTTTGAAATGACACTGCTAGCAGTAATAATTTACTTATCCATCAACATGCATTTTTGTTTCTTGCCTACCTTGAGGACAAGACTCGATCACACGGTACTCTGTCAAAGCATCTTGGACAGAAGCAGTATTTGAACCAGCGCAAACAGTCAGACGCTCCGACCTGCCATCTTGTAATACAACCTATGACAGTGAAAGGCACAACCATAAAATACTGCTGATGGAAACAGAAATCAATATAGTGGGTGAACAAACCATGTGGAAAACAAAGAAGAGCTCTAAGAAGGATCAGATTTCCAAAAGGTGTAGGAAAAGAAAAAAAAGTTTGAGACAAACAGACATACTGGAGTTCTATTCCAAAACAAAACCAAAACTCACTGATAAACTTCAAAGAAACCAAAATATTCCACCTAATACAAATCAATAATGCAATTACCCACATGCATGATTAAAATTAGCATAGTTGATTGACCTGTACATAGAACTTCTATATCCAACTTACATCACGGAACTATGGAAGAGACTGCAACAAGTAAATATATCTTGTCTCAGCATGACCGTAAGGTCTTTTTATTTTGGGGCAATAGAATGTCTTGAAAAAATATTTGTATGAACCTTAGATGCGTCAGAAGTCAGAACAATTATATTCCTTTTTAAAGGATTTGAACACATGAAGTTCAAAATACATGTGAGTGGCAGGCTGGCTACCAGAGTTTTAAGTACCGGCTGTTAGATATATAATTACATAGGACCCCCTAGGATATATACAGTGTATATCCTAGGGGGTCCTATGTAATTATATATCTAACACCGGCGGAAAATCGCCTGTTGTATAAAGTAGAGCAGGAAAGGTGCAATTTTCACTGGCAGGTATATCAACTAATTCTAAGTGAGATGCAAGTCACATATGATACATATCTTCAGAAGGTTACCTATATAAGAATGAACGTAACATATTTAATCCCATGGGTGAGCATACCTAACAGCTAAGTACAGCAGTTTAATTGTTTGATGCTATGGGCCTGCTTGGTTGTCCGCCACCACGAGCCACCGCCACAGGTAAAGCTGCCACACCTATCAAGTTTGCTGCTTGGTTGATCAATAAAGCTTGGCACGCCACAGTTTTTGTACTAGTCTGTGGCGGAGGTTTTTGCCGCCGTAGACTTGGCGTGGCACACTACGGCTGCGAACCAAGCAGGCCTTTCGATCCTTGCTATATACTCCCTCCGTCCCAAATTATAAAGCATTCCAAGAATTTTTGAAAGTCAAAGCATCTTAAACTTGACCAAAATTATATGATAATATAATAACATTTATGATGTCAATTAAGTATCATTAGATTCTTTATCAATTATATTTTCATAGTATGCCTATTTGATATCATAAATCTTGATAATTTTCTTTATAATTTTGGTTAAACTTGAGATGCTTTGATTCTTCAAGATTCTTGGAATGTCTTCTAATTTGGAATTGAGGGAGTATTAGACTATATTGTACAAATCCGTTCTCACTGCACTCACAGGCTCATTCAATGCACACGAATTTGGATGAGCCAGCAGATTAGTGGATCATGCTGCCATGGTCGTACAGGCGGCGGGTGACTCAGTTATATACATAGCTATTCCCTTGCCTTTTTCCACACGGGAAACAACATCAAGGTTTTGAGGAGCCCAGTGAGTGCATCTCTTGAGGTGGGAGAGCACATAAGAGATTCAATTTGCTGGTCACCATTTCATCAGTCAGAAGTGACAAAAACCACCTCAGGGGGCATAAGTATACGGTTTTGTTGTCTTGGGCTAAGGCATAATTTGAGTTGAAAATGTCAAAAGACTTCTCTTTCCCAGATAAGAAACTCCTGCAAGTTTGCATGCACTGGTATCTCCACTGAGCATGGAAGAAAATAAAGTAAATGGATGAGACCTACTCCCTGCGACCTGAAATATAGTGCATTCCAAAAATTTTAAGACAACTTAAAGGAATCATCAAATGACGCAGGTACCCATAGATTAAACCCAATTAAGGTATTTCTCCTGAAATTATGGTCTCCTTTCTAACAAACTTTGCCAAATCATGTAGAATGGACTATCTTTCTGTACAAATTTTAGAAGTCACAATGCACTATATTTCAGGATGGAGAGAGTACATATCTTTCATCATAGTTCACCCAAAATGGAAAAAAAATTGAACTGGGATGGCCAAAATAAGTAAGAGACATACTCTGTTGATATTGCAAAGATGAAGCAACAGGCTCCAGATCAAATTATGAAAAGGAAATAAAAAACATTATTGGCTACAAGTTGCTTTATGATATTTTGGTCTGATTCGCCAGGCAACCGTCTTACTCTCAAGCAATAATATGCATACAATGATAGAAAAATGCTAACCGATGTCTACAGTTATACCAAAATGCCAACTCAGTTTCTATAGTGCTACTTCACAGGCTTTAGGAAGCCAAGTTGATATCAATGTATAAACATGAACTTCAAGCTTACTGACAGACACAATAATAAAATCTGATAGTACTTCTATATCTTGTACTCACACTCTAACAGTCGGTCACTGACTGTAATGATAGAGAACTCTTTATTCTTTATTCTTTACTAATACAATGATATGCAGCTCTCCTGCGTGTTCAATAAAAAAAAGTCCTGCTATGAGGGAAACGAATAACTAATTTCACCATTAAAATGTCCTTTGGCAATGAATGACTGTGTGGAGGAGGTCTGTATTGTCAAAATATAAATGAGAGAAAACCTTTTTTTATTTTATTATCTTATTTTAGTGTACCACAAGGGATATTGTCAGAAGCATACTTTTTGTAACCAAGAATATGACACGGAAATTGATGGATTGCATTGAGCCTCATAGGCGGTGAGCAATATGGTACTATCCCAATTTACTCAATAACCATCCTAATTATGTGTGGGTGCATGACCCATAAGAACATCAGACGAGCGACCCATTGGGCCAGCTATCATGTGTTAACACTTTTATATTGTTTTATTACATATCAATGACAAGTCAAACATGTATCCCTAATTCTGATTTGCATAATGCATATACAGTTATTTTTTCTTTCAGTGGCAAAATTGCAAAAATGAGTTAAAAATGACAAATATGTATTGCAGCTGATGACCTAACAAGTACAAGTTGTTCATATAGTCTCTCAGTGTGAACAATGGTGAGACCACTACAAACAAGAAAAAAGGGAAACATGCCATTGAGTATCTGTAGAGTCTCAAATAGCTTTCAAATATAGAATACTACTAGTTTGAGATTGTTGTTCAAGAGAATTCAGGCTATTCCATTGTCACTGAATTGTGTTAGGAAAGATAAAACTAGCAAAGAAAAGGTAACAATATCCATACAAACCTTTGCAAGTGGAGCTGACAATAAACCCTTGGGATGCCTAGGTCTTCCAATAACAAGCGCAACATATTTTCTTTGCAGTACTTGTTGAGTACCCTTGACATAATGGACAATATTTTCAAGATACATTGAAGATAATAACCTTGCAGTTGAATAAAAATACAAAAAATGTTGTAAAACAGAGTAACATAAGTTTAATAACTTACATCCCCTAAAGCATCAGCAGTTTTCTCACGAAATATAGCATGCATAATGGAAGTGCTAAGTTGAGTTCTTCCCAGAACAAGGACGCCACTGCAATCCCTATCAAGCCTGTGGACCTTGTGAAGTAATAAAATAGAATATTAAGAAACAAGCAAGTCATGCAGAAACTTTCAAACAAAGTTGTTCCTTGGAGCGGCCCCAATGTAATGCCACTTTGCTGAGGAACTAAGAATACAGAGAGAGCTTGTATAATCAGAAAGTATGCTACTTTTAAAATGAGGATATTATGACAACATGGCATTCACTAATTTGAGATTGATCTACCACTCTACCTTGACAAATTCACATATGACCATCATCTGTTTCTCTGAGTCAACCATAGTTGAGAACGTGCACTAGATCAGTGGTAGGGAAGCAGAAGTGCATCCTACAGTATGGGAGTTCAACTCCCCATTCTCACACACACAAAAAAAAATCCACTCCTTGTGCTATTTCCAGTGAACTACGTTGCCCACTAACGGTTGCAGTGTGATAAGCAGCTGCAAGCACGTCCATCGTTAGTAGCACGTCCTGAATAGCCAGGGTTCATGGCCTTTTCTTGACCCTACGGAAGAGAATCTTCTACCTTTCCGTTAATGGCACGTCCTCATGTTCTCGGCAATTGTTCTGTCCATTTTCCAAAAGCATTTACATGTACATTATCACCTAAAACCACATGTATTGTTTGTTTAAAAAAAAATAAAAAAGTCACTGCACTCTTGTTTGTGACTGTAAGATGAGGATTAATAGAACGCTAGCAGAACATTTTCACAGGCTATTATTTAACTTGATATTAATGAAATATCTAATTCTGTTTGGATCTTCAAAATCTGCAAATTGCTTTTATAAAGCTCTAAAAAGGCACATAGAACTTGTTAGTATTTGACTTCTTCTCCAGTTTGACCATCTGTGAACTGTGATGCCCCTGCTATGATACGTCAGGTTTGTACTATAAGATGCATGTACCATGAGCTCTGCAAACACCCAGAACTCACCAGCCGAGGTGCTTCAGAAGAACCGTCCTCAAACATCGGGGCCAGTATATCAATACTATTTTTTATGCCAACACCACCCTTCAGAATTAAGAAGCAAAAATGTTTCAAATAGGCTCTGAATTTTTTGTTAAACTGCAGATTATTAAGGATATAAAGTTATCTACTTGCACTGGCATTCCAGGTGGTTTGTTGAGCACGATGATGGCCTTATCCTGAAAAAAATACAGATGCCAATGAGATCATTTACCATCCAAGCTCATCAACATATCTTTGAAAAACAAATATAGATTTAAACCTTGTAGATCTCAAGGCCACGTAGAAAATCAATCTCATTCTTGTTACCAAATTTCTTGGTCTTCTCAGTAACAGAAGATTCTTGAATGTTAACAGGTAGAAAGAGAATATCACCAGGTACAAGTTCATCTTCTGCTGAAACCTTTGAAGCAGTTAAAACAAGGTCACATACTGCATGAGAGGACTCTGTTACTAGTAAAATATTGTGCTCTATAACCTCATTAGACTACAGCTGAAAACTGTCTCACTTTATAATACAATTGGCCATTCTTCATCCATGCCAATCTTTTTGGTAATAGACCAATAACTACATCAAAACATGATACATGTATGCAGGATGCACTAATGAAAGAACAAGTCTTAGTGATATGGATGATAAAATATGGTTCCATGAGAAAAATACTGGAGGCAGAAAGTCACAGGAACAAGAAAAAAAGAGCAAAACAATGTGAAAGATTTGTGGCTCCACAAACTTCCCAAATAACAAAGAAAATACTGATAATTGCTAAAATTGAAATGAAAGTTTCTGAAAAACTGAAGCATTAATACGTTGAAAGTTTGCTGCTAATATCACCAATCCATGTCATTTTTTTGTTAGTGATTGATATCGTGCCTTTCAAAATCATAAACTATGATGACAAGTTACCAAGTTCCTCTTTTAAGTAATAGTACCATGGTAAGTAAAAGTATCATGGGAAGATAGCTCATAATTAAAGGGAACAAGGATGTGATGATTGAGATTGACTAATCAATTGTTTCTCTAACATGTGGCCCCATGAACCAAATGCCCATGATACATCAAGTGTCAAATTATCAAGTGCAAAGATAGAGCGCAAAGTCCACAAAATTCAATGCTTGGCGGAGCAACTCTGTGTACCAACCCAAAAGAACAAGGACCCGTTTAACATTGCGGTGGCCTTTTCAAAAGTACTTACTCTTTTTTTTTCTCTAACACGCAGGAGAACTGCGTATCATTATATATTAAGAAGAATAAAAGGGGTGTGAAACCCCAGAAAACACACACAAAACACACACACCACCATACACACCACACCTCACTCAGAAACCCACTGCTCGCCTTACTCCTTTCTAGATCTGCCTGTGACAGTTGCTTATGAGCATCTTTTTAGGATCCGTAACAGAAAAATCTTACTAGCATTAGTAAAGATCCTGAGCATAGTGCAGCACAGCACAATTACCACAAATGGCCATAAATCAAGCTGATGGCTACATACACATACAGGTTTCTATACTAGACGAAGGTCAATCTTTTATCAAATTACTATTTTTAACGTGAAAAGCAGAAATTTGTGTGTAGGGAACACATATTGCTGCACCTTAATGTTAATCACTTTGCTTTAAGATCATAAACCATTTAAGAAATCATTGCAGAAGCACACCCCTAAAGTTATAATTCACTAAGATAACAGATTTACTTTATTTCAAAGAATATCGTCCTTCATATATTTTCTTAAAAATGTGGATATGCCAGCAATGTATGATGTATCCCAATTTCCAAACTAGCACACATACAAAAAAAATGTTATGTAAAAGCATACAAAGGGAAAATTAGAACTCAGAAGTCAGAATATCAAGTATTTCTGATTGACTTGTCATTCATTACCCTTCTCAACCGGAGTTGCTGAACAATACTCTCTGTTGAAGAGGTATCAGCAGTCACAAGATTCTTCTTCACCTGCAACAGTGAATACACAGGGAAAGAAATATCTTCTTAGAGGAGAAAAAACTGTAACTTTGTGGAGCAGAACTCAAGGGATAAAAGAAAAAATACTATGCAGTTGCTCAAAAGTGAAGGGGAAGGGGAGAAAACTGAATTCTCCAAAAACAACTTTTTTAAAACATACATTTATATGTTTCACATTTAACTTTTAGCATGAAAAGTAAAACACAAAAATAGAATGCTAAACTACTGCATTTAGCCTCACTACTTTTGGGTTTCTATTCCCTACAAAACAACATGCTCTAGAATGTTCTTTACCAAAGAAAATAATGCAAACAGCTTGAAGTACCTCAAGCTTACAAAAAATCCCTAGTACAGATTTGTGTTCTCGCATGGACACTCAGCTTGGAAGAAATTAAGTTGTACTCCCTCTGTCCCTTAATGTGTGTCATTCTAGAATTTGGCTCAGGAAACAAGGAAGCTGGTAAAAGCTTCAAACACCCCTATAAAGTAACCTTTCACCACCTGCAAATTAAAATGGATAGGCCATCAATGCTCCATCTTTGTGAGGGAGAAGGGATAAGGCTGCACCTATGCTCGAGACGTGGTGGGACTCTGCACCCATGCGTCAATAGGCCGACGACAGACATTAAGGGATAACATTTCAATCCCACAACCACACACATTAAGGGACGGAGGGAGTATGCTGTTTGCTTCTATTGAAGTGAATATTGACAAAAGCAGAGAAACTAATTGCCTATGACTGAGATGACAGACTTGACTAAAGGCCCTCTAACCATCATCCCGAGCTGTGTGCAGGGACAGTCCCCTAGCACCAGCTATAGACCATAAAAGGGCTTCCTACCGAACAAGGTTCAAAGCCGTAGACAGTCTAGGGGTAGCTCTATTGAAGACACAGTCATTTCGATGCTTCCAGATGGTCCAGGTGCCTAGGATGATGAGGGAATTCAATCCCTTTCGCATATCTCCACTTACTGTCAAGACCGCCTTATCCCACCAGGCATCAAAGGAGGAATCCACTGGCTGCGGGGCAAGTGCTGCAAGACTGATGCTATGTAAGATGCCATACCAGAATGGTCTTGCAAACACACATTCAATGAGGACGTGATGGATGTTCTCTTCCTCCTGATCCCATAGCAGACACCGGTCCGGATGAGGAAAACCTCGCTCCGTTGTCCAATAAGCAACCAGCCACATGAAGAAGCGACACTTAGGGGGCGCCCAAGATTTCCAGATGCGCTCATATGGGGCAAAACCGAGGGCTCCCTCAAAAAGTGCATCATAGGCGGATTTAGTTGTATATTCTCCTGAGGCTGAAAGCTTCCAAATATGCCTATCAGGGATCCCCTCCTGTAGTATCATACCTTCTAATATATCCCATAATTCAAGATATTCCATTAATGCTTGCACGGATATTTCACCCTAGCCATTTCTCCTCATCAAGAGCAGCTATCACAGTGCGTCTGCTTGCCCTTCTTTTGGTACTAGAGCATACAGATTGGGTGCAAGATCATGAATTGTAGAAACACCGCACACCCTAATCAGGGGGGGGTGACCTTCATTATATAGCCGGTTATGGCTTGCAGTACATGTACAATTACCAGTACGGTACTAATCCTAGACAGGCTATGTTATGGTTACAATATACAAGGCCAATGGGCCGGATGCCCATGTGGGCTGTTACAATTATATTCTAACACCCTCCCTCAGTCTAAGCGGGAGTGTCACGAACACAAAGACTGGACCTAAAGTCAGTGAACGGCTGTACAGGTAACCCTTTGGTCATAATGTCCGCGAACTGATGAGCCGATGGAACATGGAGCACCCGAACCTGTCCCAAAGCAACCTTCTCACGGACGAAGTGTATATCTATCTCAATATGCTTCGTGCGGCGATGATGAACTGGATTGGCAGTCATGTAGATAGCACTGTCATTGTCGCAGTAGACAATCGTCGCCGAAGAGATGGGTGCATGAAGCTCCTGAAGTAGCTGACGAAGCCAACAAGTCTCAGCCACAGCGTGCGCAACAGCACGATACTCAGCCTCCGCACTCGAACGAGAAACCGTAGTTTGTCGCTTAGAGGACCAAGAGACTAAGTTGTCGCCGAGGAAGACACAGTAGCCAGAAGTGGAGCGCCGAGAGTCGGGACAACCAGCCCAATCAGCATCGGAGTAGGCAGTCAAGCTAGTGATGCTGCCTATGCCGATGTGAAGCCCAGTGGAGAGGGTGCCCTTGACATACCGCAGGACACGCTTGAGCATCGCCAGATGAGGCTCGCGCGGGTCGTGCATGAAGAAGCAAACCTGCCGAACAGCATAAGCGAGGTCCGGACGAGTCAGCGTGAGGTACTGCAGTGCACCGACGAGGCTGCGGTACTGAGTGACATCTGCCACTAGAGCGTCGTCCGTGGCAGAGAGCTTGGCCTGAGTGTCAACAGGAGTCGCCGTAGAGTGACACTCAGCCATGCCGGCGCGCTGGAGCAGATCCACAGTGTACTACCGCTGAGACAGGAAGAGGCCATCAGCAGAACGCGTGACAGAGATCCCGAGGAAGTGATGAAGATCCCCGAGATCAGTCATGGCGAACTCAGAGTGAAGGAGCTCGGTGATGCGACGAAGAAGCTGGGTCGACGAGGCTGTCAGGATGATGTCGTCGACGTAGAGCAGTAAGTAGGCGATGTCTGCGTCCGCTTTGTAAACAAAAAGGGATGTATCAGAGGTCGAGGCAGTGAAGCCAGACCGCTGGACAAAACTAGAGAACCGCTGGTGCGACGCCCTGAGCGCCTGCTTAAGTCCGTACAGAGACTTTTGCAGGAAGCAGACGTGGTCGGGAGCCGCCGGGTCGACGAAGTCGGGCGGCTGCTGGCAGTAGACGGTCTCATTTAGATGACCGTGAAGAAAGGCGTTCTTCACGTCCAGCTGATGAATCGGCCACGAGCGAGAGGCGGCGATGCTGAGAACAGCCCGGATGGTGGACGGTTTGACAACCGGGTTGAACGTCTCGTCGTAGTCGACGCTGTACCGCTGCGAGAACCCACGAACGACCCATCTAGCTTTATGACGAGCCAGAGAGCCGTCAGCGTGATACTTGTGCTTGAAGACCCACTTGCCGGTGATGACGTTGGCACGAGGCGGTCGAGGGACTAGACGCCAGGTGCCATTGTCCATAAGCGCCTTGTACTCGTCAACCATTGCCGCGCGCCAAGTTGCATCGGCAAGCGCGGCACGAGAATTGCCTGGCAGTGGCGAGGCCAGACCGGAGACCGCCGCGGTGAACCCGTACCGCTGCATGGGCGGCGGCAGAGAGCCCGTCTAGGCACGAGTCGTCCGTGCAGAGGTCTCGGGAACCTGGGGTACAGCCGCCTGCTGTACAGGGGGTGGCTGCACCACCTCCTGGAGCGCTGGAGCCGAAGGCACCGCCGGCGGGGGCTATGCAGCAGGTACCGGCCGGCGGCTGTAGAAGACGTCGTACCGCTGCCGCACAGGGGCAACAGGGACGGCTGGCGGAGGTGCTGGGGCCGCGGCCTGTCGAGGCGGCTGCTGCAGCGCTAGAGCCGTGGCCTGCTGAACCGCAGGGTGGAGCCCGACAGGGTCGCCGGCATCCTCCAAGGCCCGCGTTTGCTCTGCGCCCGAGGTGGACGGAGCAGGCGCGGGAAGAACATCCTGTAACAGAAAATCAAAAGAATCTGGTTGGGGTTTTGAGGCCGCAAACGGAAAGTGAGTCTCATCGAAAACAACGTGGCGCGAGATGATGATCTTGCGACTAGAGAGGTCAAGACATCGGTATCCCTTCTGCGAAGGAGGGTAACCGAGGAAGACACACGCCGTGGAGCGAGGAGATAATTTGTGGCGAGTCGTGGCACTAAGGTTGAGGTAGCATAGGCAGACGAAAACCCAAAGGATGGAGTAATCGGGTATCTTGTGGTGGAGAAGTTGGTAGGGTATACCGTTATTTGTGGAGGAGGACGGCCGCCGGTTTGTGAGAAACACGGCGGTGGAGAGAGCTTCGACCCAATAAGGTGGAGGCATGGCAGCATGAATCAGAAGTGTGCGAACGCCATTGTTCAGAGTGCGGAGCATGCGCTCAGCCTTGCCATTCTGAGCAGATGTGTAGGGGCACGAGGTGCGAAGAAGGATGCCGCGACTAGCCAAAAAGGCGTTAGTGGCATTGTTGATGAACTCGGTGCCGTTATCTGCCTGAAAACAGCGTAGAGGTAAACTTAATTAGCGTAAGCGACAAACTGAACAATGAGGTCATGAACTTCAGATTTATGGTGAAGGGGAAACGTCTAGCAATAATGTGTATAATCATCAACTAACACAAGATAAAATTTATAACCGGAAATACTCGCAACTGGAGAGGTCCAAACATCACAATGAACGAGTTCGAAAGGTGCTGATGTCCTAGAGACCGAACTAGTAAACGGCAGCCTAGTATGTTTACCGAGCTGGCAAGCATGACAAATGCGGCGAGCTTCTTTATTACACTGGATAGCTGAAAGTTTATTTAGAGTAGCAACGACAGCGGGTGCGGGATGACCAAGGCGGGAGTGCCACAGCTCCGGGGAGACGACGGTGACATGACAGCGAGGAGGAGGGTGGTGTGGGATGGTGTAGAGATCCCCGCTACTATTGCACCGAAGGAGAACCGTCTTGGTCTTGAGATCCTTAACAGAAAAACCAGAGGCGTCAAACTCAATTGAACAATTATTGTCGCGAGTAAGCTGTCGGACAGATAACAGATTACGGGTGAGTTGAGGAGCGACAAGAACATTATCAAGATGAAAAGGACGATCAGCTATTGGTAAAAAAGATGTGCCACGACTAAGAATAGAAATAGATTGCCCGTTGCCAACCGTGATGGAGGACGGTGGAGTCGAAAGACGGGAAAGAAGAATACCGTCGTTGGAGGACATGTGGGATGTCGCTCCGCTGTCCATGACCCAGGAGTTAGACCCCTGAATCGCCATCTGGTTAAGGGCGGCGATCAGGCTGGCCTGATCCCAGGATCCGTACGCCGGGGGCACAGAGAACTGGGGCGGCGCGAAGGCAGTGTGGGCCTGATGCGGAGGCGGGGGCAGTGGGGGAGGCGCTGATGTTGCACCCCACTGCTGCTGCTGTTGTTGTTGAGGAGCCCACTGGGCGGCCCAAGGGTTGTAGCACACCCAAGGACCGGCCGGCTGAGAAGCCTGACGACCGCCGGAGACGCCCTGTGGGCCGCCACGCTGCTGCTGCTGTTGGTTGCGCCCACCGCCGCTATTGTTGATGTTGTCGCCGCGACCGCCTTTGCCCTTGCCCCCCTTGCCCTTGCCACCACCGCCACGATTAGAGGCCGGGGAGGAGGTGGACTGGCAGGAAGGCGAGGTGCAAGAGGAGGTGGTGAAGGCGGCGAGCGCTGATGCCGAGGCCTCCTTGCCCTCGCTGCCGAGGCGAAGTTCCTTGACACGGAGCATGTTGGTGGCGGGCTTGAAGTCTGGAAGCGGCGACGTGTTGGCGATGATGTCAGTGGTGTTGGCGAAGCGAGGATTGATACCGCGCAGGAGATTGAGCACAAGCTGTGAGGGGGAGACGGTATGCCCAACCTCCCGCATAGCGTCGGCGGTGTGCTTCATCTGTTACGCGTAGGCGTCGATGTTGAGATCGCCCTGAACCATGCTGTGGAACTCCTGCCCGAGGCTCCTTGTTTGCTTGGAACAGGGCCTCGATGGAGACGTACAAAGCGCGCGCGTCTTGCTCGGGCTCCATGGCGAGGTCGAGGACGGTGTCGTCGTAGGAGCCGTACATCCAGCCACGGATGCAGGCGTCGGGCTGAGACCACGTGGGGTCAGTCGGGCGCGCGGCCTCCGTGCCATCGATGTGGCCGAGCAGCCCGTACTTGCCGCAGAGGGCGGTGAAGAAGGCCTTCCACTTGGAGTAGTTGGGATGCTCGAGGCTAAGGGGGACCGGGACATGTTGCTTGACGTTCACGACTGCATAGGCCACGAAGACAGGAGGAGCGACGCCGTCTCCCATGGCGGCGGATGTGGACGAGCCGAGAGCAGCGGAGGTCGCAGAGGACTCCGTCATGATCGTGGGTGAGCGGCGGCCCTGGCGGCGTGACGTGTGTCGAGCGGCAGAGGGCGGCGGCTGGCGGGTGCGCGGCCTGATCGGAGGACCAGGGGCGCAGGTGGGGTGGAGGACAGCGGCGGCCGCGGCGGCGCGATGGTGTACGCGCGGCTACTGGCGGCGGCGGTCCTCGGCCTTGGGTGCGGTGGCGCGAGCCCTAGAGTAAGGGCGCACGGGCAAAGGAGAAAAGCGGAAGGGAAGGATCGGGATTAGTTAGATACCATGTAGAAACACCGCACACCGTAATCAGGGGAGGTGACCTTCATTATATAGCCGGTTATGGCTTGCAGTACATGTACAATTACCAGTACGGTACTAATCCTAGACAGGCTATGTTATGGTTACAATATACAAGGCCAATGGGCCGGATGCCCATGTGGGCTGTTACAATTATATTCTAACATGAATGTTCTTTGTTAGGTTTAGTCCCACATCGGTAATTGATGGTGGGGGAGCACGACATATAAGGCGAGGGTAGTCCTCACCTATTAGACTAGTCTTTCGGGTTGAGTTAGGCCTAAGGCCTGGATATGTTGTGGGCTCCAGTGAACCTGGGCCCAAGGGGCTCCAGCTCGTGGGTATAGCAAGCTGGGTCGAATTCCGCTGCGCACTCAAAAACAAGTGGTATCAAAGCCCATGGTCGAAAAAAACTAAATCTCAGGAGTCACATGTGACGGGGGAGCCCGTAATGTCTCAGAGGTCACACGGGTGTGTGATGATGTGTTGGACTCGGGCCTGGATAACGTCTTCCGGAGATCGCACGGTATAGTGTGATGGAAGAGTTGGGTCCAATGTGTCACGGGGGAGATTGTTAGGTTTAGCCCCACATCGGTAATTGATGGTGGGAGAGCACGACATATAAGGCGTGGGCAGTCTTCACCTATTAGGATAATCTTTTGGGTTGACTTAGGCCTAAGGCCTGGATATGTTGTGGGCTCCAGTGGACCTGGGCCCGAGGGGCTCCAGCTCGTGGGTATAGCAAGATGGGTCAAATTCCGCTACGCACTCTAACACTCTTACCAGAAGATTTGCATGTATTTAATTGAGAATGAGACATATTTGTAATTTCTGTTAGAAAATACCCATCTCTATGATTTTTCATGCTCCTCTTCTTTTTTCCTCTTTTAAAAAGTTTGGTGAGCATACTACCAAGTGTAACTTCTGCATGAGGTCCAAATTTGCATCCGATGCGAGAGGGGTTCTAGTATGTAACATTTTTTTTGTACACACGCTCATCCATACCTATCCGTACAAAAAATAGAATTCTTTTGCACATGCATAAAGTAAAAGAACTAGAAATCCATCGCCGCCCACGAGGACAAAGCAAAGAGCTAATGATCACAAGACAAACATGAAGTTTATTCATGTTTCACTTTCTAAGCTACTCAGACTAACTGAGGGAGGAGGATAGGCAGTGGAGCATTTGGTCGAGAACGTGGTGCGCGCACCTTGCGGAGGCGGAACAGCTTCTGCAAAAGCGACGCTGGCAGGTGTGGACAGCAGCGCCGGACCCACCTGATAGCCGTGGCATTGGAGCATGAACCTTCCCCACCATTTCCCCGAGAGATGGCTCGAGCGGCGGCGTTGGCGTCGAGTGGTGCGAAGGGAGGTAGCTCCACCCACCGCTTCTTGTTCCCCTCCCCACCGCCAATGTGACCGCTATCCTCTAGAGCAACGTGCCCCACTGCGGTGGACAGACCAGCGAAGTACTGTTGTAGCGGCTTTCGAGCTGCGGCGGCGGCCCCGCGACGGAAGAGGAGCGCCGCCGTCCTGATCGCCATCAAGCCTCGCTCGGCCTTTCCAGTCCTCTCCAACTTTTCCTAGCCGTTGGATCACGAAAATGAGCCGGACGGGGGAAGGGGAATTCATGTTCACCCACGTAGATGGGCCGGGGATGGGCCTAGCCAAACAAACCGTCAAGACTCCTGGGCCTGTTTGATAACCTCCTTCTTTTTAAAAAAAAAAATCCAAATTACCTCCTCAACTTTCGTGAAAACTTGTTTTTCTCTCGAAACTCCAAAACCAGACAACCTCAACTTTTAAAAGTGTTCATCTTATATTTCTGATCGGGTTATAAATGATTTATTTATTTATTTATTTTGACTAAATATTTAAAAAATTATAATAAATCACAGAAAATTTATAAAATAAAAATTTTAATTTTTTGGACATCACATGAGTTGATCTACATAGTGTATATATAATATAATATGCTTTAGTAAAAAAAATTTACTAAAATTTTAGCTCTATACTTTTCTATAACTAATTCCAATAATTCATTGCTACAATTTCTATGGCCTGATTATGGTACAATTTTTATGGCGAGCTAGTTATTGTATGAATTGTAGTAAAAAATTTATACTAATTGGATCATGTATAATTTAGTTAAAGATTTATTTAGATTTAGCAAGCATAAACTGTCGATGGGATATCCTATAGGGTACCCATAGACCGGTTTACCAGAGATTTGGGCCTCGATCACTCGGCCCACGAAGGAAGACGAGTACGCGAAACCGGATTCTACTCGGGTTATGACGGCAAGATCGAAGCATAGCTTAGGACTCTAAGTTTTTAACCGAGTAGGATTAGAACAGCCCTCGACCAGTTCCTGGACTATAAAGGGCTGGTGAGGGCATCACCCAAAAAACACCAAAACATACTACGTAACACCCGATACGTAGAGCGACACACAATACCTTGTATTACAAGATCAGAGCAATAACAAGCGACCTAACTGGACGTAGGGTTATTACTCGACTGTGTCGAGGGCCTGAACCAGTATAAACTGTGTGTCTGTGCGTGTCCAACCACCAAGGTTTCACTATTCGCCGTGACACGAACAACTGTCTCGGGTAACCCCGTGACAGGCTATCGGTGGTAAAACATCGACAGCTGACGCGCCAGGTAGGGGCTTTCGGCAAATTTCTTCTCGAAAGCTTGGTGAACCACGACCTCAAGATGATGAAATCGACGAAATCAACACTTCTCTTCGGATCATGGATCTGCGAAATCAACAACGACGAAAAACTTCAAAACTGACTCCGAGAAGGAGTAGACGAAAAGATTGAACAAGACCTTCAAGAACTGAATCAAAAAACCAAAAATCTCATGATTTCAAAACCGATCAGAACAGCAAAAAAGATGGATACGAAACAGACTCGAAAAAGGATATGTCGCCGCACACCGACTCCAAATCAAGCACGGAAGGACTAAACATAGTCCGAGTCAATACATACAACCGAACGTCAGTCGGAAATGGAAACAACTCGAAAACAGTCAGGTACTCGGACCCGTTCGGACTACACAACTCTGCATACACGCACAAAGATTTCCTTCGGAAGACGATGACTAAGAGTATAGCTCTGAGAGGCACTCAAGAGGGGATGATAATGTCAACAACTCCAGAAGGATGCATCGTACACTGGCCAAACCAATCCCCAAGAACGCAAGGCCAGGACAGAGAACTACCATTCCAAGAAGGAAAAGAACTCGGACTCTATCAGAGACTGTCATGCAAGCCGAGGAAGAGAAACCAACAAAGAAAAAGAACTCGGAAATTACACACTATTTACATGGCAGAACTAGAACCTTATCTAGAACCACCACAAATACCCGACTTGAAATCATCTGATGAATCAGAAGGAGATATCTCGGACGATGAAGAAGGTGACGACAATGAAACCAACGATCACAAAGCTGCAAGGCTAAAGAAGAACAAAGCTAGAGCAGGAAGAAGAAATCGAGCCGCCCAGAGAAAACAAATCTAGAACAAGTACAAGGCAGAATTAACAGAATACAACAAGAAAAAGGCAGAAAGAGAATCTATGAAGAACACAAAGAGAGAAAGAATTGAAGATCTGACAAAAGAGCTAAACATCTTTACTAAAGAGAAAAGAATCACAGATGAGCCAAATAAAGAAGACGGAAATCCTAGTAAACAACCTAACGACAATACACCTCAAGAAGGACAAGGAGAAAAACAAGAGGAACAACCCTCAAGAAGTCAATATTCCACAGATTGGGAAGAACAGAGGCACCACAACCTTTAGAAAGACAGGAACAACATCTGGGACTAATAAAGCAAAACGGCCCAGATTGGGGCCAGCGTTACCAAGAAGATTACGGAGAATCTGAATACATAGGGGACAGAGATTATTACAGAAGAGATTGGTCGCCGAACTTCAACACAACAGAGCAATATGATAGATTCCCATGTTTTGCAGGAAGATTACAGACGTTGAAATTACCACACAAATTCAAACCAGCGAATCACTCCAAATACAATGGAAAAGTGGAACCTAGACAATGGATAAGAGTCTATTCACAATCCATCGAACTCGCGGGAGGAAATAATGACATTAAAGCCTTATACTTTCCAATGGCACTTGAAGCCATGCCTCTACAATGGTTTGACAAACTGAAACCACGATCAATCAAATATTGGGAAGACTTGCAATATGCTTTCTGCAACAACTTCGCAGGAATAATAACACATCCCATGACAGCAGCAGAATTGAAGAACGTAAAGCAAAGAAAAGGAGAGACCCTGAGGGAGTATTATCGATGGTTTGGAGAACTCAGAGCTCAAATACATGATATCACCGACAAAGAAGTAATAGAGACATTTGCGGATGGAATCCTAGCAAATTGGCAATTCAAAGATTATTTCAACGAAAATCCAAGATCCAATGAAGATTTCGAAAGAGCTATCGAAAAATCATATCGTCAGAAGAAAGAACTCGACACAGATTCACCCGAGATTTCCATGAAAATAGAAAGCCGAATTTTAGACAACAAGACAAAAGACCAAGACAAGACAACATGGTAGCAGCAACAGACAACAAAAGAAGATACAACGATAATGACAAAGGAGGATACAACAACAGTTACAACAACAACAGAAACACAAACCAGAATAACAGATACTCAAACAATAACTACCAGGGCGACAACTACGCAAGAAAGCCTGCAGAAAGGATAGAAAACCTACCCTGCCATATACATCCTCATGCGGGACACAAGCTAGTCGAGTGTGACACCTTTCAACAAAGATTCACAAAGAAAGAAGATACACGAGCAAACAACTCGGAACAAAGAATAGATGAATCCGGAAAGGATACAAAGAAAGCAGAAGGAAATTATCAAGAACCTCAATGACAAATAGCAGTAATCTTTTCTGGAGCATCATATACAAGAAGTAAAAGACAGGAAAAGCTAGCACACAGAACCATCATGGCGGCAGAACCAACTACTCCAAGATATTTAGACTAGTCAGAATATCCAATTCAGTTTACAAGAGAAGATCAAAGGACAAGTGCAGCAAATGCTGGCTACTATCCCCTAGTAATGGGACCAACAATAGCAGGAGTAGCAGTATCCAAAGTGCTCATTGATGGAGGAGCAGGACTAAACATAATCTTCACAAATAACCTGAGGAAGATGAATTTAGACTATGAAGGCATGATCACACCAACAAGTATTCCTTTCTATGGGATAGTACCTGGAAGAGCTTCCGTACCATTGGGGCAGATTACCTTACCAGTTACCTTTGGAACGCCTGACAAATATCGAACTGAGTTCATTAAATTCGAAGTAGCCGACTTTGAATCATGTTTAGGAAACGGAGAAAAGAGAGAAGCTCGTCTGTAAGAAAAACCTCAATACTTACCAAATTCTAGAGGAAAGACTTTTGGACGTACATCATCGATCATGAATAAAAAGAGAAAACTTTGATCTTGTTGATCATCTTATTTTGGTTTTATATATCTAATATTATAAGGCATGGTAAAATATAATTCAAAAGGCATGGTAAAATATAATTCAAATTGGAAAACGTTGTTTTGGGAAATAAATCGGTCACAAAAAATATAATATATTTATCGTATGTCATTAGCCATGTCCAAATAGTCTTTTATGGAAAGCCAGTTGTTTTATATTTATCTTACATCATTAGCCGTGTCCGAATAGATTTTTATGGAAAGCCAGTTATTTTCGAGTCTGTGTCGGCTACAACCTAGGTTTTGGAATCGCACTCATTCTTCATTGTCCGGCAGTTAGGAAAACGGACCAAAGAATGGATGGACCAAAAAAAGAGGCTGAAATTTTGCCTCTTTATTATTAGGTATAGATATAGATATACTAGGAGTGTTTGAGCCAAATTTTGATATATATATATATACATACTAGGCCCATCAGCAGGCAGCGCATCAAGATAACAACTGCCACTCAATTTTGATATATACTAGGAGTGTTTGGGCCAAATTTCATGGATTATATGGGCTACAATCGCTTAGGCTGGTTACTCAATTTTGCGGGTATTTCCTACCCACGGGTATACGGGTATGGGTACTGCTATTCCACACCCGTACCCGCCATACCCGATAGGTAAAGGATTTCACACAATAACATACCCGTGGGTACAAAATTCCTTCCGCACCCGCCTCCTTAGCGGGTAAAACCCGTCGGGTTCTCGGGTACCGTTGCCATCTTGAATCGTGAGCCCGGCGGGTAGGTTTGGAGCGGTGCGGGGCTGCGGCGTCGGCAGCGGCGGGGGAGGGAGGCGGCGACGGAGCTATCGTGACTCGTGAGCCTGGCGGGTAGGGGTTTTTGTCCTTCTAGTGTGCGGCGAGGGGTATTCGAGTGGGGGAGAGAGAGCGGAGCCACATGGCGGTGCAAAATTTTTTTGCGGGCCTTTGATCGCACGCCGGACAGCCTCCACGACGAAAAATTACCGCACCACAGCATTGTCTTCCTTTTACTCTTTTTAATTGTGGGAGATGCAAAAGTGATTACTTTGAGTATAACTTTCCTTAACGGTATAGTTGTAACCTAACAAATTCTTATTCAACATTTCTTATAAGAATATAATCATGATTAATTTACTAATTGAAAGTGCAATCGAGCCTTAAGTGGGTTTTGGTGACATGACAACGCAATTAGAGAACTAATGAGACTTTACAAGTATGACAAGCAGGTTAAACTTAAGGAGGTTGATGAACAGGTTGGCGGACCCCTCCAACTACAAAAGTGCATGGCAACAAGCTCAAAGGAGTTTAAATTCTTTTATACTTTGAAATTCAGTTAGGTATGTCGTACTATTAAGAGGGATTCAACACGCATGCCAACAAGTGAACCAAATGCAATATCTATCCAAATACATCACACCTCCACATACATAGTGGGCAAATCAGCCAGCTACTTGAAGATCTATACCTTGCTGTTCTGCCCAGGCCGACACTGCCGCCACTTGTTCAGCCCATTGGCAGTGAGGGGTATTTAAACACCTCCTCACTCCCCCCAACGGCTAGTTCTGCCATTCTCACTCACACACTTCGCAGAAAACAGAAAGAGGAGCTCTCTTCTTGCTCTCCATTCCTCATTGGTGCTCATCCACTCTCCCCCATTGATTTTTGATCATCCTTTGAGAGATTGAGCCTCCAAGCTTGAGAAGAAGCTTCTCCCTCGGATCTTCAACTCCTTCAAGCATTTGGTTCGCGTGGTGGCCGGCGGTTTGAGTTTGTTACTCTTGGAGCTTTGCTCCTAGCCGGCTAGGCGTCACCCTTGAGATTGCCAACTTGTGTGGCAGCCAAGGGAGGTTTGTAACACCACCAATTTGCTAATACATTGCCCCTCATCTCAAGAGTTCATTCTCTTGACTTGAGACCGAGGAAAGAGCTAGCCTTTGTGGTGAGCTTGAGCCTAGTGTGGCGCACCTCAACAACGTGGACGTAAACAAGCCTTTGTGGCGAGTTGAACCACGGGTCAAATCTTGTGTCACCGTGTGCTTGTTACTTTACTTTGATATATCTTGTGTGCAAGGTGATTTCTAGGGTTTGGACCCGATCTACTTCGTGGGTGTGTTGCTACCACTTTCAAGTGGTGCTAGAGGTTCCTTATACCTCTAGGAAGGTTTCTATTCAAACATAATTTACATTCAGTCTTTACTTTTTGAATTGCGTTGATATCTGTTCTGGTGACCAGCACTGCTCCTCTTAGGCCAGCAGTGCCGGCCACCCCGGCAGTGCCGGCCTGTTGCTGACAGCAAGTTGCTAAGTGATTTTAAACAAGCCTATTCACCCCCCTCTAGGTTAATCAGGTCCTTACAAGTGGTATCAGAGCCTGGTTACCTCAAGAAGCACTTAACCGTGTGAGGTAATGGCCGAAGAGGGAAATGTTGTGATGGTTGATCCCAAGAAGGTGGACTTGCATGAGACCTCAAGCAGCGATGAGAGCGCTGACACGAACAAGTACCAGACCACTGCTGGTATATCCGCTGGAGAGATTGCAAGAAGAAAAGAAGCTAGAAGATTGAGAAGAGAAGGCAAGAAATTGCAAAAAGAAGAAAAAGCTATCAATGAAGCCAAAAGCTTGAAGCTTGCCAAGAAGCTCCATAGAAGAGAAGTAAGAGCACTCAAGAAAGAGCTCAAGGTGAAGGAGGAGGAGCTAATGAAGAGCAAAGCACAAGCCTCTCAAGTGGAGGTTGAATCAAGTAGCTCCGACGGAGATGATGATGAATCATACCATGCCTCCAAGATTGTGAAGAAGGATGAGAAGAAGAAGAAGAAGGATGACGGCAGCAAGAAATACTCCACCATATCCTTTGATTATTCATCCATTTCTAAGCATGAGCATAAATCTCTATTTCATGTTCCCACCAGCAAGTTGCCTCATTTCGATGGGACCAACTTTGCTAAGTGGAAACACTTGATGAAAGCTTATCTTGTAGGTCTTCACCCCAGTGCTTGGGAGATTGTTCACAAAGGATGTGATCCTCCGGTTGATCCCACAAGCCCCACCACCACCGAGCTCCGTTGCATACAACTCAATGCACAAGCAACTAGTGTGTTGCTAAGTGCATTGGATGGTGATGAGTATAACAAGGTGATGGGCTTGGAAGTTGCCAAGGAAATATGGGATACCTTGCACCTTGCACATGAAGGTGTGAGCAAAGTGAGGCAATCCAAGATCGACCTATTGATGGCCAAGATCAACCGGTTCGTGATCAATGAAGGTGAAGGGCCACAAGAAATGTTTGATAGATTGATGACCATTGTTGGCAAGATTAGAGGCCTTGGTGGAGAAGAAGTCAATGACCACAAGGTTGTCAAAATCATGCTTGAAGCCTACTCCCCAAGAAATGAAACTGTGGTGACATTGATTAGAGACAAGAAGAAGTTTGAGTACTTCACACCAAGTGATGTGCTTGGAAGGATCATCACTTTTGATCTACAAAGAGAAGAAGCACAAGAAAGGAAGAAGCTTGGAGAGATGCAAGCAAGGTTGGAGGGCATGAAAATCAAGGATGTGACTCTCAAGGCAAACAAGAACATAAGGAAATCAGCCCCTAGTTGTTCCAAAAATAGCAAGCAAGCTACTTCAAGCAAAGCTCAAGCTACCAAGGTCATCAAGCATCAACCCGAAGCTCCAACGTCAAGTGATGGTGAAAGTGAAGATGAGCAAGCCGAAAACATTGATGACATGGCTCTATTCATAAGAAGATTCAACAAGGGCCTAAATAAGAATGGGTACAAGCTCATGAAGAGAAGGTTCCCCAACAAGAAGTCAAGGACTTGCTACAAGTGTGGTAGCACCGAACACTTCATTGCCGATTGCCCAAATAAGGAGAAAGACAACAAATTTGGCAAAGGCAAGAGGGAAGACAAGGGTGACCACAAGAAGAGCAAGAGATTTATGGGTGAAGCACACATTGGACATGAGTGGGACTCATCGGAGGAGACCACAAGTGAGGATGAGGAGATGGCAACAATTGCAATTCACAAGCCATCTACTTCATCAAGGCTCTTCAACAATATGTCCGATGATGATGAAGGCTCCCCTCACATTTGTCTCATGGCAAAGGGTGAGAAGGTAAAATCAAAACCGAAACCCATAACTCCTCCCCCCAAAGACATCTTTAGTAGTGATTCTAGTGATTGATCTAGTGATGATGAATCTAGTGATGAAGAAATCAATGAAATAACTAAAAATATGGATGTCAAGACCAAAATATTTATTGCTAATCTAATGGATTAATTAGAGGCAACCAAGGAAGAGCTAGCATCTAGAGAAAAGACTCTTATTAAACAAGAGGATCTCTACATTGCTAGTGAGGAATCCCTTGCATTAGAAAGGAGTGAGGTGAGATCTTTGACCAAGGCTTTGGCCAAGGAAAAAGAAGCTCATGCTCTCACTAAGAAGGAGTATAGTGAACTCAAGCAAAAGCATTGTGGCTTAAGTGAAAAGCATCAAGAGCTTGAGGGACAATGCAACCTTTTTTGGGAGAGCAACTCACATCTCACTAAGGCAAATGATGCCTCTTCTCCATCCACTAGCCAAGGTTGTGGAAAATGCTATAATATTGATTTGAATGATTATCCCACTAACCTTGCCAACATGGAGGCCATGAAGAAAGAAATAGCAAGGCTCAACAATGTCATCTCAGTTTCAAAGAAGAATGACAAAGACAAGGTTGAGCCCAAGAAAATCCAATATAAAGATGGAAGGCATCCATGAATTAAAGATGGGTTTGGTCACACTCAAGGAGGTAAAACCAATGGTAGAAAAATGGTCAAAGGCATTGAGTGTGTCAAGTTTGAGAAGAAGGGAAGCATTGGTGCAGATAAGCCTGCACAGACAGCAACTCTGCTGGACCATAGGCCGGCAGTGCCGCGCCCTAATAAAGGGAAGGCTACCAGTGCTTCACCTGATCAAGCTAAAGCCAAAGTCCATGCCAAGAGGATGTCCCAGCAAAAGCAGGTTTCTCAGAAACCCAAGGACTCAATTTGGGTGGCCAAAAACAAGTTTGCCTATCAACCCAAGACAAGGTCACCTCAAGGAAGTTTGTCCTCATGCTATGTGTTGAAGTGCAATGACCGTGGTAAAGTCATTGCTGAATTGGTGGGTGATGAGAAACATGATAAAAGAAGCATGAAAATTTGGGTTCTAAAGATTGTTGTGACTAACATGCAAGGCCCCAAAATTGATTGGGGACCTAAATCTAGGAACTAATTTATTTTGTAGGCATACTCCTCTGGTGGATCAAGTTGGGTGCTTGATAGTGGATGTACAAATCATATGACCGGAGAAAGGAGTATGTTCTCATCATATTCCCCAACTTCAAATGCAAGTGAGAATATCATCTTTGGTGACAACTCCAAAGAGGAAGTGATTGGACTTGGTAAAGTTGCTATTACTCTTGATCATTCTATCTCAAATGTATTACATGTGAATTCGTTGAGTTACAACTTGTTGTACGTTTCTCAATTGTGTGAGATGGGCTTCAATTGCCTCTTTATGGATAAGGGTGTGGAAGTCTTTAAGAGGGAGGATTCCTCTATTGTCTTTACGTGTCGTTTGAAGGGCAAGCTCTACCTAGTTGATTTCAACAAAAGTAAAGCTAAGCTTGAGACTTGTTTAGTGGCAAAATCTAGCATGGGTTGGCTATGACATCGATGACTAGCCCATGTTGGGATGAGGAACTTGGCCAAACTCCTAAAAGATGAACACATTCTTGGACTAACCAATGTTCATTTTGAGAAGGATAGAATTTGTAGCGCTTGCCAAGCCGAAAAGCAAGTATGTGCACCTCACTCATCCAAGAGCATTGTCTCCACCAAGCAACCATTGGAGCTAATTCACATGGATCTCTTTGGACCGGTGGCCTACATAAGCATTGGCGGTAACAAACATGATTTAGTTATTGTTGATGACTTTACTCATTTCACTTGGGTGTTTTTCATGTATGATAAGGCACAAGTGCAAGATAAGGTGAAAACCTTCATTAGAAGAGCACAAAGAGAATTTGGTTTCCAAATAAGAAAGTTCGAAGTGACAATGGAATCGAATTCAAGAACACTCAAGTGGAAGAGTTCCTTGATGATGAGGGCATCAAGCATGAGTTTTCAGTTCCATACACCCCTCAACAAAATGGTGTAGTAGAGAGGAAGAACCGGACACTCATTGACATGGCAAGGACAATGCTAGATGAGTACAAGACTTCAGATATCTTTTGGGCCGAAGCCGTCAACACCGCTTGCCATGCAATCAACCGGCTCTACTTACACAAGATCTTGAAGAAGACCTCATATGAGCTTCTAACCGGTAACAAACCAAAGGTGTCATACTTTAGAGTTTTAGGGTGCAAGTGTTTCATACTTAACAAGAAACCCAAAACCTCTAAGTTTGCACCTAAAGTTGATGAAGGTTTTCTTCTTGGTTATGAATCAAATGAGCATGCCTATTGTGTTTTCAACAAGACCTTAGGGAAAATTAAAATAGCGATAGACATGACATTTGATGAATCTAACGGCTCTCAAATAGAGCAAATTGATCAAGTGATTGTAGGTAATGAGGAACCACCATGTGAAACAATCAAGAACATGGCCATTGGTGACATCAGGCCACAAGAAGTACAGACCACAGAAGTGGAACCTCAAGATGGTGATGCTACTGCCCCAAGATTGGAAGAAGATGGGCTAGCAGTGCTCCCTGGTCAGGGCTCTGCCCCTGAGGCCGACACTGCAGGGCCAGAGGCCAGCACTGCCGGCCCCAGCAGACAAGAAGCAGTCAGCCCCTCACCTGCTACTCCAAGGAACCTACAACCTATCTTTGAAGAGCATGATTATGATGACCAAGCTGAACAACAAGAAGTCACAGAAGACCCAAGATTGAGGCAAACAATTCAAAAGGATCATCCCGTCGACAATATACTTGGAAGTCTCTGAAAGGGGGTAACTACTCGTTCACATTTGGCAAATTTTGTCAATTTTACTCTTTTGTCTCCTCTTTGGAACCTCTCAAGGTTGAGCAAGCTCTAGATGATCCGGATTGGGTGATGGCTATGCAAGAAGAGCTCAACAACTTTGAGTGAAATCAAGTTTGGTCCTTGGTGGAAAGACCCAACACTAATGTGATTGGAACCAAGTGGGTCTTCCGCAACAAGAAAGATGAACAAGGTGTGGTGACAAGGAACAAGGCAAGATTGGTGGCTCAAGGCTTTACTCAAGTGGAGGGCTTGGACTTTGAAGAAACATATGCACCGGTGGCTAGACTTGAAGCAATTCGAATGCTTCTAGCCTATGCTGCCCATCATGACTTCAACCTTCAACAAATGGATGTGAAGAGTGCATTTCTCAACGGCCCTATCCAAGAATTGGTGTATGTTGAGCAGCCACCGGGTTTTGAAGATCCCAAGTTCCCTCATCATGTCTTCAAGCTTCATAAGGCGTTCTATGGGCTTAAGCAAGTACCAAGAGCATGATATGAATGCCTTAAGGAATTTCTACTCAAACAAGGCTTTGAAATAGGCAAAGAGGATCCTACTCTCTTCACTCATAAAGTCAATAATGATATATTTGTGTGCCAAATATATGTCGATGACATAATATTTGGTAGTACTAACCAATCCTTTTGTGATGAGTTTAGTAGGATCATGACTAAGAGATTTGAGATGTCTATGATGGGTGAGCTAAAGTTCTTCCTCGGTTTTCAAATCAAGCAACTCAAGGAAGGGACTTTTCTATGCCAAACCAAGTACACCCATGATATGTTGAGAAAGTTTGACATGGTGAATGCAAAGCCAATCAAGACTCCCATGCCAACTAATGGACATCTTGATCTTGATGAAGGAGGGAAATCCGTGGACATAAAAATATATCGTTCCATGATCGGCTCTCTCCTTTACTTATGTGCATCTAGACCGGACATAATGCTTAGTGTGTGCATGTGTGCTAGATTTCAAGCTAACCCGAAAGAGTGCCACTTAGTGGCCGTTAAGAGAATCTTGAGATATCTAGTTTTCACTCCTAACCTTGGCTTATGGTATCCTAAGGGCTCTAAGTTCGATCTACTTGGGTATTCGGATTCCGATTACGCCGGTTGCAAAGTAGACCGAAAAAGCACTTCGGGGACATGTCAATTCCTTGGACGGTCCCTAGTGTCTTGGAGTTCTAAGAAGCAAAATTGTGTAGCCCTTTCCACCGTCGAGGCCGAGTATGTTGCAGCCAGCGCATGTTGTGCTCAACTACTTTGGATGAGGCAAACCTTAAAAGATTTCGGATGTCAATTCACCAATGTGCCTCTCTTGTGTGACAATGAGAGTGTCATCAAACTTGCAAACAACCCGGTTAGTCACTCTAGAACCAAACACATAGACATCCGTCATTACTTCTTGAGAGACCACGAATTAAAAGGAGATATCGCAATTCGCCATGTGAGCACCGAAAAGCAACTAGCCGATATCTTCACCAAGCCTCTCGATGAGACAAGGTTTTGTGTTTTGCGTAGTGAGCTGAATATACTTGACTCTAGTAACGTGGTTTGATCTATAGCACACAACTTTGAAAACTTCAATTATGTGTTTCAAAACCCATTTTGAAAGAAACTTGAATGTGTTGGTCATAGTATGGTTGTTGATTTGCTTACTGACCAGCACATGGCAAGGGGTATGTGTCCACAAGTGCATAAATATATAGTATGAAGGTGGCATAGTGCCTCACTGTCTGGTCAGGCCAGCAGTGTAGGCCTCCTAGGCCAGCAGTGCCGGGGGGGGGGGGTCCGGCAGTGCCGGGACTTAAAGGAACCGAGCCTGTCGGGCCCAAGTCCTAGCCCTTGGGTTTTGCTTTATCTTTCCAACCCTAGACCGAGAGGACTCCATCCCAACTCATATCCCTTCAACAGAAACACCTCTCCTCTCTTCTCTCAACCCTAAGGAGACCTAGGGAGCCCGGAGGTCCCTCTCTTCTTCCCCGACAGTGCTGCCCCTTTGGAGGTGCTGCCATTGGAGGAGGTGTGGAGGATCTTCCTCCCTGCGTCAAGCTCCATTCAAGTCCGACCTTCTTCGTCTCCTTCCCTCTATTTCAAAGGTAATAACTTGAAACCCCAACTTGGGTCGATCTATGCAATGTATGGTTTCTGAGATGGGATTTAGGTTGTTAGTAGTTGCATTAGGTATGGTGATGTATCTCTAGTAGTTAGATTTGGTCAAAACCTAGATTCCATGACGGATTAGAAAGACTTGTATTGGGGCTGCCTGCACCAGGCCGGCAGTGCCGACCTCTGGGCAGCAACACCAATGCATATGCTCCTCTAATCAACCATTGACTCTAGATTTTGACTTAATCTCTCCACTAGAGTTCCAGCTACTATTCTAAGTGCAACAACTTAACCTTCTCTCTTTTAAATGCATAGATGGATGCCGGTGGATCGAGTGCTGGTGCTAGAGGAAAGGGGCCAAGGACAAAGGCCCGTGTTCGAAGAGGAGGCAGAGATGGTGCTGATGATGGATTGAATCCTAGGGAAAGGATCAGGAGGGAGAGTGAGCTGCAGATGGCAGGAAGAACAATCAGTGATGATGTGTGTCCCTGGACACCTCTAGATCTTGGGTTGTTCAATGCTTACCACCTCACTGAGATTGATGAGGAGATTGTTCCTAGAGAGCCTCAGGACACCCGACCCAGGCAAAGGGTGGGTTATCAGAATCAGTGGAGGACTATACAGGAGCAGAGGGCCATCTATCCCTATGATGTGGCAAAAGACATGGGTGTTGACTACAGATTCTGGAATGTGTTCCACTCTGACTACTACTCCACAATCTTGTTTCATGCTGCCAGGCCCAAGATCATCAAGATGAAGTATGTTGATTGGGAGAACTTGGAGAACAAGAGAGATCCTGTATTTAACAGGGTCATTGATTAGTGCATGGAGCTTGGCATGTATCACTGGATGGGATTCCAGAATGGGTGGAACTCAAAGATCATCTATCAGTTCTACTCCACCTACTATCTGGACAGGGAGAATATGGTAATGCACTGGATGACAGAGGGCGTGCACTACAGATTGGACTATGTGACTTTTGTCTGTCTCCTTGGATTTGGAGAAGAGACAGAGCCTGCTCTAACATTCATGATGAGAGAGGTCTGTCAAATGAGGAGATTTCCCAGCTGTACATTGAGCCTCAGTATGCAGGTGGTCTTGTGAAGGGGCTAAGGAGCAAATATTACATTCTGAACAACCTCTTCAGGACCACTCTCTATCCCAAGGTGGGATCCGCCTCAAACCTCTATGCTTTTTCGAAGAATGTACTTAGGAGGATGAGAGGTAGAGCTGCACCCTTTTCAGTGTCTCGCTTTCTTTGGGATGGGATTTTCCTTGCTGCTGATGATGCCAGGAAGGGGCTTCCTTATGCTCCCTACCTGATGTTCATAATTGAGATGGTGACAGGGAAAATCTTCTACAAGGACACAACATATGAGCCCTTCAGAGCAGAGAAGGTTGTCTCTTCCACAGTTCAGGAGGAGATTCAGACACCTCCCAGGGGCAGTACCAGGACCAGGGCAGCAGCTCCTGACCTTCCTGAGTCCTCCAGAGCAGCTACCAGAGACAAGAAGAAGGGTAAGCTTGGAAGGATTTTGAATAAGATCTTCAGTGGCATCTGTTATGCCAACAACCATGCTTACCAGACCAGACTAGAGATCAGGCAGCTCAGACAGGAGCAGGGCCTCAGGCAGATTCCTCCACCTACACCTCCACCAGAGCTCAGTGAGGAGTCCACATATGATGGTGGTGATTCAGATGATGAGGAGGATGAGGAGGAGGAGGAGACTCAGCAGGCCTAGACTAGGAGGTTGAGCAAGCGTGCTTCAGCTCCTGGTATTCACTTCTCTTCACCTTCATATGATGATGAGGAAGATGAAGATGATGATGATGAGGACCATATGGAGGAGGACAACGACTAGTTTGTATCTCTCTTTGTTTTGTTCTTCTCTCTTTTTGGTGAATTATTGCCAAAGGGGGAGAATTACTAAGTGAAGGGGGTACAACATCTTCGACGGTCATGGAGGAGCAGCTGCTGCTAGTTATCTTAGTTTTTTAGTTCTTAGTTTGTGAGATGAGAGAGCAATCTTCAAATCTATTTTTTTTGTAATATTGTCACTTAAGTACTCGTTTGTGTTATTTGTGGACATGTACTCTCTCATATATATATTATGCTTGTCTTAGTTTACTTTCAGTTTTATTTATAGTGCGCTGTGTGGCTGTACTTGTGCTTCCGTAGGCTTGCTGCCAGCAGCAAGGCCGGCAGTGCCGGGTTGTCTGATAGCAATCACTCTGATTTGTGTTGAGACAGGTTCATATGCATCACGTATATTCTTATGACACTCTTCAACACCCCACAACAGCCATGGATGTAGGGGGAACCCCATTTCACTCCAATGTGTGAATTTTGGCTTTTCATGCCAAATTTAGAAATTCAAATTCCCATTCACACATTTAGGGGGAGATCCTACACCCATGACTTGCATTGTCTCAGATTATACTTCACTTTTGTAAGCTCTAAGTGTGTTGTCATCAATCACCAAAAAGGGGGAGATTGAAAGTGCAATCAAGCCTTAAGTGGGTTTTGGTGACATGACAACGCAATTAGAGAACTAATGAGACTTTACAAGTATGACAAACAGGTTAAACTTAAGGAGGTTGATGAATAGGTTGGCGGACCCCTCCAATTACAAAAGTGCATGGCAACAAGCTCAAAGGAGTTTAAATTCTTTTATACTTTGAAATCGAGTTAGGTATGCCCTACTATTAAGAGGGATTCAACACGCATGCCAACAAGTGAACCAAATGCAATATCTATCCAAATACATCACACCTCCACATATATAGTGGGCAAATCAGCCAGCTACTTGAAGATCTATACCTTGCTGTTCTGCCCAGGCCGGCAGTGCTGGCCTTCAGGCCGTCAGTGTCGGGCTACAGGCCGGCACTGCCGCCACTTGTTCAGCCTGTTGGCAGTGATGGGTATTTAAACACCTCCTCACTCCCCCAACGGCTAGTTCTACCATTCTCACTCACACACTTCGCAGAAAACAGAAAGATGAGCTCTCTTCTTGCTCTCCATTCCTCCTTGGTGCTCATCCACTCCCCCGCATTGATTTCCGATCATCCTTTGAGAGATTGAGCCTCCAAGCTTGAGAAGAAGCTTCTCCCTCGGATCTTCAACTCCTTCAAGCATTTGGTTCGCGTGGTGGCCGACGGTTTGAGTTTGTTACTCTTGGAGCTTTGCTCCTAGCCGGCTAGGCGTCACCCTTGAGCTTGCCAACTTGTGTGGCAGCCAAGGGAGGTTTGTAACACCACCAATTTGCTAATACATTGCCCCTCATCTTAAGAGTTCATTCTCTTGACTTGAGACCGAGGAAAGAGCTAGCCTTTGTGGTGAGCTTGAGCCTAGTGTGGCGCACCTCAACAACGTGGACGTAGACAAGCCTTTGTGGCGAGTTGAACCACGGGTCAAATCTTGTGTCACCGTGTGCTTGTTACTTTACTTTGATATATCTTGTGTGCAAGGTGATTTCTAGGGTTTGGACCCGATCTACTTCGTGGGTGTGTTGCTACCACTTTCAAGTGGTGCTAGAGGTTCCTTATACCTCTAGGAAGGTTTCTATTCAAACATAATTTACATTCAGTCTTTACTTTTTGAATTGCGTTGATATCTATTCTGGTGACCAGCACTGCTCCTCTTAGGCCAACAGTGTCGGCCACCCCGGCAGTGCCGGCCTCAAGCCCGACAGTGCCGGCCTGTTGCTGACAGCAAGTTGCTAAGTGATTTTAAACAGGCCTATTCACCCCCCTCTAGGCTAATCAGGTCCTTACACTAATGACCTTCCTTTAATTACTTAGAATATTATTAGGATGCGCTGGGCTATCTAGAGCACGTGAGGTCGAGCAAGTGGATGATATGAGTACCGGTGGAGGAAGGCAATCTTAGTGGTGCAATCCGTTAATGTTGGAAGGGCTCAGGTTCCCTGGCGTGAGTTCATCGGATAAGGAGAGAGTGATGGTAGTGGAAATATTCTACTATAATTGAAATCTTCTAAAAGAGTGGGAAGCCTGAATCTCACCTCTGACCCCATAGCCCGGCTTCCCACCTAGTCCAGACTTCCCACTCCCCTCACGTGCCCTCACGTGGTTAATTAGTGAACATGATTATATCCATCCGTACGTAACTATACGCCTATAATCAGGGAACGGATTCAAAATTCAAATCACGTCCATCCGCGCCAGCGACGACGACGCCGCGGCGCGCGCACAGGGCGAGGTCGATGTGGTCCACTCCGGTGCTCGAGGTGACGACGCAGCCGAGGGAAGGGACGGCATCCAGGAACGCGACGTCGACGAGGACGGCGCCTCCGGCCACCACGAGCGCGGCGCGCGGGGGGTCCGGTTCCTCCGCCGCGGCAGAGGCGAGGAAGGTCAGGAGTGCCGGCGCACCCGAGGCGTAGTAGTCGTGGACGCAGAAGCGCGCCTGTAGCGCGACGTTGAACGTGGCGTCCGTGTGGCGCAGGAGGAGGAGCCTTGGCTTCACCGCGCCCGTCGCGGCGGATGCCATCGCCCGTCGCGCCCATCGCGAGAATCCCGGTGTTCATTAGTAGTAGTACTTCAGTGCGGGCCTTCTCCGTGGACTTGACGGACTATGTCGTGGGCCTCGTCCTCGCCGTTTTGCGCAGGGTGGTCGCCGCTAAGGTGCACGTCCGCCGCGGCAGGTGGGCCGTCGACGACGGCTACCCGCTCGCCACCAAGGTAACCACCTCACATTGTCACGCCACGCCACACCACTGCATTCATTCTTGATCCTTGGATTCACCATGTCGTCAACACACATAATAGAGCATGATCAGGCCACCAATGCAGTCTATACTTTTTCTTTGATTTTGTTTGATTATATAGTACTCCTATGTTCCAAATTATATTTTGTTTGATTTTTTTAATCCAAGTATGACCACTCGTCTATTCAATTTTTTGTGTAAAGAATCACTTCTTTTGTTATGGCTTGCTTATTTAATAAATGGTTTACAAAAATGATTTAAATTTAATTATGTTTGCTTAAATTTTTGAATAAAACAAGTGGTCAAACTTGGTGTTATAATTTAAAACGAGTAGGATGATATGTAGCATTCAAAGATCTGATGAGACCAATGTTAGACTCAATGAGTCCATCAAATTTTCTAATAATTTTAGCCTGATGTCTTTCTTTAAAGAGATCTGAAGCCCAATTTTATTAATTATCTAAAAACAACTTAACACAAAGAGATTTAACGGTAATTTCTTTCACCTTAAAGTTTATTTGTGGGGGACGGCCACTATGGTCGCTGCCGTCATCGCCGGTCTGCATGAGCGGGGGCGAGTGCCTAGGTACAGTTGAGTGAGAGTGAGAGGGAGGATAAATATTTCAGTAATTTTGTCATTTATTTTTTTTATAAAATGAGATTGAATTCTTAATTGTTTGACAAAAGTACATTTATGCCTTTTGAACTTACATTGCTCTAATTTTTTTAGAGCCACAAAATTATATTTTTGACTATATTTTAATGAAGTACTTCAAATTTGATAGAATTATCTTTGGATTTAATATAACCCGTAGCGTTAGCACGGATAAATATACTAGTAGAGTGAATGAGAAAGAGGAGAGGAAGGAGAGGGAGATTGCTACCACATATGATTTCGAAAGTTGTGATGATAATACTGAGGAACATCATTATTATAAACATTTTTGCTCTATGATGTGGATATAGTGAGGGTGACATAACTAGTATGCTGTGATTCTTTATCTTTAAAAATAAATGATAATCCCGTTTTTCATTAAAAAAAGGCTCTTTTCTTTTTTTTATTTTTTTGTAAGATAAAGAATCAAACATTTTTGTTTTCTTTGGATGGGGCAGCGATGGTGAAGGAATGTTACCATTTTCTTTTTTAGGTGGTGAACGAATGTTGTCAGATCCCCCCTCTCCTGCCATATGGGCCAGCATGGTCCGGGGTGGGTCATCCTGGCCCGGCCGAACGAACAAAGTTGGGCCCAGGCTTGCCTCGCCCCGTTGAGAATTCAAAGCGCCGCCGTGTCGTCTTCTGAATACCGGAGGTCGTCGTCGTCCTTGAAATGGCTTGGCTTCCTTCGCTGGGGGGGTTTCTTTCTTCTTGGCCGACTCTGTTTCTTCGAACCTTCTTCCAGTGAGTCGTCCTTGGCTCCTTCTCCTATTCTCCACGCAACGCGACGCAACGTAACGGAACAATCCCACCCATACTGGAAAACAGGTGAATTTGGGAAAGCAAATCAAGAAGAAGAAGATTATGGCGTCCATGGAGGGCCTGATCGGGTTGATGAACCGCATCCAGCGCGCCTGCACCGCCCTCGGAGACCACGGAGGAGGAAGCGACTTGCCCACCCTCTGGGAGTCTCTCCCAACCATCGCCGTCGTCGGAGGCCAGGTGCTGCTCTTCTCAATTTCTCTCCGGTCCTCCATCCTCCTATCCGGATGCTCCCTCTTTTCGATATTAAACATTTCTCTAGAGTTTGTGCCAAGTCAAATAGTGTTAAGTTTGTCCAAATTTCATAGACAAGAACAGAAATATTTATGACATAAAATATATTTTCATAATTTACTTATTTGGTATCATGATGTTAGTCAAGTTTCCTATAAAGTTGGTTAAACTTGATTAAGCTTAAAGATAATTTGACTTTAGGTGCTTCAAAAAATTGATTTTATTTTAGAAATATATATATATATATATATATATATATATTTGTTTTGAGGGCATCATGCATATAGCTAATAATTGTGCATGGTCTGGTTTACTGATCTACCAGCAATATTTTTTTAATCCGTGCAACAGAGTTCGGGCAAATCCTCTGTACTTGAGAGCATTGTTGGCACTGACTTTCTTCCACGTGGATCGGGTCAGTTCAGCTTTTTGCCCTTTTCAATTTCATTAAGTCCCCAACATGTTATAGTTCATCATTTAATGTCTTATAAGCAAAAGAAAAGAAAAGAAAAAGGAATGAACTTTCTCTGAGTTGTAATAATGATATGTATACAGGAATTGTCACGCGAAGGCCTTTAGTGCTACAGCTGCACCAGACAGATAATGGATCTCAGGAATACGCCGAGTTCTTACATCTGCCGAAAACAAGGTTTTCAGATTTTGGTGAGAACCTCACCCTAATTTTGTTTGTTTGTTATGTCCTCTGTACACCATGGATCAAAATTAACACACCAGACATCTCTTGTGACCTTCCCAATTTCTAGTTCATGGAAACTTGGTAAACATCGCAATCAGATGCATACAGTGTAGGGTCCAGTTTGTCAAGTTCAGGTCCCTGCATTCCTCAGCTGGTGTAGTATATTGGTTGTAATGTGTTCCTTGTGATGATATAAGTAGAATTCTCAAAATTTAACGAGCACACAAACAATAATTTCTCTTTACTATGGTGCAGCCCTTGTTCGCCAAGAAATTGCCGATGAGACGGATAGACTGACTGGAAAAACTAAGCAAATATCTCCTGTCCCTATTCAGCTGAGCATCTACTCGCCCAAGGGTAAATCTATTTGCTTTTGACCGATTCCTTCAATCTGCAGTGTGTATGATGCCATACGTCACATGTCAAATAGTTTTGAATGTTGCAAGTCAGAATAGAATGATTGTATTAAAAATGTTTCTAGATTAAGATGCTCAAACCACATATCATTCATGCAAAAGCATTATCGTTGTCCAGAATTCTAACCTGTTATAGCTTTCTCCAACTCATGCATACTGTATCGTTATGTACGGTTGTTGAAGCATGTCTGTTTTAATAAGCTTTTCAACTTCCAACTGTCGTTTCCGTTGCATTTTGGCGTATAATAGTTTGAAATGTCTTTTTTTCAGTTGTGAACTTAACATTGATTGATCTTCCGGGGTTGACAAAAGTTGCTGTCGGTATGCTGTTCTTCTATTTATTACAAAGGAAAAGAAGTTTTTTCATCTGGTATTAGTGTTAGCCTCACCTCTAGCAACTTGTTCATTTGCTAATACACAGAGGGGCAGTCTGAAAGTATCGTGCAGGATATAGAGAATATGGTTCGCTCATATGTTGATAAGGTAACAAAATAACTTAATACTATTCTATTTTAATTATTACATCTTCATAGTGAGCCCTTTGTTCTTGTATTACCTGCAGCATGGTTCCATTAGTCTGTAATCTGTTTTTTGGGTTCCTGTAACTATTTGCATCATGTATCTTATACATATCAAACTTAGGCATATATGTTTGTTCAACTTAATTTGACAAGTAGCAAGCCAGATAAGGATCCCATTAATAACATTGTTTACTACGAAACACATTTCTTTTTGCCATTGTCTATTTCTATTGCTGATTGCATGTGCATGGTCAACCACCTGCTGATATAACAGTATAATACACTAATTGTTGCCTGGCTGTTTGGGGGTATTCTCTTAGTTTTCACCTTGGTGGCCATTTATTCAAGTGAGAATAAGCTTTTTATACACGTTTTGCAGCCCAACTGTATTATTTTGGCTATATCTCCAGCAAATCAGGATATTGCAACTTCTGATGCAATTAAGCTCTCAAAAGAAGTTGATCCAAAAGGTACAAGGATTTAGGACATAGGTACTTCCATATGTTCTCCATACAATGAATATTTAAAAGTTTCTACATGATAAGGTGAAAGGACGTTTGGTGTGTTGACAAAGCTGGACCTAATGGACAAAGGAACAAATGCTCTCGATGTAAGATTGATTTTATCTGTCTTCCAACTTGAATTTCACCTACTAAAACATATGAAGCTACCTGTTTGTCTTGTTTGTTTATATTGTTGATTTTTGACATGTAAGGTTAATGATTGATCGCCGATCTACCTTAAATGTTCTTGTTTCCCCCCTCTTAGGTTCTTGAGGGAAGAGCCTATCGGCTGCAGAATCCTTGGGTTGGAATTGTCAACCGCTCGCAAGCAGATATTAATAGGAAGGTTGACATGATTGCAGCGAGGGAAAAAGAAAGGGAATATTTTGAAACTAGTCCTGACTATGCTCATTTAGCAAGTCGGATGGGTTCCGAATATCTTGCTAAGCTTCTTTCTCAGGTAAGTTTAAAGCTCACTTGTTGGACTTATATCTGAACAAAACAGCATATTCAGTAATTTTATTACAACATTTCAGCATCTTGAATCTGTTATCAAAGCACGCATTCCTAGTATCACAGCGACAATCAACAAAACTATAGATGAACTTGAATCAGAGCTGGACATCATTGGGAGAGGTGTGGCTGCTGATCCAGGGGTTAGTCAGTTATATCATATTTAGACAATCAAAATAATCATGAGTGTATTTTCTCTTATCAATTTTGTGATAACTCTTTCCATGAATATCCCAGGCTCAACTGTACACCATATTGGATCTCTGCCGTGCTTTTGACCGTGTTTTCAAGGAACATCTTGATGGAGGGTTGGCATCATCCTTCTTTTGCATCTTGTATTTGTTTCTCTTATTACATAGCTTGGAGGATTTACTTAACAAAGCCTTATGTTCGTTTTTAAATTGTCAAGGAGCACACCATCTTATTTTCAAAAAAAAAAGGAGCACACCATCTAATATCTTCTTACTCATTATTTCATTTTCATTTCAGCTCTTGGACCAGGTTTTATGACTCCATTTATTTGTGCTTTTTTCTTCTTGGCGCTTGATGATTCTTCTCACTATCTTCTATGTTCAACATTTTTTTTGAAAAATAAGTTCTCAAACATGCAGTTTCCTTATAAGCATTGCTAAGATCGAGCGATATGAAGCATTTATTCTCTGTAGGAAGTTTATGCTAACAATTCATCTTGCAATGTCTTGTGGACTCGTATGCATCCATTATGTTCTTATAGGTTTACTCTGTTTTGTGAACTCTTGGTTTCCTAACTCAGGAGGTCAGGTGGAGATAAAATATATGGCGTGTTTGATCATAAGCTCCCTGCTGCTTTTAAGAAGCTTCCCTTTGACCGCTACCTGTCGGTGCAAAACGTGAAGAAGGTGGTTTCAGAAGCAGATGGTTACCAGCCCCATCTTATCGCCCCTGAACAAGGATACCGTCGGCTTATTGAAAAGGGCATTACCTATTTCAGAGGACCAGCTGAAGCCACGGTTGATGCGGTAAACTGACTACTCTGCATGGATTGTCCTGCTATTCGTTGTTTCAATCTTCCACTGAATGATCAACTGATGATGATATATGCTGACTTGTGGCCTTCAATTAGTGATGCAGCATACGCATATGTATTATTTTGCTTCAGTACTACAGCAGTATTCTGCATTGACATGGTCCAGTTGTCTGGATTCAATGTTTGGTGAAACATCTAAGCTTCCAACTATTGGTAAGATAGTGTCAAAGTTGTCTGACAAATCTATGTTGCAGGTCCACGATGTTCTAAAAAACTTGGTCAGGAAATCCATAGGGGAGACAGAGGTGGCTTCCTTTTTGCACTACTCTCGGTGCTATGTCTAGGAATAATAAAAAGATGCATGAGATTGACATGGTATGCGTGTTTTGCGGATTTCAGCAACTGAGAAGATTCCCGACTCTTCAAGCTGCGATTGCGACCGCTGCGAATGAAGCCCTGGAACGATTCCGGGAGGATGGGCGCAGCACAGCACTTCGTCTAGTGGACATGGAGGCTGCATACGTGACGGTGGAGTTCTTCCGGAAGCTCCCTCAGGATCCTGCTGATCCTAGTAGTAAGGTTGGAAGTAAACCTCCAGTGGAGCCGTCGCCGTCGCCGGACCGGTATGGTGATGGGCACTTCAGGAATATTGCCTCCAACGTGTCCCAGTACATTCGGATGGTTGGAGACGAACTCTTGCAGAAGATCCCCAAGGCAGCTGTCCACTGCCAAGTTCGCGAGGCCAAGAGATCTCTGCTCAACCATTTCTACGTGCAGATCGGGAAGAAAGAGGTAGGCAAGGCAATTGTCATGTCCACTGCTGTCTAATTAAATTGGTAACTGAATTCACTCGGTAACTGAATTCAAATCGGAGCAGGGTGGGGAGTTTGGGCATATGCTAGATGAGGACCCGGCGATGATGGAGCGCCGGCAGCAATGCTTGAAGAGGCTGGAGCTGTACAAATCTGCGAGGGATGAGGTCGATTCTGTGGCATGGAGCAGCAGCAGATAAGTAAGCGATACAGAGGAATGGAATTGCGCGGGCGCACGCACCAGTTTTGGGGCTTTATTTTAGCAGCGCTATATGCCTTTTACATACGTACTTATACATATAGTGGCTAGCAGTACATGCATATATATATGTTACATGTATGGATTAGTCGTAGTATTATATTAGTAGGGGTATTCTAGTTGTATATATATATATCTATCTATATATGGATATTACTCTATCGGGGTCACACACATACAGGTGCTAGCAGGACATGATTAATTAATTATTGAATGAATTTCTCGTGCTAGCTGATGGAGATTAATAACGCAATGTTCACTAATAATAATAATAATAATAATAATAATAATAATAATAATAATAATAATAATAATAATAATAATAAAAACATATGAAAATCAAATGCAAGAGCTGCATATATGCAATGCATTGCTGAATGGATCAATTAAAAGGACCTGGACAACAAGAGCAACACCGGCCTTCAGGTAATCTATCAGTAGCTAGGCGCTGAGCCGAGCGCGTAGCTGCTTAGTATCTGTCCGCAGTTGGGGAGCGGCTGATCCTTGAGGAACCCCAGCGGGTTGGCGCGGCGCACGGTGGTGTCGAGCCCGGCCCCGGCGTCCGTGAACAGCGACACCTGCGCGCGGTCGCGGCCCACCTCGGGCACGGGGCTGCTGACCAGCACCGCCGAGCACACCTCCTCGGCGCCGCGGTTGTCCACCAGCTCGATGCGGTACCGCCCCCCCGCCGCGCCCGTGCTGCCCTCCTCCGACCGCTCCACCGCGCCGCTCGCGCTCATGTAGTGCCGGCACTCCAGCCGCACCTTGGCGCCCCCGATCGGCGTCGTCGCGTTCGTCTCGAACCCGGCCCGGTACACCGAGCCGTCCACGAAGAAGTCGTCGTCCCGCACCGCGGCCACATGCAGCAGGCCACCGCTGGCTACCGCCGCCACCACCGACGCGGCGAGCAGCACCTCTGTTATGCTGCACCGTACGTCGTCCCATCATCATCAACACCTCCGTTGTTGGCTATCGATTGATCGATCGGCAGCGGGGTGCGATCGTCGCTGTCGAAGCAAATATATGTAGCACACTGCTGCTAGTGGTAGCAGGCACTCTAGCAGCAGTGAAGACGGACGTTCGATGCAGAGCAATTGTAGTAGCTAAGAATGGCAGAGTCCGTCCGTCCGTCCGTCTATATGTCGTGATTTAGTAGACCACACACAAATAATTTCTGACCATCCGAAGAATAAAGATAAATGCATGCCACGCAAATGACTAGTCACGGAAGAATGAAGCTACAAATCTGAAGGACACAGCGAGTCATTAAATGTAGTATTTATATTATAGTATATGCTGGCACTATTGCCTCATCTCTCTACGTACGTACATACATGTATGCCGTGCGAACTCAAAATAATACACAATATATACTACAATACAACATATATAGAATTCCCAAATGACTGAATATACGCGCGCAGCAAGCAACAGAGTATTCATTTATCTAGTAAGCCATGATGCCAGCGGCGATGATGACGGCGGCGAGGGCGCCGACGAAACCGGTGGCCTTGGTAGCGGCGGAAGCGGGCGTGGAGGAGGGCGGGGGCGAGTTGGCGGCGGGAGCACCGGCGGGGGCGAGGGAGTTGGCGCTGGGCACGACGTCGATCTGGATCTTCATGCCTCCGGTGCAGTGGCCAGGGAAGCCGCAGATGAAGTAGCGGGTGCCCGGGGAGGCGAGCGCAATGGCGTCGTTGCCGGAGTTGTGGGTGACGATGGGACTCGCGTTGGAGCAGGACTCGTAGTCCGCCTTGCTCACCTCCACCACGTCGTGCGCCTGCGGCGAGTACTTGAACACGATCTGGTCACCCGGGTGGAACCTCTTGGAGGAGACCCAGGTGCCGTAGTTAGTGCTCAGGTCCCAGGACCCGCCAGGCTCGCCGACGTTGTAGGTCGCCGCCGACGCCATGCCCAGAAGGACGGCTGCTGCTATCACGGCCACGAGCGCAAGCCTGCTTGTTGCCATGTCGTCGATCCTCTGCTGGATCGGAAGGGGAGATGCTCAAGCAGAGGAGGTAGGAGGAAGAGACTATTGCCAAGCTTCTTGGATCGGAGCTACTTACTAGGTTGCAGGAGGAGCTTGCTAGTAATTGTCTTGTGATGATGAATGGACCATGGTTTGAATGGCGCATATATAGCATTCTATGTAGGCGAGAGCGCGGTAGGTGTCAGGGAAATGCCGTTGTGAAAAGGTATACTACGTACCGTCAGCCGTCATAGAGCATAGTTTCCGTCGTCTTCGACTACTATTGTGCATTTTTTGCTAATATAATTAAAAAGTCGTGACCACACCAGTATACTTGGTCCGAGTCAAAAAGATAGACGTATACTGTACGTATATATGTCACCGCGATTTCGTTTCATGTTTTCAACGCGGCGAATCGGCAGGTAGCGATGTTGTTTCATGTTTTCAACGCGGCGAATCAGCAGCTAGCCAGCCAGGGTGGTTGGCGACTTGGCGTGCTGACCTTTTCATTCGCGCCCTATATTTGCCCCGTCGTACCTCCAGGCTCCGGTCAAGATCGGGTCAGTTTCACACTGATCCGCTGCTCTTAACTTCAACGCTACCTACTCCAATCCCGTGTTGAACATGTCATCCATACATTTTATAGGTTCCGTTTTACGTACATTTGAGCTGAGTATAAAAGCAGCCTACCCTGCGGGAAATGAATCGAGGATGCATAGAATACAAATCGGCCCAGTTCACCGGTTAAACTGAAAAAAATAAATAAATAGAAAACAAGGAATCCTGACATGATTGATCCGGCTCAGCCAAAAGATAGTCGATGCACAAAAAAAAAACATCTAGAAGAGAGAAATAATCCAGGCTGATCAGTAGGGCAATCTCTACTCAAGTCCCAGCAACAAAGAATTCGATGAAAATGTTACAGAGAAATAAATAGACATTGAGTTTTTTTATTTAATTGGGTTTGTTTTATTTTTACCTTAATTAAAATCAAATAATTTAATTAGAATGCTAGGTGCATTAAAATTTTAATGTCATGTGAGACTTTGATTAAATGTTAACTCAACTCAAATAGATGGTTTGTGTGTAGATTAAAAAGAGATACCACACGCGTGTGCCAAGGCGAGACCCAACATACTATGATGCAGGAAGGGCTACGTCTTGCCGCTTGGGCCATTTGATGGAGCCATCAAACAAGCAATTATTTGGGAGAACACTTCATAGTTTTGTCGTCTTTACTCCGAAGATTACTCCACCCCAAAGGTAATGTTATCAATGTCCAGGTGCATTCCTTAGTATTTGCTTCTACTAGTGGTGCAGTCGGTGCTACATGTGCAAGCTTCGTCGAGTAATCATGCGAGTCGGGCTTAGGAGGAAAGAAATGAAGCTCTTTTGTTGCCTCTTCCATAACATCTGCACCCCCTATAGATTGACCACTGCACCTCCAGCTCCTTCATCACGTAGCCTTGAACAATAGCTTCAATACCATGTGGCATGATGTTGAACCACGGTTGTGTTTGCTTGTCTGTGTGAAGATCTCTCGCTAGTTTTAGTCTTTTCATTAGAAATCTTGTTAGCAAGAAAGGAATGGTCTTGTGCCAAGTTATCATAAGCAACACTAAACTCCTCGTGATCCAATTTTTAGCTTCTCATGTGAACAAGTAATGGCATAAAGTAGATGCTTTTGTTCACATGCATTTTTTAAAAATGATTTTTTTATTTTTCTAATTTCATTGTTTTAGCTATCTCATTTTTAAAGCTATGTTCATGTTAGCAAGTCTACTAACACGCTCATCATATGAGTCATGATCAATTAGATTGCAACTTGATATATACCCTTGTGTCACCTTGTGACATGAAGCAATGTAAAGTAGTAGATGAGTTTGTATTAGCTACATCATCCGGGCATGAACCACTATCAATATCATCAAGTGTTCTTGGAATAGAACCATCATTTGCATCATTTAATCTTGAGCCATCACCATCAATCTTGTCAGGTGAACTGGTAGATTCATCATCATTATCGCTTGACTATGAGGTGGAGCAATCTTCCACAACCACCGTGTTGTGTTTACCATCATGGACAATCCTCCTCCCATATCTCCTGTCAAGATAAACCCAAATCTCATGTGTGGTCTCCTTGTATATGATGTCCTTAAAAATCTCATCACTCATATATTTATAGAAAAGTTAGTAGCTTGGCTGTTGAGATCTAGACGTTTCTATTGTGTTTGAGTTAGATTGTTTTCATTCAATATATGAGAAAAGCCTACATTTACGATTCACCATATTTGAGGGCTAATAAACTTAAAATTTTTAGTCATCCACTTTTTACACTGTGTATAGTGTGTGCTATACAAAATATACATCACATGTGGGTCATGTTACTAAGGTCCAAAACTCGATGACCAGGTCAATGGGGAGCCCATAGGATCGACATCCCATCTGAAATGTCTAGATATGGCTAGAGGGGGGGGGGTGAATAGCCTATTAAAAATTTCTACAACAACACTTAGGCAAACTTGTTAGAATAAAACACGGCGTAAGCAAGTTTGCACTAGCACTACTGGGGTCGGCAAGCCACCTACCACAATTCTAGTTTCTAGCAAGATAAATCCTATGTCACACACAATAGCTAGAAGACTAGAGCTACTAGACTAAGCTACACAAGCTAAGCTAAAGGCTCTACTTTGCAAGAATGTAAAGAAAGTAATACAAAGATAGAGATAGGAAGGTTATACCGTCGTGAAGAGAATACCAATGAGATAACCAATCAAACACAATATGAATCCTCGGTAGAGACAATGAGACACAATATTTTTTTACCGAGGTTCACTTGTTTGCCAACAAGCTAGTCCTCGTTGTAGCGATTCACCTACTTGGAGGTTCACGCGCTAATTGGCATCACACGCCAAACCCGTCACTGGGTGCCACAAAACCAACACAAGATAGGGATCCACAAGCTACGAGCAATCCACTAGAGATACCTTTCGCGAACTCCCGCGGGGAAGGTTCAAGAACCCCTCACAATCCACCGATTGGAGCCGGAGACAATCACCTTCCTCCGCTCAACGATCCTCGTCGCTCCAAGCCGTCTAGGAGGTGGTAACCTCAAAGAATAACAAGAACTCCCGGGATGATGATGATCACCAAGTGCCACTAGTATGCAATCAATCAAGCAATGCACTTGGTTCACTCAATCTCTCATGAAATTGTCAAGTGTATCAAAGAGATGAGTGGTGGAGCTTTTCACAAATGAGCACAAGTGTGTGAGTGATTAGAATGTGCAAGAAGTGCCCCAAAGGGCCGGCCATACAACCATATATAGCCTCCACTCACAACTAGCCGTTTTGCCCCTGAAAAACGCTTTTTGCGCTCACTCCGGATGCTAGCAACAGTGTGAGGTCCGGACCAACAACAACGTCCAGACGCCCCCACTCAGCAGAGACAACTCCTCTGTTCCCTTCTTCGGACGCAGCCTCCGGACGCGCGCAACGCGCCGTCCAGACCAATGGCTACGTGTCCGGTCAGCCCCTGATTCAAACTGCTCCTTTCGCGCCTTTGCCAGAGGACGCCACGTGGCTCCGGACGCACTTAACAGTGCTACTCCAGACCATCTTCTCACAGCGTCCGAACCTCAGCAGAGAGCTCCCGAGAGCCTTAAAACACTCCGGACGCCGTCCGGACTCTCCTGTCCGGACACGCACTAGCGTCCGGATCTTCTTCCAGAAACCAACAAAGAGCGCCAGCCCTCCGAACGATTGTCCAGAGCTGCTGTCCAGACCTAAAACAACGTCCAGATCCTTCTCCTCAGCTCAGCCAGCTCAGGGTCTGCCTCCGGACTCATCGACGATGGTCCGGACCCGACCAAACCTGTAACACCCTAGGTGTTAAGCTTGCATGTGTATATCATTTCATGACCATGAGCACAATCATCATTGCATTCATGCATTTAAATGATCATATGAAATGATAACCCTAAGTGACCACCTTGTTTTCATATGTGTATGTGTTAACCTACACTTAGCATTGTATGAGTTATGCTTGTTTAACCAAGTGCTTGATGTTTTGATCACTAATGACCATCTAGAAATGCTTAGGGATGAAAATGGAACCATGTTTATGTTCATGATCAAGTCCAAATAAGCTTCTAGGGTTTAAGCTTTAATGATTGACCCTAGGAACCCTTTTGATTGATTTAACAAATTGACCTTGATAATGACCTTGTATGAAAAAGTTGGTTTAAGCAAAGTTGTAGAGTTTTTAATTCTGAACAAACTTTGTTGAACTACCTTGAGGTGATTTGGATCCTAAAATACCCTAATTAGTCAATTAAGGCTGAATTGGGGGTTGTTTTAACTTCTGAAATTGCCTAAGTCATAGCTGTGTTTCAGTTTGAATGTTACCATGTTTGAATGCGTGTAGTTTGAAATCCAAACCGTTTCAGTTCAAACCAAGTACACCAAAGTTGTAGTCGGGCTATAGCTCTATCTACTGATGTATTTGGTTGAAGCTAAGACGCGAGGATTAGAGAGTTAATCGTGTTGCAAAATCGGCCATCAGTCGGCCTGATGCTGGTTTCAAATGAAGAGCAGAGCGCGCCGTCGGTCGGTGGTTGACAGTGTCGGGCATCTCACGCCGCATGGCAGCCGTACGTCGCGGAACGCCCGCGCCGGCCGCGTCCTTGGAGAGCCGAACACTCCACCTCGTGACCGCACTCACGCCCACACCCTCACTCTCTCCCTCTCCTCTCTGCTTCGAGCGGGAGCACAGCCGCGCCATTGCCGCAGCAGCGCCGTCGCCGAGCTCGCCTGTGTAGCACACCGCTGCATTGGCCGCCAAAATGCAGCCATAGTTTCGCCTTGCTCCGCTCCATCTTTTGCACCGCTCAGTTGCCGCGCTAACCACAAAGGTGAGCCAGACCGAGCACACCGCGGGCGCCATTGACGACCTAAGCTCCGCCGAGCTTTGCGCCGCCGTGGCCAGCCCAATCTAGCGCCTCTCCCTTCCTTCTAGCTTTCGTACGCGGTAGCCTAGAGGTTGTAGATGCTCACCGAGGAGTCGGTTGAAGTGATTAGGGTTAGGGTTCGCCGAAACGGGAACTCCGCTGAGTGCATGCGCACGGCACCCGCAACGCCGACGAGGTTTACGCTGGGCTTCTAAGTGTCGCTTGAATTCGTTTGAGTCGCGTTAGGGTTAGCTGTTTAGTTCGTGGTTAGATAGCCAGAGTTGGTTGAAGCAACCATGCCTCTCCATCTCCAGAACAGCAGTGTCGCGCCGCCGTGAACTCGCCACCGTGCCACTGTGCATGTGGCCGAGCTCATCGGAAGGTTTGCCTGGCCCTAATCCGGGCTAGATCGAACCGCTAGGGTTCCGTGTAGGTGTAGCCGCCGCCAGTTTGGTCAGTAGAGCCTTGCGTTGGCCAGCGCAAGAACCACAGCGCCACCGTGCCGCCATGAATGCTGTCGAGCATGCTCCGGTGCAAATGGGGTACCACCAGCTACATGGTTCGATGCGGGTTGCGAAGGAGAGCATGACCGTGGGGTTGGTTTGGCCGGAGACCTCACCGCCGGTGAAGGGCTGACGGTCGAGCACCTTTGGTGCGTCGGCTTTGTGAGTGAAGGAGCTGACCAGTGGGTCCCGCGTGTCAGAGGCTCTAAAGTGTTTCTTTGTTTTGTCTTTTTCAGTTCTGTTTGCTAAATTTGGAAATTCATAACTAATTCCAGAAAAATGCTAAAAATATGAAACTAGTTCGGTTAGCTTTGTTATATTTTTCTCTATGCATGAAAAATGTTAAGTATCCTGTTGTTAATGTTATTCTGTGTTGTTTTAATAAAAATGAACAACAGGCTTTATATGCTTAGTTTACCTTGTTTAATTCATAACTAGAGTTTGGTAGGTGGTAAAATCATGGTTCTTGTTGTGTTGACCTTGTCTCAGCATGCAATTCCCATGAAAAATGTTAAAGTACCAGTAACCTATAATTTATTTGCATGTTATAGTTCTTTTGATTAAATTCTTGTTTAATTGAATGCAACCTTGTTTAAACTGCTAGGCTAAGTTAAATGTGTTTGCTGTGCTTGTTAATTTTTGTACATGTGTTACATGCTTCGTATAAGCTAAGAAAAATATGAAATATGTTGTTTCACACTTTTGAAATTGTTTAAGTATTTAATGCTTAAAGTATGTTTGTTTTCTTATCACCAGCAAAGAAGTAATTTTAACCCTATTTTATATGTGTTTTATGTTGTTGGTATGAATACCAAAGTGGTAGATAATTATGTAACCTAGCTTATCTAATTTTATCACAATTTTTGGAATGCTGGTTGAAAGCTTTTTATCTATTCTAATTTCTTTCTAGAATCTATTAAAACAGCTTAAACATGTTTTCTTGCTAGATTTGTTTGAGCTACTTATGTGTAGTTTCAGCAGTAGCTATAATAGACTTTGTTGTAGGTAACTTGTTAACCTATCTGGTGTTAAATTTTCACAGCTATAACCTGTTTAGTTTAACCTGGGTATATTTTACAAGTTTAACTTCAAATCTGTGTTTTCCTATTTCCTTTTAAATAGCTTTGCTTAATGTATCTGTTAGACCTTTTTAATGATAGATTTAGCTGGGGAGTTTATGGAATGTTTTGTAGATAATTTAATGAGCTTTCCAGAATGTCTTAGTTTGTAATTTTTGGTTGTGTGTAGCTCTAGCTACACAGTTTTCTTTCAGCTGCTGTTTTAAGTGTTGAATGCTATGTTGTGAGTGTTATAAGTAATGTATGCCTTGAGTGTTGTTTAACCCTATAGCTTAAGGTTAAAACATGTTTAGCTGCAGGTGTTAGAGAGCTGACCGAGGAGGAAAAGATCTACTACAGGTTGTTAGCTAAGGGTAAGTGTTAATCTCTCTACAACCGAAGAGATTTGCACCTACTCGGTGAACAAATTAAAATGATGCACATAACATTCATCATGAGCATTCATCCATATGCATTAGGCATGTATCATTTCTAGTTTATGAATTGTCATATGTATATTGGATCATCATACATGTATACATGCATCTAGGATCGCCGGAGGGAGTGACTTTGCTGGAGTTTGGGGAGATAGAAGGAGGAGTCCCACCGGAGATACAAGCTCTAGAAGCTCCAGAAGAAGGAGAGCAGGGCTCGGACCTTCCTGAGTGCCCAAACCACCTTCCCTCTACCTTTGTGAAAGGCAAGCCCTGGAGCATTATGCACCTCCCTGATTCTATTTAAAGTATTTTAATTACAATACAACCACTTGTTTGTGCATTAAGTTAATAGGAGTTGAGATGAAACCCTTTGCTGCATTATATCTTCTTGTCCACTAAAACGAACCTTGTAGGCCCATGATTGAAACTTCTGCTTAGCCATGCTTAGACTGGTAGCGTGGGTGGTCTACCATCCTCCACAAAGATAGGTTGCTGGTCACGGTTGGCTATATTTGCTATCGTGGAAAATAACCATGTGGAAGTAATAAATCGAGACCGGGCAGACAAGGTGTTATGAGCCACTTGACTTGGAGGTCTTGTGAGTGGGTTCTCTCCGCCTGTGTCGTTAGGCACTGGATCGTGGTTGGACATCTGCCGAGATTGAACGCATGCCTCCTTCATAGCTGGCTGAATAACTCGTTTTGACCGCGAAGCCTAACTATGTGGGTTCGGGCCGGAATCTCCCCCTACTTGGGTCATGAAGACCGCGAGCGGACTACTAGACAGTGGGCAAGCACCCTGATCATCCTGGCCTAGCACCAAGGGCAGACACTACTTGAGCTACCTAGCTACCGTGGGTCGCTACTCATGCCTGTACCCGGGAGATCCGCGGGCTACCCAAGCGATAGTGAAGGTGACCCGAATAAGTGTGCCGACAGGCATACTTGGGTGTGATTGGGGAATAAACCTCCAGCTGGATTGGAATTCGATTCGAATCGCGGTCTCTCCCCGTCAGTGAGAAACTTGAAAGATCTTCCTCCCACTGTAGAAACCTGAACTCTAATAAGTAACCAAAAGATGGTTATATGGTTTTGATTCCAAGCACAATATGGTTATTATTGTTTGATAACTCAGTGATTGCTCTAGTATAGGTGCTCTAGTATAGGTGCTAATGAGATCTTATAATGTTACTCAATCAACTGCCAAATGTTGTTTTCTAATGATGAGAATACATGAGTAATTAGGATGCTCTTTTATGCAAAACTATGCTATCTCATGAGATCCACTGATAAAGCCCTGCATAATCCTTGAAGTGTCTATGGTTATATATCTATCTCTCTGTCGGGTAAGTCTAGCTGAGTACAATTGAGTACTCAGGGTTTCTTTACCCTTGTTGCAGATGGTATGGTCTATTCTCGCTATTGTCAGGCATGCCTCTATCCTGCATGTGATGATGAGTGAAGACCATGGGAAATGGTGGATTCTGATGTCTCTCCTTGTTACTTTTGATGGGACTGTACTAAACATGGCACTGTATTTGTTTTAAACAGTTTGCAATGGGTGTTGTGAAACAAGACTTCCGCTACTTTGATTTGAACTTGGTGTTGTAATAACACTTCTTTAAACCCAGTTGTAATATTATTTCGTTTCGAACTTATCACTTTGGATGTGCAGTTACTGAATCTAGTGTTCGATCTCGGGGTGTTACTCATTGTGGTTTGAGATCCTTCGAGATTTCAAGGACTACCGGGCTTATATGGGCTCTAGTGTGACAGTATCGTCAGAAATGATGATCATTACACTAGTGCTCTTATATGTTGGGCGGTTCCGTGACAAAACCCTAGCGTCCGGACCTCTTCTTCTGCTCAAACTCAGCCACCAACTACTCCAACTTTCTTCCAAGCTTCCAAGGGCTAACACTAAGTGATCTCAACACTTGTGCACGTGTGTTAGCTTTTAGTTCACATTTATCTTGGAATTAGTTGGTTGTTACACTTAGTTCAATGGATTTCAAATGCAATGCAAAGAACCTAGTGGCACATGATAACTGCAATCAAACACGAGAGCTCCCTCCTTGATAGTACGACTAATTTATGCTAAATGTGATCACACCCTCTAAGATGTCTTGATCACCAAACCGAAAATGGATTCCTATTTCACCTTTGTCTTGAATCCTTTTCCATTTTCCTTTGCACCACCATGCTAGAGCCTTGCCATCATCACCTTTGATTCATTGGCTCCATCACATGGCATGTACCAACCTATCTCATGATTCACACTTAGAGATCAAGGTTAGTACTTAGGTAGGTTTCATCAATTACTCAAAACCAAACACATGGGGCTCTTAATCTCCCCCTTTTTGGTAATTGATGATAATCTTTCCATAAAGATATGAAATATAATCATTTTGAACTTGAGTTGCTTGTCCAAGCATTTTGATCAAGGATTTTAAATTTTGGACAAGTCACACAAATTCGGTTTGGTAGTTATTAGCTCCCCCTACATATGTGCTTCAAGAGTTTGGTTCAAGATGTGCACATATGCATAGATAGACAATGTGGGAGAGTAAATAGCTACCAAATGATGCTAAGGTTTAAGAGTAGACCTTTGAAGCGTGATACTATCGGAGTGCGGAATATAGAGTCACCCTTAGCACCATGATAAGCTAGACATCAAGTAAACACTAGAAACCCCATGAGATCAACATTAAAAGCAAGGTTTCTAGATACCACTTGAACAACACTAAACACCTAGCTTACCACCTATGCATGCTAGTTGATCAATCATCATTCAATTTATGTCACTAGCAAGCACCACACAAGCATGAATATTTGAAATTAAGTACTTGTGCAACAATACATATGAGAATGCAAGCATTCAAATGCAACAAACGTGTTCATGAGCTTGCTCCCCCTACTTGTGTGTTCTCATTTTCAAAAAGATTTTTCATTTTCTCCCCTTTATCTTTCAATTTTTCCCACTTACACCCTTTTGGTCAAATTTTATATCTTTTCACAATTTCTCCCCCTTTGTCATCCAATTGACACAAAGGTGGGACCAATTATAGATATTCAAGTTTTACTCCCCCTTAGTGTGAGATAGGGTGAAAGATTTTTAACTTTGGTTTGAACTAAGCTATTTGCCCAAGATATTTAATTTGATTTAAACCATAGACAAGCTTGTTCATACATGCTAAGATGGTTATCTTGCCTATGTTGAATTAAGCACTTAAGCTCATAGACATAGATCAAACACTAGGATTGCAAGCCCATCAACATGTCATATGCTACCACTAGATCATATCAAGTCATAGAAGCAATAGTGGCACCATATAAGCATCAAAAAACGTTTTGGTTTTCATCAATGAGCCTAGAAGCATGAATGATGTCTATATGCTCTACACAAGTCCTAGCAAAGTATGCATGAATGATTTTCAAATCAACTTGTACCTTGCTTTGTCGGAGTAGAGGCATGTCATATAAGTGGGGGTGCATCAACTCATGTTGGAGAAATCAAGTATATTCAACTCATTCCTTAGCTTGCAAAACCTTTTCTCATCTAGTGGCTTGGTGAATATGTCGGCCAATTGATCTTCGGTGCCCACACTCTCTATTGAAATGTCCCCTTTCAATTGATGATCTCTAATGAAATGGTGGCGGACATCAATATGCTTTGTCTTGAGTGTTGAACCGTGTTGTTGGTTAGCTTGATTGCACTTTCATTGTCACAAAGTAATGGCACTTTCTTGAATTTGACTCCAAAATCATTTAAAGTAGCTTTCATCCAAAGTATTTGTGCACAACAACTCCCCACACTAATGTATTCGGCTTTGGTGGTAGAGAGTGCCACACTATTTTGCTTCTTTGATGACCATGAGACAAGTGATCTTCCAAGCAATTGACATGTGCCCGATGTGCTCTTCCTTTCTATATTGCAACCCGCATAATCCGAGTCGGAGTATCCAATTAACTCAAAGTTTGATCCTTTAGGATACCACAACCCAACGTTTGGTGTATGCTTCAAATATCTCAATATCCTCTTTGTGGCCTTCAAATGACTCTCTCTTGGAGAAGCTTGAAATCTTGCACACATGCATACACTAAATATGACATCCGGTCTTGATGCGGTCACATAGAGTAGGCTACCAATCATTGATCTATATAGCTTTTGATCTACCATGTTGCCACTAGCATCACTATCCAAGTTACCATTTATTCCAATTGGTGTGCTAATTGACTTTGCTTCATCTAGATTGAACTTCTTGAGCATGTCCTTGATATACTTGCCTTGACTTACAAATGTGCCATTCTTCATTTGCTTGACTTGAAGACCAAGGAAGTAACTAAGTTCACCAAGCATAGACATCTCAAACTCTTTTGACATCATATTTCCAAATTCTTCACAAAACTCTTGATGGTTGAACCAAAGATAATGTCATCCACATAGATTTGCAATACAAACAAGTCCTTTCTAATCTTCTTGGTGAATAGGGTAGTGTCAACCATGCCCATAATGAATCCCTTAGAGAGGAGAAAGTCCCTCTGTCACGGAACCGCCCAACATATAAGAGCACTAGTGTAATGGTCATCATTTCTGACGACACTGTCACACTAGAGCCCATATAAGCCCGGTAGTCCTAGAAATCTCGAAGGATCTCAAACCACAATTAGTAACAACCCGAGATCGAACACTAGATTTAGTAACCGCACATCCACAGTGATAAGTTTGAAATGAAATAATATTACAACCGAGTTTAGAGAAGTGTTATTACAACACCGAGTTCAAATCAAAGTAGTGGAAGTTTAGGTTTCACAAAACCCTTTGCAAACTGTTTAGAATAAATATAGTGCCAGGCTTAGTACAGTCCCATCAAAAGCAACAAGGAGAGACAGTAGGATCCACCATTGCCCATGGTCTTCACTCATCATCACATATTGGGTAGAGGCATGCCTGACAATAGCCAGAATACACCATACCATCTGCAACAAGGGTAAAGAAACCCTGAGTACTCAATTGTACTCAGCTAGGCTTACCCGACAGAGAGATAGATACATAACCATAGACACTTCAAGGATTATGCAAGGCTTTATCAAGTGGATCTCATGAGATAGAATAAATTTGCATAAAAGAGCATCCTAATTACTCATGTATTCTCATCATTAGAAAAACAACATTTAGCAGTAGATTGAGTAACATTAATCGGATCTCATTAGCACCTGTACTAGAGCAATCACTGAGTTATCAAACAATAATAACCATATTGTGCTTGGCATCAAAACCATATAACCATCTTTTGGTTACTTATTAGAGTTCAGGTTTCTACAGTGGGAGGAAGATCTTTCAAGTTTCTCACTGACGGGGAGAGACCGCGATTCGAATCGAATTCAAATCCAGTTGGAGGTTTATTCCCCAATCACACCCAAGTATGCCTGCCGGCACACTTATTCGGGTCACCTTCACTATCGCTCGGGTAGCCCGCGGATCTCCCGGGTACAGGCATGAGTAGCGACCCACGATAGCCAGGTAGCTCAAGTAGTGCCTGCCCTTGGTGCCAGGCTAGGATGATCAGGGTGCTTGCCCACGGTCTAGTAGTCCGCTCGCGGTCTTCATGACCCAAGTAGGGGGAGATTCCGGCCCGAACCCACATAGTTAGGCTTCGCGGTCGAAACGAGTTATTCGACCAGCTATGAAAGGAGACATGCGTTCAATCTCGGTAGATGTCCAACCACGATCCAGTGCCTAATGACATAGGCGGAGAGAACCCGCTCACAAGACCTCCAAGTCAAGTGGCTCACAACACCTTGTCCGCCCGGTCTCGATTTATTACTTCCACATGGTTATTTTCCACAATAGCAAATATAGCCAATCGTGACCAACATCCTATCTTTTGGGGGATGATAGATCTCCCACACTACCGGTCTAAGCATGGCTAAGCAAGGGTTTCGATCCTGGGCCTACAAGGTTCTTTTAGTGGACAAGGAGATATAATGCAGCAAAGGGTTTCATCTCAACTCCTATTAACTTAATGCATAAACAAGTGGTGGTATTATAAGTAAAATACTTTAAATAGAATCAGGGAGGTGAATAAATGCTCTGGGGCTTGACTTTCACGAAGGTAGAGGGAAGGTGGTTAGGGCACTCAGGAAGGTCAGCACCCTGTTCTCCTTCTTCTGGAGCTTCTGGAGCTTGCAACTCCGGTGGGACTCCTCCTTCGATCTCCCCGAACTCCAGCAAGGTTACTCCCTCTGGCGATCCTGGATGCATGTGTACATGTATGATGATCCACATATATGACAAATCATATACTAGAAATGAGCATGTCTAATGCACATGAATAGATGCTCATGATGAATGTTATTATGCATCATTTTATTTTGTTCACCGAGTGGGTGCAAATCTCCTCTCTTGACAAGAGGTTTACACTTACCCTTAGCTAACAACCTGTAGTAGAGCTTTTCCTCCTTGGTCAGCTCTCTAACACCTGCAACTAAGCATGCTTTAACTTTAAGCTATAGGATTAAACAACACACTAGGCATACAAAACAACTAAAACAGTAGCTGAAAGAAGCTATGTAGCTGGAGCTACACACAACCAAAAATTACAAACTAAGACATTCTGGAAAGCTCATGAAATTGTCTACAAAACATTCCACCCTCAACCTCTCATACCATGCTCTTGGTGCTTGCTTCAATCCATACAATGCCTTTCTTAGTTTGTACACATGGTTGGGTTTCTTGTCATCTTCAAAACCGGATGGTTGTTCAACATATACCAATTCATTGATGTACCCATTGAGAAATGCACTCTTCACATCCATTTGATAAAGCTTGATGTTGTGAGCACAAGCATAAGCCAATAGAATCCTTATTGCTTCTAGCCTTGCCACCGGTGCATATGTTTCTCCAAAGTCAAGACCCTCTACTTGAGTGTACCCTTGTGCAGCTAGTCTTGCTTTGTTCCTCACCACTATGCCATCTTGATCTTGTTTGTTGTGAAAGACCCATCTTGTGCCAATAACATTGTGGTTCTTTGGTCTCTCAACTAGTTCCCAAACTTGATTTCTAGTGAAGTTGTTGAGCTCTTCATGCATAGCATTCACCCAATCAATATCTTGCAAAGCCTCTTCAATCTTGGTTGGCTCAATAGATGATACAAATGAGTAGTGTTCACAAAACGAAGCCAATCTTGATCTTATTTGCACACCTCTTGTGATATCTCCAATAATGTGATTCAAAGGATGATCCCTTGTAATAGATGTAGGTTGGAGTGTTGGAAGTTGATTGCTTGTACTTGGTTGGTCATTGGATTGAGATGATGAACTAGCCTCTTGTTGATCTTGAGTTGGAGAGGATGAACTAGCTTGATTGTCATTGGATTGCTCATTGGATGGAGCATGCACTAGATAGTAATTTTCTTGCTCCTCATCCACTTGCCGCGGCCTAATGTCCCCAATATCCATATTCTTCATTGCATTGGCCAATGGTTCACCTCTTACATCATCATGATTGTCAATTTCATCTTGAGAGCCATTAGTTTCATCAAACTCCACATAATGCACTTCCTCAACTATGCCATGAGTAAGATTCCATACTCTATATGCTTTGCTTGTAGTTGAGTAACCAAGTAGGAAGCCTTCATCACATTTCTTCTCAAATTTGCTCAATCTTGCACCTTTCTTTAAGATATAGCACTTGCAACCAAACACTCTAAAGTATGCAATATTTGACTTTCTTCCATTCAATAACTCATAAGGTGTCTTCTCAAGCATCTTGTGGCAATAGAGTCGGTTGCTATAGTAGCAAGTCGTGTTGATAGCTTCGGCCCAAAAGGAATCACTCACATTGTATTCACTAAGCATAGATCTTGTCATATCAATGAGTGTCATATTCTTCCTCTCAACAAGCCCATTTGATTGAGGTGTATACTTGGCCGAGAATTGATGTTTGATTCCATATTCATCACATAGCTCATCAACTCTTGTATTCTTGAACTCACTACCATTGTCACTTCTTACTTTCTTGATAGTTGTTTCAAATTCATTTTGGCATCTCTTGACAAAGATCTTGAATGTATCAAATGTATCACTCTTGTCACTCAAGAAGAATACCCACAAAGCCATATTTGTTTCCACCAATGCTTGTGTATACGGTTGGTCCAAACAAGTCCATATGCAAGAGTTCAAATGGTTTGCATGTACTCATCATGCTCTTGCTAGGGTGAGTGTTTCTAACTTGTTTGCCGGCTTGACAAGAGCTACATAGCTTATCTTTCTCAAAGACCACATCTTTCAAGCCTCTAACTAGATCATGTTTGACAAGTCTATTCAATTGCCTCATGCCAACATGACCAAGCCTTCTATGCCATAACCATCCCATGCTAGATTTAGATAGCAAGCAAGTTGACAATTGAGTTTCACTAGCATTGAAATCAACCAAGTATAGATTCTCATATCTAAAGCCTTTGAATATCAAGTTAGAGCCATCTACACTTATGATCTCTACATCATCAACTCCAAAGATGCATTTGAAACCAAGATCACAAAGTTGAGCTACAGATAGCAAGTTGAAGTTCAAGCTTTCTACTAGCAACACATTGGATATGCTCATGTCATTGGATATTGCAATCTTACCAAGCCCTTTGACCTTGCCTTTGCCATTGTCACCAAATGTGATAGAATCAACCCCATTGCAATCATTTGGCTTGATAGAGTTGAACATTCTTGAATCTCCGGTCATATGTTGAGTGCACCCACTATCAAGCACCCAATGCCTCCCTCCAGCTTTATAATTGACCTACAAAATAATTCAATTCTTCTTAGGTACCCATACTTGCTTGGGTCCTCCAAAGTTAGTGACTAAGGACTTAGGTACCCAAATAGCTTTCTTCTTTGAGCTCTCATTGGGTGTACCCATGTACTTAGCTATCACACCTTTCTTGCCCTTGGTAAGAACATAACTAGAATCCAAGCGAATAGATGCACTTGTAAATTTTATCTTGCTTAGATTTAGTTTGCAATGTTGCTCATCAAGCCCTACTTGCTTGCAACTTGAGCAAAACCGGCCATTGCTCTTCACAAAGCGAGGCTTTGGAATCACAAAGGCCGCCTTGCCATTCTTGGGGGTATAGCCAAGTCCCTCTTTGCAAAGGGAGAACCTTTGGCTACCCAAGCACTTAAGCAAGCGGGCATCTCCACCATAGGCATTGCCTAAGGCTAGAGTGAGCTTACCAACCTCCTTTTTAAGGGTCTCATTCTCAACTATTAGTGAAGCATCACAAGTGAAATCATCACTAGTAGGTAGAGTTAGAAGTGCTACAAGAAGGGTTAGTTGAAGTGATGATGATGGGTTCATAGAAAGATTCATTGATTATGTCACAAGTTGTTCCCATGTTACTTGTTTGAACATGATCCTTCTCCTTTTGCTCAACAAGAGATGAGTGAGACTTTTCAAGCTTAGAGTGAGCTTTGCCAAGCTTCTCATGGGCTACCTCTAGCCTCTCATGAGAAAGATTGAGCTCATCAAAGGATTGCTTGAGAGCTTGAAGCTCTTTTCGCAATGCTTTGCACTCCTTTTTCTTGATGTCAAAGTGAGTCTTAGCATCTTCCAACATTTCAATTAGTTCATCTTTAGTGGGTTCATCATCATCATCATCACTAGAATCACACTCATCATCAGATTGTACCTTAGTGGACCGAGCCATGAAGCATGTCGATGGAGTGTCAAAGAGAGAGATCTTGTTCTTCATAGCAATGCTTGCAAGAGCATTCTTCTTGCTTGATCTCTTCTCATCATCACTTGAGTCATCATCACTTGAGGAATCACTATCCCAAGTAACAACATATGATCCTCCCTTCTTGTTCTTCTTGAGGAACATCTTGTTCTCTTTCTTTTCCTTCTTCTCTTTCTTCTTGCCCTTCTTCTCATCTTCATTGTCACTATGATGAGGGAAATCCGCAATGAGATGATCCTTGCTATTGCACTTGAAGCATCTTCTATCCTTCTCATTGAACTTGTGTGAGCTCTTCTTCCTTCTTGCTCTATAGCCCTTCTTCTTCATGAACTTGCCAAATTTCTTGACAAATAGAGCCATTTCTTCTTCATCATCATCACTTTGGCTTGAGCTTTCATCATTGCTTGAATCATCACACTTGATCTTCTCTTTGCCCTTTGATGATGATGTGGCTTTGAATGCCACACTCTTCTTCTTCTCATCCTTCTTCTCCTTGTTTTCCCTTATCTTGTCCTAGTCTTCTCTAAAGGTGTCATCGGTTATCACCTCACCAAGAACTTGGTTTGGTGTCATTGTGTCCAATCCACTTCTCACCAATAGAGTGACTAGCATCTCAAATCTTGAGGGAAGGCTCCTCAAAAATTTGAATGAGAAGTCCTTGTTCTCCACATTCTCTCCAAGTGACTTGAGGTCATTGAAAAGCACCTCAAGCCTATTGAACATCTCCGACACATTCTCATCTTTCTTCATCTTGAAGCTTGCAAACTTCTCCTTCAAGATGTATGCCTTGGCCCCCTTCATGGATTGAGTCCCTTCATATGACTCTTCTAGCTTCTTCCATGCATCATGAGCTCTCTCAATGTTCTTGATTTGTTCAAACACTTCTCTTGAGATTGCTTCATGGATGGCACTCAATGCAATATCATTGTTTTGGAGCTTCTCCTCCTCGACCGCAGTAGGTGCCTCCTCATTGGCAACCTCAAACTTCTTGTCGACCACCAACCATATCTTCCGGTTGATTGATTTGATATGGGTGGTCATCAATGCCTTCCAATAGCTATAATTGGTGCCATCAAACTTGGGTGGCCTCTTGGTGTTGTTGATTTGAGCCATATTAACACCGTGGGATGTTAAGCCTTATAAGAACAGTGTACCGGCTCCGATACCACTTGAAAGATCTAGATATGGCTAGGGGGTGAATAGCCTATTAAAAATTTCTACAACAACACTTAGGCAAACTTGTTAGAATAAAACACGGTGCAAGCAAGTTTGCACTAGCACTACTAGGGTCGGCAAGCCACCTACCACAATTCTAGTTTCTAGCAAGATAAATCCTATGTCATACACAAGAGCTAGAAGACTAGAGCTACTAGACTAAGATACACAAGCTAAGATAAAGGCTCTACTTTGCAAGAATGTAAAGAAAGTAATGCAAAGATAGAGATAGGAAGGTTATACCGCCGTGAAGAGAATACCAATGAGATAACCAATCAAACACAATATGAATCCTCAGTAGAGATAATGAGACACAATATTTTTTTTACCGAGGTTCACTTGTTTGCCAACAAGCTAGTCCTCGTTGTAGCGATTCACCTACTTGAAGGTTCACACGCTAATTGGCATCACATGCCAAACCCATCACCGGATGCCACAAAACCAACACAAGATAGGGATCCACAAGCTACGAGCAATCCACTAGAGATACCTTTCGTGAACTCCCGCGGGGAAGGTTCAAGAACCCCACACAATCCACCGATTGGAGCCGAAGACAATCACCTTCCTCCGCTCAACGATCCTCGTCGCTCCAAGCCATCTAGGAGGTGGCAACCTCCAAGAATAACAAGAACTCCCACGACGACGACGATCACCAAGTGCCACTAGTATGCAATCAATCAAGCAATGCACTTGGTTCACTCAATCTCTCATGAAATTGTCAAGTGTATCAAAGAGATGAGTGGTGGAGCTTTTCACTAATGAGCACAAGTGTGTGAGTGATTAAAATGTGCAAGAAGTGCCCCAAAGGGTTGGCCATACAACCATATATAGCCTCCACTCACAACTAGCTGTTTTGCCCCTGAAAAACGCTTTCTGCGCCCACTCCGGACGCTAGCAACAGTATGAGCTCCGGACCAACAACAGCATCTGGACGCCCCCACTCAGCAGAGACAGCTCCTCTGTTCCCTTCTCTGGACGCAGCCTCCGGACATGCGTAATGCGCCATCCGGACCAATGGCTACGCGTCCGGTCAGCGCGTAATTCAAACTGCTCCTTTAGCGCCTTCGCCAGAGGACGCCACGTGGCTCCAGATGCACTCAATAGTGCTACTCCAGACCATCTTCTCGCAGCGTCCAGAGCTCAGCAGAGAGCTCCCAAGAGCCTTAAAACACTCAGGACGCCGTCCGGACTCTCCTGTCTGGACACGCATTAGCGTCCGGATCTTCTTCCAGAAACCAACAAAGAGCACCAGCCCTCCGGATCTGCTGTCCGGACCTGAAACAGCGTCCGGATCCTTCTCCTCAGCTCAGATAGCTCAGTGTCTGCCTCTGGACTCATCGACGATGGTCCGGACCCGACCAAACCGTAGCGTTTGGACTAGCATCCGGACCTCTTCTTCTGCTCAAACTCAGCCACCAACTACTCCAACTTTCTTCCAAGCTTCCAAGGGCTAACACTAAGTGATCTCAACACTTGTGCACGTGTGTTAGCTTTTAGTTCACATTTATCTTGGAATTAGTTGGTTGTTACACTTAGTTCAATTGATTTTAAATGCATTGCAAAGAACCTAGTGGCACATGATAACCGCAATCAAACACGAGAGCTCCCTCCTTGATAGTACGACTATCTATCCTAAATGTGATCACACCCTCTAAGATGTCTTGATCACCAAACCGAAAATGGATTCCTATTTCACCTTTGCCTTGAATCCTTTTCCATTTTCCTTTGCACCACCATGCTAGAGCCTTGCCATCATCACCTTTGATTCATTAGCTCAATCACATGGAATGTACCAACCTATCTCATGATTCACACTTACAGATCAAGGTTAGTACTTAGGTATATTTCATCAATTACTCAAAACCAAACACATTTGGCTCTCACCATCGACAGGTGCATGTGGTCGCGGCTGCAGACGGTGTCGTCAACGTCGGCGTAGGAGTTCGCAATAGTCATCACCTCCTTGGTAGTCGTGACTTTCTTGCGAACCAGCTTATTGTGCAGCTCATCGTGATGAAGACCATTGGAGAAGATGGAGATGGATTCTATCTCGGTGATCTCTGTTATCGTCAACCATCTGTTGGAGAAACGACGGATGTATGCCTGGAGGCTTTCATCGTGTCCCTGGCGGACACTCTCGAGGTCATAGCGTGTCCCTGGCTGGTCACAAGTGGCATTGTAAGTCCTGACAAAGACCACCGTAGGCTGCTCCCATGTGTTAATGGAGTCCTCGGCGAGCTTGTGGAGCCAGCTGTTCGCCGAGGTGGAGAGTATCACCGGCAGGTACCACTACAAGAATATCCTACATCTATGATGTTTTGGGGATGACAATCTCAATTTTGGTCACGGAACAAGGGTCATCAATGACGAAATTATGCATGTCGTCATAAATGATTGGTTTGACCGTGAACCCACTTGTTCATCCATGACGAATTGGAAAAAATCATCACACATATGCTCTAAACCTCGTCATAGATGTGAAACTAAAAATTGGGGTGTCTGGGAATCGAACCCGGCACCATAGAGTTGTGAAGCGGCTGTGATAACCAGTAGGACACAAGTTTAGATGTGTTAGGAGGAGGGAACTTTATTTTCTTATTAGAGTTTAATTAATTCATAGAACCTGGCGGCAAAACCGTTCCCCTCATCACTCATTCGCGCCTAAATCAATCCCCTCCGCCGACACCACCGCCACCGCCATCGCCGCCACCGCCGCGGGTGCTCCGGCGGACCTCTCCATCTTCTAGGTTCGGCGTGACACTAACTCGCGCGCGCATCTCTGGTGGGCCGCTCCGACTACAGGGCTTGGCCGCCGCCACCGTAGGTACTCCGGTTGCGCTGGTGGGCAGCCGTTGTGCACCATGCCATGGTGGGGAGCATCCTAGGTGGTCAGCTTCTCAGGATTATCTGCTAGCTCCTTCATCGGCTCAAGCGGCGGCCAGCTACGAGCTCGGGGTCCGAAGGTATTGTCCTGCCTCTCCCACTGTGTTCATGATGTTAGCATTTCATAGTTGTTTGATCAAGACTGGTAGATGTACTTCTTATTGCATTCAATAGATGGACAGATGTTGGATTCATGCTACTCGGTTCAGTGATTCCTTCAATGACGGTGTTGATCAGTTCATGGCTTTTGTTCGAGATAGATTCAATGCAGATGATCATATACCCTGCCCCTGTCGCAATTGTCTGAATCAGTCTTCATTGAGTCAGAAAGACGTGCATAACCATGTTTATCTTCATGGATGGTCAGCTACATATACTCGGTGGATACACCATGGAGAGCCTCTTGATGTTGAGGTTGTGGAATATGTAGGTGCTACAGATGAACCTGACAATCTTGGTGATGTGTTGGATGTGGATGAGCCTGACGATGAAGATGAGCAGGGTATGACAGAGATGCTTGCAGACTTGTACACAGCTCTAGAAAAAGATGCAGAACAACCTCAGTTTGTAAAACTTCTTGAAGATGCAAAAAATGCTCTTTGCCCTAGTTCGGCTCAGTCTAGGTTCTCTTTTCTAGTAAGGATGTTGTATATCAAATCATTCTATAGGATCAGCAACATAGGATTCAGTGCAATCTTAAAGTTATTGTCAGGGTCATTTCCTAATACTAGTCTTCCATATTCATATGAGAAAGCAAAGAAGTATCTCAAAAAATTGGGCCTTGGATATGAGTTAATAGATGTTTATGACAATAATTGTGTTCTATTTCGCAAAGAACTTGAAAAACATGACATCTACCCAAAATGTAAGGAATCTAGGTGGGTAAATGGAGATGTTGTGACTTCCAAAGAAGGTTTTGAGGTATTTTCCTATTATACCAAGGCTGAAGAGATTGTTTGCAAACAAAGAAACATCTAAGGAGACCAGGTGGCACAAGGATAAGAGGGTTCCTGTGGAAAATGAAATGAGCCATCCAGCCGATGGCGAAGCCTGGAAAGATTTTGATCATGTGTTTCCGAGTTTCGCTGATGATGAAAGGAACCTAAGGCTTGGTTTAGCTACAGATGGGTTCAATCCATTCGGAAACATGAGCACTAGTCATAGCATGTGGCATGTACTTGTAAAGGTATACAATCTACCTCCATGGTCATGCACAGATGCATCCAACTACATGATGGCATTGCTCATCCCAGGACCAAAGTCTCCAAGCAAGGACTTTGATGTATTTTTAGAACCTCTTATTGAGGATTTGTTAAAACTTTGGGTGGGTGTCAAAACTTATGATGCATTGACTGGCTCAAAGTTTGACCTTCGTGCTGCAGTTCTATGGTGCATCCATGATTATCCAGCTTTGGGTGTACTGTCAGGGAAAATTACTAAAGGTTACTATGCATGTATCTATTGCAATAGAGATCCATTATCAAGGAGTATTAGGAGGAAGATATGTTACATTAGACATCGTCGCTACCTTCCAAAAAATCACAAGTATCAAAGAAGCTTGGTCTTTGATGGGCCCTGTGAAAACCGTGGCGAGCCACAAAAATTGAGTATGGAGAAGACATTGGAGTACCTAGAGAAAGTAAAAGATGTGTGTCCTGGTAAGCCCGATGTTGATGCTGGAGGTACGAAGAAAAGGAAGCATGGACAGAAGGATACTGAGCCAAAGTTGTTTACCCGCAAGTCTGCTTTGTGGAAACTACCTTATTGGAAACACTTGAAGTTGCCACATAATCTTGATGTGATGCATATAGAGAAGAATATATGTGATGCCCTTATGGGCATAATACTCTGCCTTGAGGGCAAGAATAAGGATATAGTTAATGCAAGACTTGATCTGCAGGATATGGGCATAAGACCTGAGTTGCATTTAGAACAAGATGATGACAGTTCAGTTTCCATGCTAGCAGCATGGTATTCCTTTGAGAAAAAAGAAACACAAGAGTTTTGCCAATTTCTGAAAGGTATTCGGTTTCCATATGGATATGCTTCCAACCTTGCAAGATGCATTAGTGCAGATGGTTCCAAGGTGCAGAGCTTGAAAACCCATGATTGCCATGTCCTGCTTCAAAGAATTTTACCAGTCGGTCTCCGGGGACAAGTGCACAAGGAAATTGAAGGTTGATGTACTCAAATGTCACTTGGGTATGGACGTGTCCGACGGTTCCATGGCTACCATGATCTTGTGCGAGCTTGTATTATTACTTGCTACCACCAATGATGATTAGCATATAGTCCTGTTGTTTGGGACATGTTAGCTGAGGCATTTGTTTCTTCCTGTTTGGGTTATGCCAATGATGATGAACTTTGCTAGGTATATTGATGGGTTGGCTAGATGATGACCTTGGCCTTTTGAGGAACTGGAGGTGTTTTCATGGGTGGCATCAAGCCGTGTGAGACATCCATGCCAAGCTCCATGACTTGTGAGGATTTGATGGCTTGTATGGATGTCTCACATGGCTCCATGCCGGTCATGATGTTTCTTAGCCACACTTAAGCCTAATCCTCCTTAAGCTCCAAGTTGAAGCACTTACACAAAAGGCAATTCTATCTGAGGCAAATCTATTGTACTAGACCTTTTTGTAATGAAGTATGATAGTTGCCTTGTTTTTTGAGAGGAACATGGCTCCCATCGGTTCCTAACAACAAATCACCCCATCAGTTGCTAATAGCTAAATCTCATGGTCGTTGGACTTTTACAGACAAGGTTGGAAGTTGATGGTAAAGATGACCCAACAAAGAAAGCCTGTACCAATCTACTCCAATCTGGGGTACGCCAGACTAGATATATGTTGAAGAGGAAGTATTTCACTGGTATACCGGTTGATCAAGTCCGTACTACTTCTCCTCTTTCGACAATGACTGATGAACAGTGGCAAGAACTCATGGCCAAGTGGTCTAGCCCAAGAGTGAAGGTACATTGTGTCACATCACAACTTCTCTATTCTTTCTATTTTGTCTGCAACTTACAAGTCTTCGTTTCAGGAAGTAGCTACGAAGAATAAGGACAATCATTCCAAGGTCAAGCACCATCAGTCCACAGGATCTCACAGCTATGTCTCGCAGTTGTACGAATATGTAAGTGCTCAGAAACTGATATTACACATTTTATGTTTCTGTTTGTGGACATGAAAGCTAATTTTTATGAACTTGCGAACACATGGTTGATATGTGCCCAAGTTTGTTCAGTTTTGTGATGAGTGATTGACCAACACTTGAGTGTTTCAGTTTGAGCGGTTTATACTAACCTTTGCGAAAGCAAATGTGTGCCTGTCTATTGGCTTGTGGTGTGCAGGTGCTAGGCCCGGAGATAGTGGTCAATGGCATGGTGAAGGTCGAGTAGAGGCTTGCCGTGCCGATGGACTGAGAGCGGTGAAGGGCGGAAGTTGAGCTTGGACCGATGGACCAGGGGTGCCGGCGGACTAGCTATGGTGGCTTGTACTTGGCACCAGCGAGCGCGAGAAGACATGGAGGTAGACCGTGTTGACCAAGTCAAGATGGCCGGTGAGCGAGTCGAGCAAGAGGCTCATGGGGACTCGGAGCCGGGCCGGGCGAGGTGGCATGAGTCGAGCGGTTTGTTGGTTTGGGCTTCAAAACCACTAGTGGACAACTTCCGAGTTTGGGCCTCAAAAATCGGGGTTCGGTAGTTGAGCCCAGAGCTACCGGTGGCGGGTTTCGCAGGTTTGGGCCTCAAAACCCGGGTGGAGCTTCCGAGGAAGCGGGGGCGGCATGTGGCAGAATCCTGGAGGTTACGTCGAGGCGACAGCAAGTCTAGGTAGGAAGCGGGGCCGTCCAATGAAAACCTAAGAAGATATTTCGAGAGCTTGGACTGCAGTGTCTCAGGACTAGGTAGTTTACTCATGTATCAGGGGGCTATTTGGAAATGTCCAATAGACCTAGTTAAATAGAGGATGAAGGGTTATCTTCATTCTTACCTCTTGCATTTTCCTTCCTCCCTATTATTCCTAGGTTTTCCCCTCCCCTAGTGATTCTTTCTTAAGGTCCACAAGTTAGCCTTTGTAAGAACTGATTTGTGTCAATGAATAGAGGCCGTAACCTCCTCGTGTCCTCTGGGATTTGATTCATGAATTGCTTGTCTCGTGTTCTTCGCGTTTTTGCAATTCCCCTCTCTGGTGTTTTTGCTTGATCTCTCTCGTTTCTTTATCTTTTTGCAAACCTCTTGTTGGAGAAGGTGCTAGGATCCCTTGTGAAGGTTTTGACCGAAGGAATCAAGTTCGTTGGGGGTGAGCACGCAGATCGGGCGATTTTCCTTTCTCTGGTCATTTTTCTTCCCCCTCTCAATTTTTGATTTATCTAGAATTATGTGAGGCACCAAAGGCTATGAAACTCACGGAGTAGCATCAATACTACCTCAGGAGCCTGCCCACAAAATTTGGGGTCAATCGGAGTTGATTTGATCGAGTTTGAACATTTTCCAGAAATCAGCCGAAAACAGCTCGTTGATACCGGACGTGTCCGATGTGAATTCCGGACGTCGCCAGTATTTTTCCCTTGGAGTTTTGATCTGAAAATTTGTGGAGACCTGCACCTTGGTGTCTAGAACCTAGGGTTAAAATGTCAGAATTTTTGGACACAATTTGATAGGGTTTTCGATTTTTCTCTTGAGACCTGTCTATGCTGAAAATCCAAACCGGACGTGTCTAGTATTGATACCGGACGTGCCGGTATTCAGTGGAGCAGTTTTGGAACATTGCTATCTTGAGCGTTTGGGATTCGAATTGCGTTCCATTTGTTACGTTGGGTTTCTACCATGTCAAGGAACTTATCTAGGTGCTCTTGTCACTAGTTGACTTAGGTGTTTTAGATTCGAGTACTTGCTTCTCCCATATAGAAGTTGAGTGTCTCATTTTCCGTCCTTCGACTCGATTTGTGAACTTATCGCTTTCGTGGTGTCCCATCCCACTTGTTTCCTAGGGAACATCCAACCTCTTCTTGGGTCATGGACATCACGGTAAGTGGGTTTGGCTTTTGGAGGTGATTTTGGGACAGCGGCCAAATCTTTCGATAGAAATTTGAGGCTCCCATTCACCCCCCTCTAGTCGCCGTTATCGGTCCTTCAAAACTTTTTGAAACTAAATAAAGCGTGAGAAAAACAATGCCACTTCAGATGATGCAGTGGAGATATTCAAGGTATTACATACCAGCAACACGAAGGGTATGACTAATCAAGTCAAGGAGACAGTGGTAAGTCTGTACACATCATTGCTGGATATGTTGATTAGTACATGTCAATTTATATTCATAATTGGTTGTTGGATGGGATTAACACATTGGTTGTGTGCTACTTAAAATACTAAATGTGTTGGGGCAATTTAATGTAAATTCAGCTCAAGTTGTATGATGTTTTTCATATTTGTGGTTATATCCTTGCTACAATGGGAAGTTATTGGATAGGATGTTCACATCTTTAAAGTGGCATGACAAGTTAATGTAAATTTAGCTGTAGTGCTCACAGACACATACTTTTATCCAATAATTTCCATACATTTCCTTGAAATATGTATTCTCTGATGATTTACATATCTTTGCTTGTAACTTAGATTTTGTATAATGAACTTATCATTTTTGCATCTCTGTACTGTAGGCTACCATGGAAACTATGTTAGCTGAACCTGCTCAAGGTTTAGAGACTCCAAGATCTAGTACTGAAGTTGTTTCCAAGGTCCTGTCTCAAACCAGTGCTGCTTCTACATTCCTGAAGAATGCTGGTCTTGAAACTCCAGGGTCAAAATCAGTTGCATCAGCTGCAAGAGAAGTGCAACTTCGGGAACAGCTAAACGAAGAGAAGGCACGGGCTAATCTTCTTGAACAAGAAGTGGACACCCTGAAGAAGAAAGGTCAAGAAACAGAAGAAACATTGTCGAAGACCCAAGAACAGGTGCTCAGGACCCAGCAAGAGATAGAGGCATTCAAGAAGAAATAGGAAGCCAATGATCAGATCCTTAAGGCCATCTTGAACCACAACTCAGGTAATAGAGGTACTTAACTAATTTGTTCCTTCTTGTTGGGCCCCTCTTGCAGTGCTTATGGACTTTGTTGATTGTCGTCGTCGCTTGTGAACTTGTGTACTATTGGATTGAGGTTGTTTGGGTGGTGAAACAATAATGACTGAGTTTTAACTTGGGGTTCCCATGTGTTTGGGAATTTCGTTGTATTATAAACATTGAAGTTGTGATGTATGAATCAGTTTGTGGAATAATGTTTGTGCTGTATGAATTAGTTCGTTCTTGTGAACTGTTCTGGAATGATTTGCTATGATTGGGCATGAATGTGACAAAAATCAGTGACAAATCTATCATTTTTTATGAAAAAAACCTTCATTATGTGAAAACCACGTGTCCACCTCACAGAGACACACGTGGCAAAATCTCCACGTAACACGTGGCAACAGCACAACGTTGCACGTGTCAGTGTTGTAGTGAACCACGTGTCGAACACAAAGAGAAACACATGTCGAACTCACAACGTGACACATGGCAACCTCACAGTGCGACACATGGCAGTCCCTAAGCGCAAGACATGGCCAACACAGAAAGAAACACATGTCAAACTCATAGCATGACACGTGGCAACCTCACATCATGACACGTGGTTGTCCCTAAGCAGGACAAGTGTCCTCGTCTTAGCGAACCACGTGGCCAACACAGAGACGTGGCGAACTCACAGGTTACCACGTGGCGACCTCACAACATGACACAAGTCAACCTATGCAGCATACACGTGTACTCTGAACGGTGGATGAAACAGATCTGTGACGGTGCAAAAATCGTCATTGATGAAACGATATCTATGACGAAAGTTTTAAAATCATCACTATTTTATATCTATGACGCGACAAAGATGACAAACAAAATTTTGTCATAAACTCGTCACAGAAATGTGTCCATGACGTTTTTGGGATTTTCCATGACAAAAGTGGAGCGTCATGGATGTGGGATTTTCTTGTAGTGTACTTGGCCATTGGATCATGATTACCTAAGTCTAAGTACCACACTTACACTTACGATAAAACTCTAACCCAAGCATGTGTAAGGATTAGAGCACTCAAAAGAGCCATGAACCAGAAGAACAATATAAACAAAAGCTTACTCACATCAGAAGTCGATTACTGAAGACATCCCAGGAACAAGCTCAGGAAGAGTTTGATTCCGCCGAAGTACAAGCCGAAGAAGAAGCACCGACAGGCCGATACCTCCTCCACAACTCTTCCCTCGCTCCCCATTTCTCTATTATCAAGATCTAAGAACTAATATCTAGGGAGGTTGTCCATTCGGGGGACACCTCTAACCTATGATGGATCTCTGAATGAATTGAGTTGAATTGAATGAGATTGAATGCCTCCAGGGGGTCTGCCCTTTATTTATAGCCTGGTGGGATGCGTGACTAAAAGGTCTAGGAATGGCTAGAGGGGGTGAATAGCCTATTAAAAATTTCTACAACAACACTCAAGCAAACTTGTTAGAATAAAACACGGCGTAAAGTGAGTTTGCGCTAGCACTACGGTTAGGCAAGCCACCTATAACAATTCTAGTTACTAGCAAGAGATAAACCTATAGCACACAAAAGCTAGCTAACTAGAACTACCAAGAACTAGCTACACAAGACTAAGCAACTCTACTTAGCAAGAATGTAAAGAAGGTAATGCCAAGATAGAGTTAGGAAGGTGATACCGCCGTGGAGAGAAGTACCAATAGATAGCCAATCAATCAATGAGCACAATATGAATCCTCGGTAGAGAGACAATGAGACACAATATTTTTTACCGAGGTTCACTTGTTTGCCAACAAGCTAGTTCTCGTTGTAGCGATACACCTACTTGAAGGTTCATGTGCTAATTGGCATCACACGCCAAACCCGTCACTGGGTGCCGCAAAACCAACACAAGATAGGGATCCACAAGCTACGCGCAATCCACTAGAGATACCTTTTGCGAACTCCCGTGGGGAAAGTTCAAGAACCCCTCACAATCCACCGATCGGAGCCGCACAATCACCTTCCTCCGCTCAATGATCCTCATCGCACCAAGCCGTCTAGGAGGTGGCAACCTCCAAGAATAACAAGAGCTTCAACGATGACGACGATCACCAAGTGCCACTAGAATGCAATCAATCAAGCAATGCACTTGGTTCACTCAATCTCTCATGAAATTAGCAAGTGTATCAAAGACATGAGTGGTGGAGCCTCTCACAAATGAGCACTAGTGTGTGAGTGATGAGAATGTGCAAGAGAGTACCCCAAGGGCCAGCCATACAACAATATATAGCCTCCACCCACACACTAGCCGTTTAGCCCCCTCAAAACAGCTTCTGTGCCCACTCCGGACACTGCCAACACAGGGGGTCCGAAACATCGCGCATGCGTTCAGATCCTCTGCCACAGAGAAAGCTTCACTGAGTACACGTCCAGACGCAGGGCTCTAGACGCTGCTTTCACCTGGTCCGGACTAGCGCGCACATGTCCGGACCCTCCTCCTTTTTCAAACGTCTCTTTCCCGTGAGCACCTCTGCCTGCCACGCGTCTCTAGACGCTTCCTACTGTCCGGTCCGGACTCAATGTTCCTAGTGTTCGGACGCTATGCAAAGAGGTTCCAGAGAGCCTCCTTCCTCCAGACAATTGTCCGGAGTACACTGTCCGGACACGACTTCTCGTCCGAACTCCACTTCCAGAGAGCAACAGAGAGCACACTCACTCTGGACGCACGTCCGGAGCCAGCGTCCGGACCTCCAAGAGCGTCCGGACCTCTGTCTTCAACACTGCCAGCCTAGGGTTTGCCTCCAGACCCATCTTAGATGGTCTGGACATGCCAAGCCCTAGCGTCCGGACCTTGTGTTCAGACCCTTTTCTTCTGCCAAAACATTTATCCAACTTCTCCCAAGCTTCCAAGGGCTCACACTAAGTGATCTCAACACTTGTGCACATGTGTTAGCTTTTAGTTCACATTTTCTTGGAATTAAGTTGGTTGTTTTACTAGTTCAATTGATTTTAGTGCAATGCATATTGAAAGTGCATCTACTCCCTTAGTGTGTTTTGGATGATTGTATAACAACACGATTAAAGATCTAACATGTCTTCTAAGTGATGGACATGTACTTGGTTATCTCACTAGTGTTTGGTTGTAATGTTTAAAGCCAAAATGATGTATTGTTGTATAAAATGACTAGATCAAATACAAGACAACAATGCACAAAGAGTTCATGAAAGAGGCCTATCTATTGTGGGATACCTATGATTCATAAAGAAGAATATTGTTCGGTCAAGATTTGTCTCACAAGGGTTTGGTTCAAGTGTTCAAAGCCAAAATGATAGATTGTTGTATGGAATATCTAGATCAAGCACAAGACAACAATGCAACAAGGAATTCATGAATAAGGCTTGTCTACTTTGGGATATTAATGACTCATGGATTTTATTCAAAGGGATTGATGTAACACAAGCTTAATGAATGATTCAACACAAGATATGGTTTGAGAGGCTTGAGATGGTGAAGATAGCAAGGAAAAGGTCTTAGAGGTACTAAGCAGGGGTGAAGGGCAAGCGATGGCTTGGCGGCCAAAGAACCTAGCTAGGGTGAAGAAGAAAGTACTTGCATTTAGTTGAGGTACTAATCAAGCTATGATGATCATATGTGTGTGAAGGATCTATTGGATTGATTGATGGAAGTGACTTGGTGCATTTGGATTTATCTACACTTGATGAATGAACTCAAGTCACATGCTCCAGATGGCTATACCCAAGTAAAAGGGATGATATTGACATTGTTTGCATCCTCCCATCTAGAAGATTGAAAGAAGTGGTTTTGGCTCTAAGAAGATCAACTCAAAAGGATTTAACTTCACTCTTTCATTTTGAACTTGAGTTTATAGAAAAACCGTACTACTAAGAGGGAAGCATCATGTTGATAGGCAATGTTTTCTAAGTGCTCAAGGTAACCCATGTGAGGTATGAGTGAGATAGACAAGAGACAGAAGCTGGGTGGCACTGTCTGGTAAATACCGGACGTGTCCGGTATGCATACCGGATGTGTCCGGTATGGGGTATCTGATTTTGAAAAGGGGAATACCGGACGTGTCCGGTATCCCCAATGGCTCTAAAACGGCTAGTTTTTCCTGGAGGCTATAAATAACCCCAAGCCCTCTCTTTGTGAGGGCTGCTGATTCTGCTGGTTACAAGACACTTTGTTGAGCCCTAAAAACACTCCCTAACCCTCTCTTAGTGATTGATTGGTCTTAATTTCAAATCTCATTAGTGGGTTGAGTGAGAGCTTCTTGAGCACTAGAGCATATTGTTTATTTCGTGATTCGCATTTGTTACTCTTGGACCTTTGGTCCTAGACGGTTAGGCGTCGCCGAAGAGCACCCAAGAGCTTGTGGTTTGCCTCGGATCGTTTGTAACGGTTGATCTCACCGTCGAAAGGAAAGAGATCAAATTAGTGGAAGGAGCAAAAGCGGTTGGAAAAGACCACGGCTAGAGACAACCTTCGGACCCTCTAGAGCTAGACCTTTGTGGTAGCTCGCAGCCCACTCAACGGAGAGTAGGAACCTTTGTGGGTCCGAACTTCGGTAAAACAGTTCTTGTGTCTCAATTTGCATTTCATTTATTACTTATGATCTCCGTGGTTGTTCGAGTTTGTGTGCAGGTTCTGGAAGTTTGTTAAGTCAAACAACATTCACCAACAACATGTTAGAAGTTTCGAAGAGAAGGGAGCAAGGTTCAAGAGGAACCTGCAGAAACCATGAATACCGGACGTGTCCGATATCGATACCGGACGTGTCCGGTATTAACACCTTGTTCCCACCTTATCTATTCTCTGTGCTAATCTTTGTGGTGCAGGTTTTGGGTACTAAGAGTTGTTTCATATCTTTCATATTATCTGTACCCTTCTAGAATATAGTGTATCTCTTTGATTTGGAGTTTCTAAGCAATTAGAAACTCCTTCACTAATAGTTTCCGTATTTAAAGTTGAATTTTTTTAGAAATGCCTATTCACCCCCCTCTAGGTGGCATCCAAGGTCCTTTCAATTGGTATCAAAGCTAGGACTCACTACAAGCTTCACCGCCGTGAGAAAAGGATGTCATCGCCTATTGAGTTGGAGTCCGTGCTTCTCCAAAATGATCGTTCAAATTTTCTATCTTGGTCAATTCATGTACTCAATATTTTAGGACCATTAGTCCTCTTGAGCGTATTGTGGATGCAAGCATCTCTCTTCCTATAGTTGATTGGAGCAACTATAAGAAATTGTCCGAAGAGGAAAAGAGATATGTGCAACTCAACGCTCAAGCAATTAATGCTATTTTGAGTACATTGAGTGCAGAAGTTCTTGAGGAAGCAATATACAGTGAACAACCACCGTCCGAGAGTGCTCATCACATTTGGACCAAATTAGTTGACCTATATGGAAAATCCAAATGTAACAACTCACTTGAGTGCAAGCAAATGGAAACTATGTCCATTAAGTCCTCATGCAGTATTGAAGGGTCAATAAACTGTGAGAATACCGAGCCGAGGCAAGAAGAAAAAGAAGCAAGCAGCACACTGCCTAGTTGTGTATACCGGACGTGTCCGGTAGACCTACCGGACGTGTCCGGTATTGGGGAATCTACAAGGGGACAGCAAGCTACTACTTGTGACAAAGCTCAAAGTCGGTGGCGGACAAGTGATGAGTTAACCTCAGAAATTCATGATACTCACTACTTGAATCTCATGGCCAAGAAAAACAAGAATAATGAGCTTGAAGCGGAAATTGAGAAGCAAGAGATATCACTTCAAAATCATGAGATGTTTCTCATCTCCAAAATAGAAGAACTCAAAGGTATAAATGAAAGGTATGAAGAGTTGTCAATTCAACATGATACTAGTCCTTCATCTAATGCCTTTCAAATAAAAATGGAAAACACTAAGCTCAAGGAGAAACTAGATGATCTATCAAACAAATATCATACTCTTCAAACTAAATATGCTCATCTAAAGGATTCTCATGAGAAATTAGTAGAATCATATGCCATGCTTGAAGTAGCCTATGAGGATGTGGTTACTTCAATAAATTCATCTCAACCTAACACTCACACTCTCACTAGCACTTCATCTCAATTAAATATCTCTTGTGCTAACAATTGTGTGCCTCAAGCAAGCCAATCTTCGATTGAGCTAAATCTCATTGAAAATATAGAGGTCAAACATGAAGTTGCAAAGTTAAGAGAAGATAAGGTTCAATCGAAGAGTGAGGAGAAAACACAACCTTCTCAAGATAACCATGCTAACATGGTGAAGAAGCCTGAGAAGGGTTTAAACCTTGTTTTTCCCGAAACTCAACAAAAGAATCTCAAGTCAATAAATGTCAAAGCAACCAAGAGCAAGAAGCATGGAAAAAGACTATGCTATGGTTGTGGCTTGTATGGACATGAGAGTGACATGTGTCCACACAAGACTTGGGGTGACAAGGTTGAAGCCTATGATCAAAAAAGCTCAACCAAGGTGATGGAGTTAGAGGCAAGGAAGAAAGCTCAAGTCAAAACAAGAAGATGCTATGGATGCAATGAGGTGGGACACATAGTTGATGATTGTCCCAACAAGCAAGATAAGCAAAGAGAAAACAAAGGGCGTATTTGCTATGCTTGCGGACTAAAAGGGCATCTAAGCTATGATTGCCCCAAAGGTGAGATTTCTAAGCGAAATATACTTAATTATGATGATATGCTTAGTGAGACCACAATTGGAGTTAGCACTAGAAAAGCAATATGCTCATCACACACTAGTGCTAAAGCCATTTGGGTGCCTAAGCACTTGTTGACTAACTCAAAAGGACCCAACAAGAGTTGGGTACCAAAATGTGCTTAAAATTTTGATGTAGATACTAAGTGGTAAAGATGAAAGCTTCGGGTGGTTGAGCAAGAAAAATTGAATCCTTCACTCAATCTATCAACCATCACTCATCTCAAATTGTAAATGGTTGACCCGAAGGTTATTCAATGAGTACATTCTCTATCTCATCTTTACTACTTGAAGAGTTCTATCTAAAACCTAGTAGGATAGCCACCTTACTTTTGCACCACAGCTATACAACCTGTTTACTAACACACTTAGGCATTCTAAGGCCTTAAGGATGTATCTTAAGAAGTCCAAGTGCTTCAACTTACTTTCATTCTTCCTCGCGTATACCGAACGTGTCCGGTATGCCTACGGGATGTGTCCGATATTTCTCTGGGAACAACAAGTTTGTGTGGGAAAAAGGCCTAGCGGTACTACCACTTCCTCACCGGTACTGCCGGATGGAGGTAGGTACTACCGATAGTTCAAAAATGTGTCACCCAAACTGTGCGGGAAAAAGGCCTGGCGGCACTACCGGACACCCACCAGTACTACCGGAGATGCACCAGTACTACCGATCAATGATCGGTACTACCGATTCACTTATGAAAGCAAGCTCACCATGAATATCGGACGTGTCCGGTATGTATACCGGACGTGTTCGCTATGGCAAGAATCCTTAAGTATTTGCTTTTCGGTCAGCAGAGGTTGAGTGCCACAGGTTATATCTCTTCAATCCTCTGATCATCTTATATCTCTAATATGTGCTTCATGGTGAGTATCTCCTAGTCTAAAAGCTTTATATGGAAATTTTTGTGGACTATGGTCAAATAGAAATTGATCTCCCATATTCATAAAAGAATGAGGTGCTTTTCAAAAGTTATTCAAATCACTCAAAGCACTAATTTAGAAGGAGCTCAGTTTCTAGCTTGCACCAATTTGAACTAACAGTCTCTCTTAGTGTTCTTGTTACTCTCAATGAGATTGGTTTCATAAATGACATGAATATTCAACAAAGATAGGTCAACTTGATATTATCTTAGTGGAAAAGTTATTGGCGCAAGGCAAAGGTATGTGTTTATATACATGCATTGAAAGTGCATATAGGACCTTTTTATGCTAGAGTGTGCATTTGAGTGACATAAGTTAGATGATTATTAAAACTCCAAACCAACATGCTTAGGAGATGTGGTTTTTGAAAAATATTTGAGTCTTTGGTCTTCGTGACCTTGGGCATGACACTTGTGATTATAGCTCTCCTTGATTGATTGTTCCACTAATCACAAGTGGTATGACTCTCTCCTGTCCATGAACCTATATATCTCTCTTTATCTTTCTCTCATCATCAAAATCTTATATGCCACAAGAAATTTGGAAAAGAGTTACGAGAATTGTTAAAATTGGATGAGAAAAATTGTCAAATAAAGGTTGATTCAAGGAAATATACCGAATTTAGTCGAACACAGAACAGAGATGAGTGATGGAAGAAAGAAAGAAGGATATAGAGGAAAATCAGCCAACCCGCAAATACCGGACGTGTCCGGTATGCGCGGGGACATAAGAAAGAACTTACCCCTTCGGACTCAGTCTGGCTCTTCTCTCTTTCTCTCCCAACCGCGCATCCAGCCTCTTCTCTCTATATTTCTCTTTGGATTTATTGATTCAACCAAGGAAAAGAAGATCTGGAAGTTGGATTGGAGAGGGTTTGCATCAAGATTAAAGGATCTGTCAAGCAGGACTGCTTCCCTCTTCTTCTCTTTATCTCTCAAGGTACCCTAATCTCAGATATCTTCCGATCTATTGGATATTACATGATTTGCAAATTCCTTTGGTAGAAATATCACATTACATGTCCTAAAGCCATGCCAAAAGTTTGGATTGGGTTGGTTAAGGATTGGATCGAAACCTCTGGTCAGGGTTGCGTTCATGCAATACCGGACGTGTCCGGTATTAGACAGCAGTGCAGTCTGTTCCGCAGTTTCTTTTATATCTCTAACTATTGTGTTTCTATAAGCCATGCTTATTTGTCTAAGATGATTTCTGTAAACCTATGATCAAGTAATGATTTAGGTGAGTACTAAAATCAATGACAAATGAGTATGGCTTTGATTCACAATTAAATTAAACTCTTGGCATGTATCTAAGAATATCTATCAAAACATTTGGATACAGGGCATGAGTGTTCACATTGAGCCAAGGACAAAAGCTCAACAAGATCCATCATCTGAGAGGGCTAGAAAGGCTCAACAGGATATGCATTCTGGACAGGGTAGCAGAAGGCCTCGCAGAGTAGCTGCTAGGGATCCTCCTCAGTACAAAGAGGGAGATGGCACTTCTTCCTCTGATGATGATGAGACAGAAGACTTCAGAATGGAATCTAGAAAGAGGAAGAGTGATGCTAGGAGTTCAGATAGCTCTGAGGAGATTGAGGAGGAGCAGACAGTACCAACCTTCCAGCAGCCAGGGCAGCCCGCTCCTGATATGAACTATGGTCTTCTTGAGGTACATGCTCCAGTCCTTCCCAGCTATGTTGCCAGAGTGAATTACAAAGGGAAGGGTATGACTGAGAAAGCCAAACAATAGAGGAGGATTGATCCCAGAGGGCTACAGAGGATTCAGTATGATCATAGATTTCACACTATGTTTCATCTTGATTTTTATACCAGTGTGATACTTGCCAGGGCTCCAGTGATAGCCAGGTCTCAGTATGTTGATTGGGATTATGTCAGAGATCTGAAGAAGTCCTCTCTTGGGTTTGCCATTGACATCTATCAGCGCACTGGAGTGTATGGGATCATGGAGTTTGTGCATGATTGGAACTCAGAAGTTGTTGCACAATTCTATGCCACTTTGTTTGTTGAGGAGGAGCTAAGGCGCATGCATTGGATGACTGAGGGCTAGTGGTACAGTGTTGAGTATGAGGCCTTTGCAGCTATGCTTGGTTTCATAGAGGAGGATCTACAGAGAGACAGGATCCACACTGAGCAGGTTTTACCTCCAGAGCAGCTTGCCTACATGTATCCCCCAGGAGGTGAAAGAGGAGCAGTTGGGAAGGTAGCTGGTCTTCATCCTAGTTACAGATACCTAGATAAAATGTTCAGGAAGACGATAGACTGCAAGGGTGGAGACAAGGGTGCTATTGCTGATTATTCTAGAAACCTTCTCAAAAGGATGGCACCAGGTGCAGAGCCATTCAGTGTCTTTGACTTCATTTGGTGTGAGATTTAGAGTGTTGGTGAGAGGCCCCTCAAGGGCTGTGGTTCTGCTCCGTACATCATGTTCATGATTGAGCAGGTCATAGGTCACACCTTTAGATATGACAGAGTTCACAAGGCTCTGAAAATTGTGGCGGATTTGACTGAGCTTGGCATCCCTCCAGCTGGTCCAGGAGGAGCAGGAGCAGTAGCAGACGCAGCAGCAGAAGCTCCTGGTGGTGATGTAGTAACTAGAGGAGCTTTCCCCTCCACCACGGACTACTTCATGGTCCTTTTCACGTCGTCGCAGTCCTCCTTCGCCAGTTCGCAGGTTCTTCAGTTCTATCTTTGGGATGTGCAAGGATATTCAAACTCGACAGCAGAGGGAGAGGGAAGTCAGGAGGAAGGACACTCGGACTTTAAAGTAGATTGCCACACATCTTCAACTTCATCCTCCTAGGTCTCCACCTTCAGATGATGCACCTAGTGACCAGGAGATAGAGGAGCAGCAGCAGGCTAGATATGGTAGTCAGTTTGCTGAGTTCTTTCCGAGACAGCAGCAGCAGGAGTCACAGTAATAGTAGACTCAGCAGGAGCAGGGATAGCAGCACCCTCACACTTCTCATCCTAGTACAGCTAAGGAGTCTGCGTTAGCTTGGTGGTCAGATATCTTTCGACCTGGACCTAGTTACTCCACTGACTACGGCCATGGTGGCCAAGGGTTCTACAGTGGTCTTGGTGATGCTGGTCAGAGCGGTTCTCGCCCACCTGGGGCTCCACCATCAGATGGTGAGCAGGATGATGACGATGATGAGTGATCTATGATGCCAGTTACAGCTTGTTGCCCCTCTCTGATGTCTAGTTTATCTCTGGCAGACCTTTTGTGGTAATTGATGACAAAGGGGGAGAATTTTGTGATTAAAGCTTCAGAGTGTGCTTCATGTGTTTATTGTGTACTTGGATCATGGACATCAGTTGTAATCTTTGTGTGTGCTTTATTGTTATATCTTGAGTGACATGTATGATCTACATTGAGATATGATGAGTCACTAAGAGATTTTATGTGAGCTTTATCTTTTTATCTTAGAGAGTGTGCTTTATGGATGTATCTCTTGAGACATGATCTATATCATATCTATATCTTATCTATGTGGTTCATGGATTTGAGAAAATCTTGTGATGAGTGCTTTGTGTGTTATTTTTTTCTTTTTCTCTGATGTTCTTGCTTTCTTTCTTATCATGCTTGTCTTAGATTGCAAATGGTTGATGTGATGCTTTTTATTTATCTTTTGTGATATATCATGACATATGCATCACAATCTTGTTTCACTTTGTTATCACACACTTGCACTCCTCGGATGCAATGATTTAGGGGGAGTCTCCCTTGTTTTAGTATGTGCAAATTGACATTTGAGGTCTTGGGTGTATTCAGTACATATTGCACATATTAAGGGGGGGCCTTTCATAAATCATTGAACCCAAAAGCCTAAATGTTTATATCATTTTGTAAAGCTTTAATCGAGTTGTCATCTATCACAAAAAGGGGGAGATTGAAAGTGCATCTAGTCCCTTAGTGTGTTTTGGATGATTGTATGACAACACGATTAAAGATCGAACATGTCTTCTAAGTGATGGACAGGTACTTGGTTATCTCACTAGTGTTTGGTTGTAATGTTTAAAGCCAAAATGATGTATTGTTGTATAAAATGACTAGATCAATTGCAAGACAACAATGCACAAAGAGTTCATGAAAGAGGCCTATTTATTGTGGGATACCCATGATTCATAAAGAAGAATATTGTTCTGTCAAGATTTGTCTCACAAGGGTTTGGTTCAAGTGTTCAAACACAAAATGATGGATTGTTGTATGGAATATCTAGATCAAGCACAAGACAACAATGCAACAAGGAATTCATGAATAAGGCTTGTCTATTGTAGGATATTAATGACTCATGGATTTTATTCAAAGGGATTGATGTATCACAAGCTTACTGAATGATTCAACACAAGATATGGTTTGAGAGGCTTGAGATGGTGAAGATAGCAAGGAAAAGGTCTTCGAGGTACTAAGCAGGGGTGAAGGGCAAGCGACGACTTGGCGGCATTAGAATGTAGCTAGGGTGAAGAAGAAAGTACTTGCATTTAGTTGAGGTACTAATCAAGCTATGATGATCATATGTGTGTGAAGGATCTATTGGATTGATTGATGGAAGTGATTTGGTGCATTTGGATTTATCTACACTTGATGAATGAACTCAAGTCACATGCTCAAGATGGCTATACTCAAGTAAAAGGGATTATATTGACATGGTTTGCATCCTCCCATCTAGAAGATTGAAAGAAGCGGTTTTGGCTCTAAGAAGATCAACTCAAAAGGATTTAACTTCACTCTTTCATTTTGAACTTGAGTTTATAGAAAAACCGTACTACTAAGAGGGATGCATCATGTTGATAGGCAATGTTTTCTAGGTGCTCAAGGTAACCCATGTGAGGTATGAGTGAGATAGACAAGAGACAGAAGCTGGGTGGCACTGACTGGTAAATACCGGACGTGTCCGGTATGCATACCAGACGTGTCCGATATGGGGTATTTGATTTTGAAAAGGGGAATACCGGACGTGTCCGGTATACCCAACGGCTCTAAAACGGATAGTTTTTCCTGGAGGCTATAAATAACCCCAAGCCCTCTCTTTGTGAGGGCTGCTGATTCTGCTGGTTACAAGACACTTTGTTGAGCCCTAAAAACACTCCCTAACCCTCTCTTAGTGATTGATTGGTCTTAATTTCAAATCTCATTAGTGGGTTGAGTGAGAGCTTCTTGAGCACTAGAGCATATTGTTTATTTCGTGATTCGCATTTGTTACTCTTGGACCTTTGGTCCTAGACGGTTAGGCGTCGCCGAAGAGCACCCAAGAGCTTGTGGTTTGCCTCGGATCGTTTGTAACGGTTGATCTCACCGTCGAAAGGAAAGAGATCAAATTAGTGGAAGGAGCAAAAGCGGTTGGAAAAGACCACGGCTAGAGACAACCTTCGGACCCTCTAGAGCTAGACCTTTGTGGTAGCTCGCAGCCCACTCAACGGAGAGTAGGAACCTTTGTGGGTCCGAACTTCGGTAAAACAGTTCTTGTGTCTCAATTTGCATTTCATTTATTACTTATGATCTCCGTGGTTGTTCGAGTTTGTGTGCAGGTTCTGGAAGTTTGTTAAGTCAAACAACATTCACCAACAACATGTTAGAAGTTTCGAAGAGAAGGGAGCAAGGTTCCAAAGGAACCTGTAGAAACCGTGAATACCGGACATGTCTGGTATTAGCACCTTGTGCCCTCCTTATCTATTCTCTGTGCTAATCTTTGTGGTGCAGGTTTTGGGTACTAAGAGTTGTTTCATATCTTTCATATTATCTATACCCTTCTAGAATAAAGTGTATCTCTTTGATTTGGAGTTTCTAAGCAATTAGAAACTCCTTCACTAATAGTTTCCGCATTTAAAGTTGAAATTTTTCAGAAACGCCTATTCACCTCCCTCTAGGCGGCATCCAAGGTCCTTTCACATATGAACCTAGTGAACATGATAACCGCAATCATTCACAAGAGCTCCCTCCTTGATAGTACGACTATCTATCCTAAATGTGATTACACCCTCTATGGTGTCTTGATCACCAAACCGAAAATGGTTCCTATATCACCTTTGCCTTCACACCATTTTCCTTTGCACCACCATGCGAGAGCTTTGCCATCACCACAATGATCCATTAGCTCCATCACATGACATGTACCAAGCTATCTCATGATTCACTCTTAGAGATCAAGGTTAGTACTTACGTAGGTTTCATCAATTACTCAAAACGAAACACATGGGGCTCTCAGCGACGACCGTTGGATCAAACTGACTTAACGTAGAGCCTAGATGACTCCTCTAAGGCGGTGGAGGAACCTTCTAGAAGGCGGCAGCAGGTGGGCCCAGGGGGTGCCGCCCGACATGGGCCCAGGCCGGCCGGCCCTCTAGGTGGGCCTCTCGGGCCCCACTTCCTTCGGGTGCCTTCTAGGTCCTTCCTGAGTCCGATGGAAACTATCTCCCTGCAGGTTTATTCCGATATTTATCCTGTTTTGCTTTCCTTATTATGCTTTTCTGCAATAGTCCCTAGAAAATAATGAAACACCAAAACTCCTGGAATTTGTTAGATAACCCCCAATATTTCTATTATTTATATTTGATTGATCCATTTATCATGTTTATAATTGCATTAAAAGTTGACGCTAACTACCGTCAACAAGGTTGTCGTTGACGTGGTCAATGGCCTTGATCAGGTCATCAGAGTCGACGGATCTTGGGCTTACGGCGTGCCGGCGCGAAGGCGCGATGAGAAGACGGCGAGGCGTCGTGCGCGGCTTCCACGATCTCCTGAGCGGGGACGGTACCGCCGACGGTCCAAATCATAGATCTGATCTACAACGTCATCCTGACCGCCGGGAGGATCATGGAGTCAGGGAAAGTTACCGCTTGAGTAACCATGGTGTCGTGGCACACACCCCCTACCTACTGCGGCAATTGTCGACAAAATATGGTCGGTAGTCTACCTAGGGGTATGCCCAAGGTAGTAGATTAAATGGCGGAGGTGTGACGACGACTATCTAGCGTAACACAAAGAGCGTAGACAGGTTCGGGCCGGACAAATCGCCGTAATACCCTACATCATGTGTTTTGGTGGCAAGATTGATCTGAGAGATTAAGATACAATGTTCTTTCGAGGGGGTTCCTGCCCACCTTATATAGTCGGGGGGAGGGGCAGGGTTACAGTTTCCTTATCCTAATAGATTATCATCGGTCCCTTAAGGTAAGGGATCCGAGTCTATCTCCTATGATCTTCCTTGGCGAGCAAGGCTTCTATAGAGTCACTGGCGAGCACGGCGAGCAGGTCGTGTGCTACAGGGCCTGTGAGCTGGGGGTATATGGAGGTAATATCCCCACACTCTCACAGATGAACCTTGCTCTCATTACCAACTGATGACGACCCGAAAGGTATCGTTGGCTCTTCCTTTGATGAGAGATTACAGATAACTCGAATGATGGATGGAGACAACGTTCACGACCCGACTATAACCGTCCAAAGATGTTGCGTCTTAGCAACTGATACACCACCTCCGATGGTCGCTGTGATCTTGTGGTGCGACAACCAGCCACTAGGGCTCCTGTCCCGCAAGCAATCAAAGAATCTGAAAGAACAAAAAGAACAAGCACCCAATTGCTAAATAAAAAATGAAGGTTTTAGTCCGAGAATATGAGATGGCGAGGTTGTGTGGACAATCAAATAGGCGGTTGATACAACATGTGCATTAAAAGGCGGTAGCAATTGCTAACTCGACGAAACAAAACCTAGTATATTTGTGGCGGCTCTAGAGGCATATATGGACCGTCGGCCCAAAACAAGGTGACGCAACACCAGTGGATAGAAAAGATCTTAGTAAAAAAACGATGATTGCGGAAGCATCTGATAAGATATATTCATAAGTCCTGATCCAATGAAAAGTAGACTTGATAAGGTTTCCAAAAAGTGGTACAACGTGTCAATCAGTGTTTGTACGAAGTCGTGACATCCATCACAAGTTGATGTTATCCTACAATCCAAATCCAGCTGACGCCAATCCCTTACGCTTTTATCCTCTCCATCATTGTTAAGCAAAACAAGCGTATGTGCGTCTCCATTGTCTAATATGATATACAAGAGTTTAAAAATGAACTTCCTTGTTGGTTTTGTTGACGGGCACATGTACGAGTAATAGGACGAAATGGTGCTGGATATGACGTAGATATGATGGTGTTGATGTCCGCATCACAAATAGCCTCGATATAACTAACTAGGGATAAGAGAAAAAGTGGGTAGAAATCTATTGAGTGCTACATATTTATCAATTATTTTTTACAGTGCATGGATAGATATATAGATAAATAGATTCCATACAAATTTAATAAGATATGTAATATTATTGCCATGGATGCTACTAGAGTCCCCGGTTAGTCTTCTCGATCCTTCAATCTGCAAGGTAATGGATGCTAACGGGGACGACGAGCCTAGGTTGTTTAGTTCCTGAATAATAATCAGTGCTCTGAGTTTTTGGCTAGAGGAGGCCCCGCCCTAGTGTGCAGCCTAGTATTCAAGAAAAATAATATTATTATCATATTAACTTATATAGTACTTATGGTCACCAAAAAATATGTTATATCTTTTAAATTTTTTTAAAAGTAATAAAAATATAAATAGATAAATACCATTTTTGTTGCTATGTTTTTCTAAAAATGTGTGATAGTTTTTTTCCCTCCTATTAGAACCTATGAGTATGTTTGCTAGCATACACTTATGACAAATAGGTATACAATAAAACCATATTATGTGATAATTGTATGACAATATCATAAACAATGGCGGATCCACAACAAGATTGAAGGGGATGATCTCTCCTTCCTATAATCTATCTATTCTTCTTCTTTTCTTCTTTGTCAACCTCTAAGGAGGAGCTGATCACTTCTTCTTTCTCTAATCTCTCTATTTTACTTTTTTTCTCCTATTTTCTTTTTCATCATCCTCTCTATATTTTCATTAATACGTTGGTTGTAGGGGGCGCTGATCATAAATATTGATATATTTTCTTATAATATCGAACCTATTATAGTATGACTTTGATTAATAACCGCCAAAGTTGCTCTTATTTGGACGGACAAAGTACAGTTAAAGATGGCAGCGGGGCGGGTTTGAACGCGAAACCTGTGGGTTTCAGACCCGGCGGGGGCGGGGGGTGGGGGCGGGCTCAGTTCTCGCCCCGTGGGTTTGCGGGTTTGGGACCCGAAACAGGTCGGGGCGGGGGTGGGTTTGGAGTTTCCCCGTGGGGACCCGAAATCAGCAGGCCACCACGCATCCACCCATCCACGCCGGCTCCCCTCTCCTCTTCTCTTCCCACTCTTCCCACTCCTACACCCGCTCCCCTCCTGGCCTCCTCTCTCGTCTCCTCTCTTGAAGTCGCGAGGACACCGCCGACCGCCCCTCCGCCGTCCCTCCGGCCCGCGCCTCCGCCGGTCCCCACCCCTTCGTCGGCCCTCCGGTCCGCGCCTCCGCCGGCCCTCCAGCCGGTGCCTTCGCCGAATCCTGTCGGCACCGCGCCTCCGCCGGCCCTCCGGCCCCGAGCCTCCTCAAGATTCCGCCGCCTCTGTGCCACACGTCCGCCGGATCCCGCCGCCCCGCGCCTTCGCCGGTCCTCTAGCGCCACAGCTCCGACAGATCCCGCCGCTTGCCTCCCCGCATCGTCCTCCTCTTTCTCCTTGACTGCTCGCGGGTTTCGGGGACCCAGCGGATTCGGGGGCGGGTGTGGTTGTTGCCCCGTCATAGGGTTTGGGGTGGGTTCGGGTTTCGTTGTCGGGTCTCAGGTGCGGGTCCGCGAACGCTCCACCCGCCCCGTTGCCATCTTTAAGTACAGTGAGAAGGCGACATTTCCTTCGAATTAGAGGAAATATGCACTAGCTAGTGTTGATTCATTAATTTGTCAAAAAAAAAGTATATCAACCGTACGTTTTTGTAACAATACGCGTTATAGTAGTTTATAACGAAAGTCCTCTCATCGATCGATGGGGCATACACATTCAACATCACATTATATGTATGAATGCACACGCAGAGCTTATCAATTTTCCATCAGATCGACATGCATGATGTTACGCTTGCTCGTCGTCGTGGCCGATTACGTCTATTTGCTGCTACTGCTGATTGGGATCGGGGTCGGGAGCCGGTTCGTCGTCAGCGGCGCCTCCACCTGCGACGGTGAGGTACTCGAGCGCGGTGACGACGTCGCTGATGGCGGGGCGCATGGTAGCATCCTCCTGGAGGCACATGGCTGCGATGGCGAGCGCCTGGTAGAGTCCCTTGGTGGGGTAGGCGCCCTGGAGCAGCGGGTCGGCCATCTCGGCGAACCGGCGCTTGTCCTTGAAGCGCGGGCCGGCCCAGAGGACGAGGTTGTGCTTGTCCGGTGGCCTGGTGGTGTCGATGGCGTGGCTGCCGGTGATTATCTCGAGGAAGACGACGCCAAAGCTGTAGACGTCGGACATGGTGGAGCTTGCCCGTGAGCGCGTACTCCGGGGCGCAGTAGCCGTAGGTGCCCATGACGCGCGTGGAGACGTGGGTCTTGTCGCCGACGGGGCCGACCTTGGCGAGTCCGAAGTCGGAGAGGCGGGCGCGGAAGCCGGTGTCGAGCAGGATGTTGGAGGCCTTGAAGTCGCGGTAGATCACGGGCGGCCGCGCGGTGTCGTGCAGGTACTCGAGGCCGCGTGCGGCGTCCTGCGCGACGCTCATGCGCGCCGCCCAGTCGAGCGGCGCGCGCCCCGGGGGCAGGTCCAGCAGGTGGTCCTCCAGGGAGCCCAGCGGCATGAACTCGTAGATGAGCATGCGGTGGTCGGCGTCGGTGCAGAAGCCCAGCAGCGTCACCAGGTTGGGGTGCTTGAGCAGGCTGAGCATGAGCGCCTCCACCAGGAACTCGCGCGTGCCCTGCATGCCGTTGCGGTCCAGCTGCTTGACGGCCACCTCCGGGCCCGACGACCCCAGGCGGCCCCTGTACACGGGGCCGAAGCCGCCCTCGCCCAGCAGCGACTCCGGCCGGAACCCGCCCGTGGCCTCGGACAGCTCGGCGTACGTGAAGGCGCGTGCCGTCACCTTGCCCGCCTTGCCCATCTTGAGGATCTCCTCGGCCACCCGCCTGTGACGGTAGCTCACTGCATGCAAACACATGGTACCATTGCCATTATTAGTATTTGATGAACGGATGGATGGATGGATGGATTGGATTATCATCGATCGATCACCATAAAGGTGGGTGCATGGTACCTGACTCGGCGACGATCTCGTTGACGAGGGCGACCAGGTTGCTGTTGTCGACGCTGTCGGTCCTCCTGCTGCTCTTCTCCTCGCCGGCGGCCTGCCTCTCGGGGGAGCACGACGATCATTGTTTTGGCACGACGAGGACGAAGAGGTAGCTGGGGATGAAGCGACAACGTGATCATGGTGTGCGCTCCCATCGCCGGTGTGGGACTGGAAGCAACACAAGATGCCCATCGTCGTCGCCGTCCAACTTGTCAGCGTCGATTGATTAGGCGATCAGCTAGCTAGCGGCAATCGAAACGAATGCTTGAGCAAATTCGAATCAGAATCGAATTTGCCCCAGCATTCACCCAAATCCAATCAGATTGGATTGTGTGTACAAGTGACACGATGGCAATGCAGCGGCAAGCCGTGCGCTCCGCCGGCCGGCGAGGGGAGGGGACCGCAGGAAGCTAATTTGCAATTGGATGGAGGCTTGGCCACGGGAAAGAAGCAGCAGCAGCAGCAACAAACAAATCAATAATAACAGGTCCGCCTATAATGTTTATGATCCTGTTGTCATGTTGCGAGCAGACAGACCCCGCCACCGCCAGGCCACCAAAACTGGACCAATGTAACTGATGGCAGGCCAAAAATAGCATACTGTCGCGTGCTTGCAGGTTGCTGCTGCTGCTGCTTCTGCTAATTTTGGAACAAAAAACAACTGCTTCTCTTGATCTCTATTTCATCTATTCCTTAAATTTAGTGAAAATGACTCCAGTCTTCACACATGAATCAATTCCATTCTACAAACAAAACAAAAAAAGTGAGGAGTGAGAAGATGGACTAACTTATTCCTCAAATCAAACACCCTATTAATATTTGGAGTCCATTCAGATGACACAATCACCCGCTCTCCATGGAATTCAGTACATACCAATCACAGAGATTAACGAGGTGCTAATTTGAAAATATGGCAGCTTAACACTCACTCTCTGGATCCCCATCTTCCCCGTGGCCATCGCTAGCAAGATTCACCCTAACCAGCTTTTTCTGCTCCTCATCATCTGAAGGTACATGAAGATGAGCCTCCAGCATAAGGATCTCCCAGTCGTGATGCTGCAGAAACGAAAGCAGACCATCCTCTACACAATACAACAGATTCCATCATCGTTTTGTATCAAGTATATGTGACTAATTGGGGCACAGCAAAGGAGAAAATTGTAACCAAACCTCCATTTCGGGTTGCCTCAATCTGGAGAAATCCTGACCCATGTGGCCCAGATACAGGGAATGTGCATGACACAGATCTCCGTCGATGGCCCACCTCAAGAGAAGCCTCATACCACGGTCCTCTGACTATTGGCGCTCCTATTGCTTCCACAACTGCAGGGTTGTCAGCAGCATGCTCGATTGCCTTACTGCAAACATTCAAACTTGTAAGTTTTTCGTTAAAGCAAACAGAAAAAAAAACAATGTTACATCCATGTAAATTTCAACCATTGCAAGGGGCAAAAATAGAATATATGGAAAATGGAATTCAAACGCATCTAGAAGAACATTATTAAGGTAACATAAACTTCATGTCTGTTAACAAAAAAAAAAGATGCCCAAATAAAAAATTAAGATAAAAAGAAAATAAACTTTTTTTAACCCCATCCTATTTTTTGTAATTTTTTTATTCCAGACCTTGTCAAAAACCCCATACTATTTGCTAAAAAGAAAATAAACTAAGATGTCTGGAATTTATTAGAATACGGAATGAGTGCTCGAGAACGTTATTTATATTAACGGCTAAAGCAATGGAGACCAAATAAACCGCACACATCACACGTGTATGAGGACTTAACCAAACTGTTCTTGTTTCCCTTAAAGAAAAAAAGCACAATTCACCTTACGTTGAAAATACACCATTGGTCTTTCCAAAAAAAAAACCCAGCAGCATTCATAAAACCAGCAAATCACCGTGCAACCAGATACTAGGAGTGCATAATGGTTATTCCAGATAAAGTCAAAATTTACAGTGAGTGTTGTGCTGACATATTGTAAACACATTACATTGATACCCAGTGGTGAGCAGTTGATTATTCCCAAAATGGACTCCTACAATTCACATGATACTGATGCATGAACAGAGGCAAGATGTTCGGATCTCACCATGCTACTCTGAAAAAAGGGTAAGATGTTTGCACCTCCCCTGATACTCTAAAAAGGGCAAGATGTTTGGGTTTGTAGAAATTGCCCACTGTGCCATGTCCATTTCATCCTATACATCCCATTGATGTGAAAAGAAATCACATCTATTTGCTCCTGAGTAAAGACCAAACTACTTGCTGGCATGCAATTCCATTCTCTCTAGTAACTGAGGAGCGTAAAATATTAGGTACACAATAGTAGATTGGGCTAGATTAATTTTGTTTGGAGAGACGAAGCCGAAAGAAAGAAAGGAGAAAGGAAGCTGACGTTGTGCATCCATTGAAGATGGCGAGGTCGTTGACAGCGCTGAGCACGATCCCCCCAGCAAGGCTGATGGCCCCGATCGACAGGACCCTCCGTGGTAGCGAGATCTTGCGGCTTCCGCTGGAGTCGCTTCTGAACGAGCTGAAGCCAAAGTTTGGCATGACAGAGAGAAGACGCCGAGAGATCTCGGGGTCAGTTCGGGCTAGGAATTTGGAAGGCAAGATTTGTAGATGAATTCCTACCGGTAGAGAATACCGCCGGTACAGGCTCCTGGAGTGCGCCACTGGGTGATTCCGGCGAGCTTTCTCGCCGCCGCCGCCCATCTCCACGACATTTCACTTCTCCCCGCCGACGGAGAAGAGGATGGAAGCACGGAAAAAAACCATCATAAGGAAGCCCATCAAGTTACATCGTTAATGGGCCTTAGCCTGGTGTGGCCCGGCCCAAACGTGAATCGCATCGCATTATCTCCGCTGCACCCCCTTCTCCCACCTGTTGCTTGCTGCTGCTCCAATCTTCCAGTGGAGTCGAATCGATGGCGGCGTTGTCGTCGTCGCCGTCGCTTCGCCACCTCCTCCTTCTCCGCCCGCGCTTGCTTCTCAGCCCCACCTGCCTTGTTGGCTCCTTCTCGCGCCGCCACATCCATGCCCGCCGCCGTCTCTTCTCCTCTACATCCTCTTCGACACTGACCCACGGCGACGCCGCCTCGACGCACGGTGATGCTGATGGCGTCGTCGACGTCAACCCTCCGCGCGGAACTAGGGACTTTCCTCCGGAGGACATGCGTCTCCGCACCTGGCTCTTCGACCAATTCAGGGAGGTCTCCCGCATCATGGCCTTCGAGGAGGTGGACTTCCCCGTCCTTGAGTCGGAGGCGCTCTTCATCCGCAAGGCAGGGGAAGAGATTACGCAGCAGGTCTCCCCCTCCTCCCTATTCATCATTATTCAGCTGATAAGCCCATACTGCTTTCCAAATTGAAGTAATTTATAATTTTGCATTTTGCTTCTGCAATGCAGCTCTACAACTTTGAGGATAAAGGGGGTCGCCGTGTTGTTCTCAGACCCGAAATCACTCCTTCCCTCGCGCGCCTAGTTATAAAACAAGGGTATGCATGCCTTTGCTAATCTATTTCTCACCCATTGTAGTATCTATTCATGCTCTTCTTTCCCTCAGAATGTGATGTTCACCTACTCTTCTTCTGTCTAGAAAATCAGTCTCCCTTCCACTAAAATGGTTTACTATAGGACAGTGCTGGCGATATGAGCGCATGACCAGAGGAAGAAGGCGGGAACATTACCAATGGAATATGGATATATTTGGTGTGCCTAAAGTTCGGGTACCACCCTTCTCCTTTATTGATTCCGGATGCTGCTGCGCTCGTATGCTTTCGAAAAACTGATTCAGCATTGCCATCTCATTCGTCGAATCAGGCTGAGGCTGAGCTTCTTCATGCTATTGTTCTCTTATTTCAACGTCTTGGAATTACATCTTCAGATGTGGGGATCAGGGTGTCCAGTCGTAAGGTAACCTATCATACTCACTCAATAGTTCACATTTTTCTTCAAATAATTCCCTTTCATGCTTTTGGTGCTTTTGTCTTGGCCGTATGTCTTCCAATGGTAAATTTTTAAGCTTTGTTGCTATGGTATTAATCACTACTATGACCAAATTAGTATTGTACATAACCCTATCGTTTCATGGTAGTGGATGTCCTTTTTATTCCTTACCTATATCATAAGGAGATGAGAATTCAGGGAACTGGATTACCTTAAAATGATGTAGCTGCTGACACCTGAATAGGTTATAACCATTCTAAAAAATGAATATGTTATAACCTCTTGATATATGTTAGTGCATGTGTTCTCTGATTTCTTGCTGGCTGTCATTTGCTTTTTGCAGGTTCTTCAGGCTGTGTTGAACATGTACTCCATCCCAGAACAATTATTCACTGAAGTTTGTGTTATTATTGATAAAGTATGCCCAAATTCTGCTACTGACTTACCACCTGTTCATTGCTGATTGCTGTACCATATTATCTTGTTGCCAGTTTTATTGTGTAGCTCTGGGTTGCGGTAACATGCTATCTGCTTTCGAATTATACCCTATTTGTAGCTTTGGGAGCTGACAAGTTGTGGTAATTCATAACATTGAAGTACAAATAGAAATATGATGATTTTTTTTATCTTCTTCAGCTTATATTTTTTTATATATACTAGAGGTCTAACTTTTTTGGTAATGGAACAAATCTTAAACCACCTCAACTCTTACTAGAGTGCAGAGATAACCCCTCCAAAACTGGTTGCCTTTTATGGCCATCTCCAGTAGCCGAACCCTGCGATGACATATGAGCTGAAGAATTGATTCTTCATCACTGGAGGCCAACTGGACCCTGCTGTCACGGAGGAACCGAACCTGAATTTGGAATAGGTTCTTAAACATTAATTAAACAATCATTTCTGTGAGGAGGAGAGGCAGAAATGAACCCAGCACTGGAGAAGGAAGAGGAAAAACCATGCCCGTCCTCTTTGGCATGCCTTTTTGCCAGGAATTGAACCCACCACAGAAGGCCTAAGAGTTTGGCACTTGCTACGAAGAACACATGTTGCTCCATTATATGGTGACATGAACCATTCTACCTCTATTATGAATTTGGAATTAACCAGTAACCAATTACCATAGAAGTCCAGTTTCTGGAACAGATTATCACTGTTTTGTTTTTCATATATTATCTATTTGTAACAATTAGCTGGCTACCCATGCATTGATGTAATTGTTTATTGCTATACTTTTGTTGGTGTAATGAATTGTTTATTGCTATACTTTTGTTGGTGTAATGACTGTTTTTCAATCTAACATAAGCATTATGCAGTTGGGTAAAATGACTAGGGAAGAAATTGAGAAGGAACTTATTTCAAGTGGGCTGTCATCTGAAGCTGTTCAGGGTATCATCGATGTGCTTTCACTCAAGTCACTGTCCAAGCTTGAAGGTTTTCTCCGAATCTGTTGTTGTTGGCTTGTAATTATGCATGCTCCATATGATATACCTTTACTTGAATGTTACATTGAGATAATGTTGCTAAATTGGAAAATATTTTTTTTTTCTCGAACGCGCAGGAGAACTGCGCATCAATATATTAAGAAGAAAAAGGAGGGGGAAAGAACCCCAGTACAAAAGTTACAGAAACAAGGGTCTGTAACACACCCAAAACACATAAAATACTTTTCTTTCTAGAGTAAAAGACTGAACACGACCGGACCACAAGACACACAGAGAACTAGGAGGTAATGGCCAGGGCAAGGAGGTGAGAAACTCCTCGAGCCCCTGCTTGTGCCCACTGCTGTGCTTCTTCCCTAAAGACCGAGATGACCCTCGACAGATTAGGGGTTCCTCCATCAAACACACAGTAATTACGATGCTTCCATATTATCCATGCTCCCAAGATAATGATGGAGTTGAACCCCTTCTTAACTTGACCAGAAAGTCTGCTACAAACTCTCTCCCACCAGTCCATAAACATCAGATCATCCAACTGTGGAGCCATACCTTGCAGTCCAAAAATTTTTAGGATGTCGAACCATATTTGCCGGGCAAAAACACAAGAGATCAGAAGATGGTTAATAGATTCACCATCCTGATCACAGAGTGGGCACCGAGAAGGATGGTCAAGACCCCGGCGAGCAAGTCTATCAGCTGTCCAACATCTGTTATGAGCTACTGTCCACATGAAGAACTTGCACTTCCCAGGAGCCCAGGTCTTCCAAATCATCTCGCAAGGACTGAAGTGAGTGGCTCCTATGAACAAAGCCTCATAGGCTGATTTATTTGAGTAACTACCGGAGGCTGAAAATTTCCAGAAGTGTGTATCTTCCACTTCAGGCTGCAGCACCACACTTGATAGAAGCCCGCAAAGGTGAAGGTACTCAACCAGAACAGGAACAGCTAAAGCACCTCTAATATCAGAAATCCATTTTCCCCCTGTAATAGCATCATAGACTGTTCTTTTTCTAGCTCTGACAGCTATAGAGTTGAATAAGTGTGGAAGGGCCTGTTGTAAACTTTGACCATGGAGCCATCTATCAGTCTGGAATCTAGTATTTTTTCCATTTCCTACAACTGTCTTAACAGCCATAGAGAAGAAAGTATGGACTTGAGACTGAGCTTGGACAGGAAAAAACGCCCAGGCTTTGTTGGGTTCTGTTTTCTGCAGCCATAGCCATCTGAGCTACAGAGCCCATCCCAACTTCTGAAGGTCAAAAATACCAAGGCCCCCAAGATTAAATGGTCTAGTAACCTTTGGCCAGGCCAGCAAACAATGACCCCCTCTTGCATCTCTTCTACCCTTCCACAGAAATCCCCTCCTTATCTTGTCAATAGCCTTCAAAACCCATGGCGGAAGGTCAAGTGCCATGATGATGTAAACCAGCATTGAGGTGAGGACAGACTGAACCAGGACCATTCTTCCCTTTTTATTAAGCAGATCAGCCTTCCAACTTGGGAGTCGGTCTGCTATTTTATCAATGATGGGTTGGAGCTGTTGTTTGGTGAGCTTATAAGGAGAAAGGAGGACCCCAAGGTATTTACAAGGGAACTCAGAAAGCTGACAAGGCAAGGTCTCCTGCAGGACTGCTCTATCATCCTCACTACACCTTATAGGGAGAACACTACTTTTCTGTAGGTTTGTTGTAAGGCCAGAGGCATTTCCAAAAAGTTGCAAGATATCCAAGATAATTTCTATGTCAGTGGCTGCCGGTCGTAAGAATAGAACCACATCATCTGCATACAGGGAGATCCTATGCTCCAGTGCCCTTGTAGCAAGCGGCTGCAACAATCCTTCATCCGCAGCTTTCTTCACCAAGTGACATAACACATCCATGACTAAAATGAAGAGCATAGGTGACAAAGGGTCCCCTTGCCTGAGACCACGCTGATGTTGTATCCTTTCCCCAATAGAACCATTCAGCATCACTTGAGTGGAGGAAGTGGCGAGCAATCCGCTGATAATATCACACCAGACAGGGCCAAAACCCAGATGCCTCATAACCTCCAAGAGAAAAGGCCAAGACATTGAATCAAAAGCCTTAGTGATGTCTAACTTTAAAAGAATACGGGCTTGTTTCTGTTGGTGAAGGAGTTTCGTAGTATGATGAACCAGCATGAAGTTGTCAAGGATGAAACGACCTTTTAAGAAAGCACACTGATTAGGGGAGACCAACTGGTTTAGATGGGCAGCAAGCCTGTTAGCTAGGATTTTTGTTATGAGCTTGGCAAAAGGGTGCACCAGGCTGATAGGTCTGTAATCTTTGACGCTTAAAGTGTCCTCTTTCTTTGGAAGGAGGGTTATAAAGGCTGAATTGAGCACCTCAAAATTAGAAAACTTTCTGCTCCAAACAGCAGAAAGTGCAGCCATAATATCTGATTTTATGATCTGCCAACACACCTTATAAAATTTCCCTGTGAAGCCATCAGGGCCAGGGGCTTTGTCAGACGGTAAGGAGTTAACAGATTTCCAAACTTCCTCTTCTGAGAAAGGTGCTTCCAATTCATTGAGATCAAAATTTGGCATGCCTATTTCTGTCAAGCTGACTGTCACTTCCCTGTCACTGTTTTTCCCCAACAGATTGTTGTAGAAGTCAAAAATAATATCCTCTTTCTCTTCATGCTTGGTGAGAATAACCCCCTCATCACTTATCAGTTTACTAATGAAGTTTTTCCTCTTTCGATGGCGAGCATGTGCATGAAACAAAGTTGTATTGGCATCTCCCTCACTTAGCCAACTAATGCGAGATCTGCTTCTTGCAATGGTGCGCTGCAAGGAGGAAAGAGCTAAGCAGTGAGGAGTGAGTTTGTTTTTTAGCCAAAGCTCAAGCCTAGAAAGACCACGGATATCCTGGGCTACTTCCAGCTGATGGAGAACTTCCCTGGAAAGAGCCAACTGTGAGTTAATGTGCCCGACTTTCTTCTGACAACAACTTTGCAACTTTCTCACTGTAACTCTGAATTTTCTTGCTAGGGTGTCAAAAGGACAGTGAGAGGCAGACTCAGAATCCCAAGCCGTTGCCACAGCTTCCTGGAACCCCTCCATCTTGGTCCAAAAAGCTTCAAAATGGAATCTAGCCTTCCCAGGCTGAACATCGTTTAGCCCAAGGAGAAGGGGGCAGTGATCAGAACCTTCAGAGGCGCAGCTCTGCAGGAGCCAGTTGGGAAACAAAAGTTCCCAGTCTGCTGAACATAGAACTCTATCGAGTCTAACAAGCGTTGGCGAATCCTGGCGATTTGACCATGTAAATTTGCGGCCCAGCATTGGCAAATCTTTTAGTTCTAAGTCATTGATAAGCCGACGAAATCTCCCCATCATTGCTCTATTAATATTATCATTGTTCTTGTCTTCAGTTCTTGCAATTAAATTAAAATCTCCGAGCACTACCCACGGTCCAATACAAACAGCTCTGACATCTCGAAGCTCCTGCATAAACTGAATCTTGTTGTCATCTCCTTGAGGGCCATGCTTGCGAACTGGCTGGAGAGAACTGAATAGAAACACTAGAATTATCAACTCGGGTGGCACTGGCGGGTCCTAGCCCATGGCACCATGCTACCAGAACCCCCCCCCACTTGCACCATTGGAAGGCAGCTCCACCCAGAAAGGAAAATCGGAGCCAAGCGAAGAAAGAATGGTACCACGAGAAATACCAGACATTTTTGTTTCCTGCAATCATACAATCTCGGCTCGAAGAGAAGAAACCAAAGACCTCACAGAATCTTGGCAGTGCTTTAGAATTCAAGCCACGCACATTCCAACAAATTATCTTGGATGGAATCATTTATCCCATGAAGAGGAGCGACCAATGGCGAAAAAATAACAACATTCAGCCTTCAGCCCCAACGTCAAGCTCCTCATCAACAGGGACAGCCCAACCGAAGAGTGCTGCCAGAGCCTGGACATGGACATCAGGGAGCTTTGCTGAACCAGTGAAAAGCCTGCTATATGATATAGTTCTAGGATCGTCTAGGAGCGGATCTAGTGGATAGAACGGGTTCTAGTTGATAGATAGTGTGCGGTTCATGCATAGAGAAGGGTTGAGAGAGAGAGAGAGGTGGAATACAGACCGGATCCATCAACCGGAGGAGGTGCAGTGGCGGCGGCGGTGTTGGGGTTGGAGCCGCCGTCCGCCATGGCTGTCGGTGTCGCGTCTGTGGTCGTGTCAGTCGTCATCCGGTGCTCGCCGGCGTCGGTGGTGCTTCCCGCCGCTGGCAGCGCCCCCTTTAGATCGGTCTAGGGGTTTAGATGTCGGTGGGTGTTGGCGGCGCAGGTGAACCTCGTTACTCGTGCCTTGCGCCCCGACCCCCACCTTATCTTTATAGCACTGTGCGACGGGGGCCCACTAACCATAAGGTTGGGCGCCCCCGATCAGGGCGCAAACCTGGACCGGTTAGTCCGTTGGGCCTAATAGTAGGAGATCTAATTCCATCACTATACACTTCCAGGCTCTGTTTGTCAATGCCAGCAGTTTCATCAATCAGATCCAGCGCCCGCATCACAGTCTTCTTGGTTCTTGAAGAGGCCACACTCCCACTAGCATCCGGCTCCATTCCGGCAATGCGACGGCTGCGCCGCGGAGGAGCACGTGGAGCACAAGAGCGCGAACGGAGCCTGTTGGCTCGCGGATTAGGGAGGATTCTTGAAGTCTTCTTCGTTACCTTTGTCATAAAACGCCTACATTGGATCGAATTCTGGCTTGAGTTGGGTGAGCCGGGCCGACTCGAACCGGCCACAAGCCTTCCTTGAGCGGACACTTCAGCAACCGGAGACAAAGCAGATTCAAAGACCGGAGACAGGCGTGCAGCCGTAGGCGGAGTTCCAACCGAGGCTGCAACACAACCAGTGGGGGTCTGGTGTGGAGTCCCAGTCAGAGCTGCAACGCCAGTAGGCACAGCCAAGGCTACCACGCTTGCAGGAAGCGGAGCCATGGCTACGCCGTTCCTCCTAGACGATCTTCGCCGTCTCCTGAAGTAGGTCTTCAATGGCTTAGCCCCCGTGGAAATCCCCGCGATGTCCTGACATGCCGCAGGCACAGGGCCGACGGTGGCCAACTCCGGCGAGGGGCTCTTCATAGTCAACACAGGCGAGTGGATTGGGATGTCGACCTCATCCAGAGGTGGGGGAATAGAGACAGCAGCTGGGCCACCGAGGAAAGGGCTAGTGGGCCTTATCTCAAGCCCATGGGCTGTAGAGTCACCTTCCTTGCTCTTAAAGACAGAATTGTGGGAGCAGTCCAGCCGAACCGGCGAACAGAGACCCACCTTCGACATCCCAACCGGAAAATCCGGCACGCGTGGGGGCAAATCCTCATCTCTCAGCCCAGGCGGGAGTTGGACTTGATGTTCGCCGCCTGCTCGTATATTTTCCTCGGCAGGGACGAGGCGGGAGTTGGACTTGATGACGACTGCGACGCTTCGAACATCGCGGAAGGCGGCACATCAATGGGTTCCTCGCGAACCGCCCCGAGGTCGGCCACCGCCGAACCAGCTCCCAATCGTTGATGCACAGAGCCCCGTGCAGCATCATCTCGGGCGTCAGAACCAAGGGCTGCGGAAGCCGGCGAGGAAGGCCGCCGGTGTCGCCGCCTCCCATGGTCAGAGTCGTGCTGCGATTGTGACGAAGGAGGAGGATCACCACCATCTGCTCCAGCAGCCGGCGAAAGCGAAGCAGCAATCTTGATCTCATACCTCAAAGCACGTATCACAGGGGGGGATTCATCGACCTCCAGGTCCGCCACCGGTGGCTCAATAATGTCCAAGTCCAAGACAGCCGGGATTTCTTGTAACCGGGAGCACCAAGCTTTGAGACGGAAAGACGAGTAGTCCCTTCGATTAATCGTATCAGCATGAAGCTCACGTACCCAGCACCATTCATTCAGCAAGTGCTCCGCCGTCTCCAACTCCCAAGCATGCGCCGCTATGCCACTCAGAACGATGTCAACAAGCAAGGGCAACACCACCACTGTCGAACCCTTGAACCGAGACCAACGACGGAAGCGCAGGGAGAACGCCGGCAGACGCAGAGGCCGTCCCTCATTGTAAACTCGAATGGCCGCAGCTTCATCGGGAAGGATTAGCAGGCCCTCAACAAGACTCAGACTGTGAAACTCCAACAGCTCAATCGGGAGCTCATAGCGGCGAGATAACTTGCCCACCAGAACGTCAACCGAAAGAGGTGTGGTGTCTCCAACAATCGAAACCGAGAGCGCCACGCGCAGATCATCTTCTTATTAAAAGAATATTAATTAAATATATTCTCTTACATCGGGATTTTGTGCTTTATTTGTTGTTAAGTTGACAGTCTTGGCTTTCCTTATCCATATAAATGTTGGCTTTTTAATCATCAGGACATTTGGCAAAGGTTCTTGTTTAACCTTGATATGCTTATGCAGAGGTGTTAGGCTCTGGTGTTGAAGCTGTTGCTGACTTGAAGAAACTCTTCTCTTTTGCGGACCAATATGGTTTTGCTGATTGGATTTGTTTTGATGCATCAGTGGTCCGTGGCCTTGCATACTACACAGGAATTGTATTTGAGGTTGTTTTCAGCTTATCTCTTTCTTATGTCAACAGCAGGACCACTAACATGCAGAGAAGGGGCCATGTCATCAAACTGCACATGAAAACTTATTTAAAAATATATATTATTCGTTTTCAGATAATAATCTCTATTCTATTTACAAAAAAAATATTTCTGTAGCATTTGGATTGTTTGGCTATGTGTGGTTCCTACCCTTCTTTCTTCTGAATATAATGATATGCGTCTCCCTGCGTATTCAAGAAAAAATATTTCTGCAACATTTTCTAAAGTCAAATGTTGTGATTTCTGTTCTTTGGCTCATTGTAGTCCATCTAGAATGTGGCTGGTTATAATTTGATCTACTGTATAATATTTTTGCCTGATTCGATAGCATATTTTCTTGTTGACCTGACATTCCTTTTTTTTTTCCTTTTTTAAATAAATGTATTGTATGCTACCTTTTTCATGCCATGAACTCCTGTTTTGAAAATCTTGTACCACTTTTGTAGGCATTTGACAGAGAAGGGAAATTAAGGGCAATTTGCGGTGGTGGAAGGTATGATAGATTGCTTTCAACATTTGGAAGTGAAGATATACCAGCTTGTGGCTTTGGATTTGGAGATGCTGTTATAGTGGAAGTATGGCATGTTCTACCTTATCTCTGGTTCTTTTCTTTGTAGAATTATAAGCAATCTTGTTGGTGTTGGAATAAGTTCAGTTTTAGATTGATGTTTAATGCAGACATATGTTAATATGAACATAAAACATAACCGATTCAAGACACTAACTATCACAAGTGCAATGCGTGTGTTAATTCATGCAATGTGGAGTGTGGAAATAAAAGTCTCTAGTACTTGATAACATGAATTTCTTGGAAAGTTCTAGTGCAGTTTGTAGATCATTTTGAGTTTGTGGTGCTGCTTCAAGCGAATGACATTGATTTAATTATAATTTGTGTTATAACAGCTGCTGAAAGAAAAGGGTCTCTTGCCTGATCTGTCACGCCAAATTGATGACATTGTCTTTCCTTTGGATGAAGAACTTGAAGGACCGGCAACCAGTATTGCTTCCTCTCTGAGAAAGAATGGGCGTTCTGTTGACCTTGTAGAAGTTGACCTTGTAGAAGACAAGCGTCTGAAATGGTATACCTACCATATTTTTCTTTTATTCATTGCTGTGTCTGAAATATCCGTTTTGCTACTACCAGGGTATTTAAGCACACAGAGAGGATCAATGCTAGCAGGCTGATATTGGTTGGAAATTCAGAGTGGGAGCGAGGCATGGTTCGTGTAAAGATACTATCAACCAGGGAAGAATTCAAGGTAAAGGCAGGTGAACTAGAGTGATAATTTTGCTGATTATGTGGCCTCACTTCAAAAAAAAAACATGAATTTTTGTTTCCCTAATCTCTTTTTGCCAATTTGTCTTAGAAGTTGTATAAATACATGGAAAAATTAAACTCATGGTATGGTACGAACCTTTGCTGTCTGTGTTGTATCTTCATTTGTTTGGTTTCACTAAGCGTGAAGAGTTATCAATAGAGATTGTAAAAATGTTAGGTTGTGGTAGCCTCGGCTAGTGCTGCTGGTGAGTGAGTGAGATGGATAAAAATCAAACCGGAGCTACCTGGCCTGGAGTTTAACCTGCTGTAACAGTATGTTATCTGAGCAAATTGTTGCTGCTGTAAGCCTGTAACAACCAATCATATTCATTCAGAATGCATGAGCCAGCTTAGTCTGTTCATTTGACTGGAAGTATAAAATATGACACGTTAACGTACAATCAACAGTGACTGAGGTCCAGCTTGGCTAGGAAGCCCCATTTTGGTTTTGTTTTGGTTGAATCTGTTTTTTTCCTTTGTAATGTATAGTACTTATACTATATAAAAAAAACTGATTATCATGACTATTACCCACGCGATTTGATACGAGCCTACAAATAATTTAATGAATGTTAGGGACTTGGGATCACAGCTAGGCACTGACAGTCGTCGTCGGCTGTTGGTGAGCCGGTCATGACTCGTGGACTCAATCATCAGGATGGCGCCGAGGCGCCAACGTAGCCGAAGCCAACGATAAAGGCCGCCGCCGATTGCAGGAGCAGTGGTCGCGGCCGAAGAAGACAATGTCGTAGACTGCGCAGTAGAGCAGGCACGCCCCCATGGCGAGCTCCAGCACATGCATCTCCCGCCTCGTGCTGCAGCAGGCGGTCCTGCTGTGTTTCTTCTTCTTGCTGGCGACTGCCGCCTTGGCGCTGCCGAGCTTGTCGGTGACCACCCACTCGTTGGCGCGGCTGGCCTCCAGCAGGCCGATGACGGCGGCCTTGGATCGGTGCATGGACATGACGTTCTCGAAGAGGATCCAGAAGACGAGCAGGTGGCAGGACCTTGGCGTGCATGCGGCGTTGAGCAGCGTGATGAGCGCCGGCACGTACTTGGGCAGGCGCACGTCGCCCTGCACCAGCACGCAGGCCGGGATGACGACGCAGTAGAAGAGGAAGGTGACGAGGTGCGCCACCACCTTCCTGACGAAGAAGAAGGCGTAGAGGAGGTGCAGCTTCTTGCCCAGCGACACCCGGTCGCTGCGGAGGATCTCCGGGAGCACCTTGCGGAACAGGTTGGCGGGGCCGCACGACCACCGGTGCTGCTGGTAGCGGTACGCCTTGAAGGTGCTGGGCAGCTCGTTGCGCACGACCAGGTCCCCGACGTAGACGAAGCGCCAGCCGCGGAGGCTGGCGCGCACGGCCAGGTCCATGTCCTCCACGGTGGTGCGCTCCTTCCAGCCCCCCGCGTCCGCCAGCGCGGCGACGCGCCACACCCCCGCCGTGCCGTTGAAGCCGAAGAAGGCGTGGCAGGCTGAGCCCACCTCCTGCTCCACCGCGAAGTGGTAGTTGAGGGACATCTCCTGGATGCGCGTGAGGATGCAGTCGTCGGCGTTGACGTAGCGCCAGCGGGCCTGCACCAGCGCCACCCCGGGGTCCCGCTGCAGCAGCGGCACGGTGCGGCGGAGGAAGTCCGAGTCCGGCTGGAAGTCGGCGTCGAAGATGGCCACGAACTCGCACTCCCTGGCGTAGTGCTTCTTTAGGCCCTCGCGCATGGCGCCGGCCTTGTACCCGTTCCGGTTGCTGCGGTTCTCGTAGCGGATGCTCACGCCCTTGCCCGCCCACCCGCCCACTCCACCTCCACCAGCTCCCTGATTCCGGGGTTCGTCGAGTCGTCAAGTACCTGAATCACCAGCCTGTCCGATGGCCACGACATCCCGCACGCCGCTCCGATGGACAGCCGGTACACCTGATTGCATATATATGAGATGAGATGAGATGAGATGAGATGAGAAGATATATATAAGCTCATGGCTGGCTACTACGCGCGCCTGAATCTCTCCTAATACACGTACTACATACATACACAGTTGTCGATCGTGGCTAGTTTAAGTTTGGTAGACATATACCCCTAATTAAATAAATCTGTCATAATTAATGTATTTTTCATTCTTCATAAATTATAAATCAGAGATGAAAATTCATGATTTCATCCTGTGTTTCTCCCCCGATAAATTTCTCTTTTCATATCGCTAGGCAACAAATCGTGAGAGTTGACTCTCGATGCATGATGATGATGATGATATATATATATATATATATATATATATATGGTAACGTTATATATATAACTTTCACTCCTAATACGGTTACACATATATGCAAGAGTAAGTAAACAAATGCTTAAAAAATGTACTGTAATTATTGTTCATCTTGCAAACAAACAGAGAGCCATCTAACTGTTTATTCTTTTCTGTATCTTTTGACGCGGTGGGGAGGAAGAATAAATAAAAGAAATAATTAAACAGGAAAAAAAGGGAAAGGAACGCGTCCAAGTAAAGAAAAACAAATTAAAGTAGCTTTAGTTTCTACTAGCTTCTCCATGCATGCTTCCTCTGCTGCCTAGCTGGCAAATCACAGCACCATCTCCACCTAAAGATATAATTCCAGCTCTGGTCAAAGTCAAAATATCTTTACTTTGACTTAGCTTATTTCAAAACATTATCAATATATGTATGCCTGTAAGTAGCGGGTATACTGTAAAAACATACTTAATGATGGATCTAGTGATATTATTACTCTATCCGTCTAAGAATAAATACACATTTCACTTCTAAAAAGTCAAACACTTTTAAGTTTGGAGCATATTTTAAAAATATTATTATTTAGTATGTGCAGTAAGTATGAATAGTTTAAAAGTAGGATATACTTTCAAAATAAACTTAATTGAAGATAGAAAAAAATGATATATTGTTCATATAATTAGTCAAACTTAAAAATATTTGGCTCCTTAAGAAACGAGATGTGCACTTATTTTTAGACATGAGAGTATTTAGTATACAGGAAAATTGTCTCCTGGACATTAAAAATGACCGTCTTTTGCTGTCGGACACCAATAATAGAGCGATTTGCTGGAACACACTCTGATTCTTGACAAATTTGCTGGTGGACACCGTGCCTAATAAAATACTTTAATAAAATAGATATAAAATTATATAAGTTTCCGAAAATTGTATTACAAAATTTTTTATGCTCTACATGATGATAACTATACAATAAAAATGTTATTTTTTGCACTGAAATGATCATTTTACCTCTCTTCATAAATAGAAAAAAGTTAATCATAGTTAATTTGTTCATATATTTGTAGGACACTAAAAATCTTGGAAAAATCATAGAATACATACATCACCAAATCTTGACTATGCTAAGAATATTAGCTCAAAATAATAAAGTTTATAATAGTATATTTAGCATGACTAACTTATAGATTTATCTCCTATCAAGCTTAATTGATATATTAAACTTATTATTTTGAGCTGATATTTTTAGCATAGTCATGATTTGGTTATGTACACATTATGTGATTTTTTTCAAAAAAAATCGTGTCCTACAAATATATGTACAAATTAACTATGATTAACCTTTTCTATTTATGAAGAGGGCAAAATGATCATTTTCGTGCAAAACAATATTTTTACTGTAAAGTTCTCATCATGTAGAGCATAGAAGATTTTATAGTATAATTTTTGGTACTTATATAATTTTATATCTATTATGTTAAAATATTTTATTGGGCATGGTGTCTACTAGCAAATTTGCCAAGAATCAGAGTGTTTTTCAGCAAATCGCTTCATTTTAGGTGTCCAATAATAAAGGGTAATCATTTTTATTGTCCAGGAGCCAAATTTACCAATAAATTTCGATATAATTTTATACTAATGTATAAGATTAATTAAAGTACCCTTATGGTGGCAAACAATGGGCCACTTTGATGCAGCTCCTAGGAGACTCTGGCTCTTACGTTGAAGTAGCACTAGCACACTCGCACCAAGTAATGTAGCGCTACGGTATTTGTGTAGTCATAGTACGCCGATTTTCTCCTACGTAGTTCGTTTTTTACCTATTCGATTAGAGGCAGGGTCCTTTTAGTACACTACAGTATTCACCCAAAAAAAACAATGCTCAATTGTACATCTGGAGCTCCAGAGCACAAATGCACAATAAAGCCTGGCCAGACGAGGACTATCTGTTCACCGGGGATCTTTCAAATAATTAAAAAAAAAACCACCGGTTGGTAAATAACACATGCGACATTTAATTAGGCCCATGTCGTGATTAGTAACTCTGATTAAGGTCCAACACAAATATATGACAAGATGGGCCTCGGTATCGCTGCCCAACACAAATACATGCGAAGGGAACGGTGGCTGCCCCCTCCAGGCCTCGCTCGCGGTCGCCGTTGCGGTCGCGCTCGCTTTCGCGGAGCGGCCGGGCCACCATCGCACAGGCCTCCAGGCCTCGCTCGCTGTCTTCTACGGGGTCCGGCGGCTGGCGGCCGGCGCACGTGCTCCACCACAGTGCACGGCATGGCGGCGGCGTGCAGCGCGACACTGACGGGCGCAAGCGCAAGTGGGCTCCGTCCGCTCCCGCCCGCCTCTTCCTCCTCCAGTCCACCCCGTCCCCGAACCCTAGCAGCGCCGGAGCCAGATTCAGTGACTTTAACTTCAATCTTCACTCTCCAACTGGGATCTAACGGCTGCAGAAGCTTCCAGGTTCATTTGCCCACAAAGCCTGCCACCCACAGCAGCCTGGCACAAAATGATTTTAACCAAAAGCTTATGACAATTTATAGGCTAAAACAAAAATAACTAGCTAGCTCATTAATAGCAGCTGACTCTAAAAAATAAAATCAGCATAATATTAGTAAAAACAACACAGTTATGACCTGTTTAGGACTACTCTGCTCCAGTTTTTGCAGCTCTGCTCCATCAACTCCATCGTGGAGCAGCTCCAATGTGAAGTTTCTGGAGCAGATGTACCTGTTTGACATGTAGCTCTGCTCTAGCTCTAGTATATACCCGTTTTGCTATGAATGGCCATTTATACCCTTCAAATGTTGTGTGTTATATTTAGCTTTTTACGTGACTAAGTGAGTGCCCGTGCGTTGCGACGGGAGTAAAAAAAATATATAATTACATGGTTTATTGTGCAAAGTTATGTAAAATAGTATCATATCACAATTTCATATCATAAGAAAAAGGTACAAGATAAAGTAGTTGTACTTAATCATAAACTTTGTTTGCTGACCATACAATTATTAACCATAGTTCATAATGTACTAACGTATTGTATTACTTCATATTTACAATGCGCGAAAGATAAGCTTGCATTTCTTTAGAAATTATTTTTTCCTTGAATTTTCTTTGTATGCCAATAGTTGATCACGAAATCATTTCGCATTCTTCGGCCATCCTGTGCAAGTCAAATATAAAAGCAGAAAATACAATCAGTAACATTATATGAATGAGGAAGATAAATATTTATCAGCTTGATCATTTCTTGATTTACACAATCAAATTCATGCTATCTAATAGGAACAACACATAATAACATTTTCCCGGTTATAAATTCCATTTCAGTTTACTGTAGCATGGCTTTCAAAAAATAAACACAAAATTATTCATGCGTACAGTACCAAACAACCTTGGGATTCATTTATTCATCTATTAAAATATAAGGATTAAGCAAGGGAGAAGAGCGGCAACGGTATATCTCAATAGAAACAAGGTATGCTAGTCCATTTTTTTTACGAACTTGTGTTTATTCAGATACGTTAGCGCCACTATTATACAGTTATGCCACGAGAGCTCCAGCACCCCATATGCACAAAAAGAATCATGTATAGTAGCTCAATGCAATATGAAACTCAAAGCGATTGAGTATTCAAAAAATCTCTAATATCACGAGGTTCCTAGCATGCTAATATCCTACTCCTATGTAGGGTTGTAGTATGCCAATATCACAATTGGATTTGTTCAGGGATTGAAACTGTAGCTATAGCAACATGTGTATTCCTCAGAGCAATTCACCTGAAGCTGGAACAGTTCAGCAGCTCTTGATGTTGCCAACTCAGTATGAATTTGGAAGTCTGTTTCCTCTAAAATCAGTTCAAAATATAATGTTCAACCTCCTTTCCTGCGGATAGGCAAGATAATTGGCTTCAGGTTTTCATCCCAAACTGATAGTTCATATTCAGTCACACCAACTGTGTCAACAATTAAGGTTCAATTCTCACAGGCGAAGCTGTCTCACAGGGTCGCACGTGTCGCTGCCGTGGTGAGGGGAGGTGAGGTGAAAGCCAGGTGGACGATTCTTTTCCATATTTTTTCTAGCAACTAATATAAATGGTGCAGGAAAAAAAATAAACCGACAGCCACCAATAATAGAACGAAAGCAGTTCATAGTCAGTTTAGCATATGAGCTATCAAAAAGGAGAACTATAGTACACCAATAGCATAACGATCCGAGACTCATACACTTTGTATTGAATTCACTAATCCTAAAAGTAGCATAATAATACAAGGTTGCAGGGCACTTTTTAATTAGGTATTATGTTCATCTATACTACTAAAAATCACAATAGCGTCATCATCATTGCTGAAAAAAATTAACATGCCCAGGATTTTTTTTAGTTCACCAAATAATGTTGGTCAGTTGAAACCTTGCATATTCACACACGACACGTGTGTATTTAACAAAACTGACATCTACTAATACTGCAACTAATTATACAAGTGACAACAATTTTGGTAATTTGACTTTGTTTCAGGTCTTACTACTAATCAAAAGTGTGACAATACTCAGATGAAAGTGTGACAATATACTCAGATGATATGGTGATTATGGGACTTTATTTGGGTCCAGTTAAATTTGCTCTCAATACTAATTTCTTTTGTGCTGACACATGCATTATGCACATGTCAGGTACACTTCTATTTTAGGATACTGTTATGCTAGGATTATGATATAATTGAACTATGGATTGTGTCATCCTATCCAACTTTTCCTGAGAGCCACGAACCGCCAACCATATTGGCAAGTTAAATAGTAGTCTACTCTTGTTGCAACAACCACACAGAGGATGTATGCAATATGAAACCTCTGAACGCCGATCATATTGTCTGTCAAGTTTGCAGATCACACCGAAGAGAAGGAATGGCATACCTGTTGTGCGCTCGTCGCAGTCGATCAGCTACTGTCCAGCAGCGGTAACGTTGGGGTTGACAAGCCAAGGGTTTTCCGTCAGCAATAAGGGAAGTTCGTCGATGAAGGATTTGTAGCCTTCTTGGTTCCTGATAATACATGAGCATCAGACATCAGCCAAGGGGCCTGCAGCCTGCTGACATACAAAAGGCTTTGCAATACGATGGCAATGCATTTGAAGTGAAAAGAAAAGGAAGAGAAACACACTCCAAATGCAGAAAAGGCACGGTATAAGCAGTAGGGTTGTTACTCGTAATGATGGCAATGCATTTGTAGCCGATAGGGATCACCATCATCAGAATTTTTTTACCCATGAAAAAATCCGAACTCATGTACTTGTCATCTAATCAGGACTCTTATTGTCTCATCTACAAGTTATAAGAAAACTGCACTTGATAGAGGCAACTCTGAAGTACAGGATCCCAAGAACTAAAAAGATCTATAAAATTCATTTTCCCATAACAACACTGAAGTTGCCTTTCAAAGCCTGAACCACTGAATTGAGAGCAATTTAATTTTTAAGATACTATCATTCAATATTCTTGACTATTAGAAGCTCCTAGAAACAGCAGTACTAACTTTTGACTCATTTGATTTGAGTGCTTAAATTTGATATCTTTTACTAATGAAACATTTGGGAGGAAAAAGGAGTTATATGCTGCTCGACTATGTGAAAAAGTTTTACTCCTCATTCGATTTGAGTGCTTAAATTTGATGTCTTTTAGATGAAGGAATCCTGTGAAATGTTAGCTACAAATGACATTGTTCAGAACATAACCTAACTGCTTGAGCTTTCTAGTGATAAGAAGCAACAAATTGTCAGACATCAATACTAAAATTAGTTATTGAGAAACAGTGTCTAATTCCCAAAAAAAGTTCAAAAAGCACATATAGTTCTATAGTTATTGAGATTAGCTAGATAGTTCATTTCTGTCACAGGTGGAACAATCTAAAGTCATAGCAGTATTACCGACTTCATTTCTTTTGGCGAGGACTTAAATCTGTTTGAAATTAAGCTCTGGGATGCAATGATTTGTTTGAAATTAAGCTAATTCAACACATAGCTCTAGGATGCATTGAGCTTCCAACCTTGTTCTAGGTTGGCAAAAATGGAGCAAATATTCCTGCTGTAACAGGGATTGCGGAGGTTCAGAAAATTGTGGTTACAGAAAATGGCGTCCCAGGAGTTGGGGTCTCCGAAGTCCGAACACAGAGTGTTTCTTCTTTGTGAAAACAGGTGGGAAGTCCTAAGCAGAAGAGTGGAAGAAGCACAGTTGGGGGTATCGATGAGGGCGTCGCAAGTGGCAGCAGCGCCGTGCGGCATGGCGTCACGGCCCGACGCCCCGGATCCACTTTGTGACATACCTGTTGAAGAAACTGTCCGCTCCTCGCCGTCTATCCCTGGAGGTTGAATTGTTGTCTGCGTGGAAGGGATCCAGATCCGTTGAGGGTACCTGTTGAAGAAGTTGTCTGCTCCTCGCCAACCGCCCCTAGAGGCTGGATTGATGACTGCGCGAACGGGATCCGGTGAAGCAGCATTAGTCGTTCCCTAGTAGAAGAGGTCAATCCCAGCAGCAGAGGTTGTGTAGGCAGGAGGGAATGAGGTGCGTGCGTGATGGAGGGGGTGGGGCAGGGGATTACCATGGGAGGGGTCGTGCAAAGCGCCGGTGCGGGCGCGGTTGCCGGGCAGCCGGGGAGGTGCGGGTGCGGGGCAGGCAGGCGGGGAAGCGCATGGGCGGGGCAATGAATCGCCGGGGAGGTGCGTGTGGAGTCGAGGGCCAGGGAGCCGGGGAAGCGTGGGCAGTGGCGGGCGTGGAGGAGGCGCCGGGGCCAGGAAGGCGGGCGTCGGCGCCGGGGCCGGGGAGGAGGCGGCCGTTGTTGCCGGGGGCCGGGGAGGAAGCCGGGCGTGGAGGGGACGCCGGGGCCGGCGAGGCGGTCGTCGGTGCGTGGAGGCGGTCGTGCGTTGAGGGACGTGTCGCCGACGACCGGGAAGAAGGCGGGCGTGGAGGGAGTGTTGACTGTTGAGGCTGGCGTGGAGGCGGTTGCCGGGGTCGTGGGCGGGACTGAGGTTGCCGGGTGAATTGATTCTACTACGCAGAGGATAGTCTTGCGTATGTTTTAGTTGTAGAGATTCTCATTATTGTATACATTATTTGCAACCTTTGGTACTTCTCCGTGATTTTTTTTTTGCCTTCTTTTGCACATTATTACTGCTCCGTAATTATTTTTGGCAGAAGCATTCAAGCAAACAGGTTGGATGCAGCAAACATCCGTGCACTTGTGCGAGCTCCACGGTCAGGGAGGCTGCGCCCCACAACGACGTTGGCCTGAACGCTAGGAGCCCGTGTCCCGCACGGAGGCCGCCGTGCCCGCACTCGCACTAGGCAGGGGAGCCGCCTCACCTCCACCCGTGCGGGGCAGGGAGGCCGTGCCGCCGTGCCGGGCTAGGAGGCCATGCCACCACCAGCATATAACAGAGAAGCGATAGAGGAATGGAGCAAGAAAGGGGTGGGAGAGGTTGAGGAGGACCGGATCTACCTCCTCCGGCCATCACCGGCGGCGGAGGATGGTCGCCAGCGGTCAAGTTTCGGGCGGCGCCGCTCTAGGTCTGCGCGAGCTCTGTCGCGAGAGTGAGGGGAAAGCGTCGGGAGGAGGAAGACAGAAACAGAATGGAGAAAAAGAACGAACCGGTACGTGAGTTGTGTAATGGATGGTATTGGCGGGTAATTATTCCTAAACTCTATGAGAAGATACACAAGTCTGGTTTCTAGAGTAGAAAAAACGTGGAGTTGGCCTTCAACTTCACTTTTTTTTAGGGAGGAGAGTTCTTAGAGCTGGACCTGTTTGACAAGATATTTTAAGAGCAAAGCTACGAAAGTTGGAGCAAAGCAGTCCCAAACAGACCCTTAACTTTACATTTTAGTGGACATAAAAAAAAGAAGAAAAAAATCGAAACAAATAAAAAAATCTAAAAACCCTACCAATATCTAGAAACTCCTCTTACGTTTATAGATTTACTATTCACTACTACACGTCAGGTTATAGATTTATAGAGGTGGATTTTTAGCCACCCTTAATTGAACTCTAAAATTGTTGATAATTGAACCGACTCTTCTACAAATCTATACTATAAAAGAGCGAAAGAATTAGAATATACTTATCACCTAAAAATTTCATACCCACCTAAAGTCCTATCCCTTGGATGTCTTTTAATTTTACATCTAACGTTTGATAATAATTTGACAGATGGACCCAGCATAAATGTCACATGCTTACACGGTGTTTTCTCTTTCATCGTCTTACATGTATCTTTTTTTTATCACCCACGAAAAATATACCCATCTCCCCCACCCACGGAAAAAAAATGTTCTTATACACGGCAAATAGTAGATGCAATCTACGACGCTAGCTAGAGAAGCATCGGTTCTTTTACACGGCAAATAAAAGCTACGCGCGTAGGCTATCCAGGCCGGCTCGATCGGGCCGGTCGGCCGTGGCCATGAGAAAGCACGCGTGTGATCGCTGAGCAGCTGTCGCCGCCGTCGTCGCTGGGACGCACATCCATGTGCCATGCCGTCGCGTGCAGGCTAGCTAGATTGCACGGAGGGCGATGCCGCACCGCCGCGACTACGCCCGCGGCGGAAAGGCCTCCGCACCGCACGATCGACAAGCAAGGCCAAGTCGCTCGCCGCCGGCTTGTGTGGATTCTTGCAGGCGCAGTGTTGTCACCAGGGTTTCCCTAACCGTTTCGAAACCGGTAACCACCGGCGAACGGTTGGGCGGTTACCGACGGTAACCGCCCAAACCGGTTCCAAACCAAACGGTTTGGATTTTGAATTCAAATCACGCAGTTCATTCGGTTTGGGACCGGTAACCGGTCGGTTTGGGCCGATTACCGTCCGGTTTGATCGCTAACCGGTCCAAACCGCCGGGTAGCCTTTTTTTTTCTTGAAAAAATCAATTTTTTTTGCATGACCTTTGCACATAATGATGTAAATAGAACACACAATCCATGGAAAAATAGTGTGACACAAATGGACAACCCATCGAAATATCATAGTGATGCACTAGCCACAAATTGACGACGGAAATAACGTAGTTCACCGTTACAACAACAAATCGTCCATGAAAATACCTTGTGTCGTAGACATGCGAACATCATGGTCACTGGCGTTGAATATATGGGAAGATCCCGTTTCGGCACCCCTCCTCATACTCCGCGGTGGACATTAGAGCGATACCGCGCGACTGGAGTCTGGCCTTGTAGTCTATCCATGATTGACCCGTCCAATGAGCTGTGGTCTCCCATTCTTGCACTAACATGTTATAGAAATTCGGGTCTTGCCATTCGTAGACCCATCTAGTGGCTGGCTGCGTGCTGATGTCAGGAACGGGGTAGGTATAACCACCACCGTACGATGTATCACTGTACGAGGAAGAGGAGTACTGTGGCGTGTCGTAGGAGTCCGTTGGGTCGTAAGCTCTCCTCTGCGATTCTGGCTGCCCACGGTCGCGGTCCTGAGTAGCATGTGTGAAGTCCGTCTCGCCTGCAGCCGACCATAATTAGTACTAGTGAATAGTCATAGACATAAAAAAATATCTGTAACAATCGATACCTGTGAAACGAAGTCCACCAGCATCACCAACACCACTACCACCAGCACCATCTGCAGAACCCCCAGTCCCACCACCACCACCACCACCACCACCAACAGCACTAGGTGGAGCAGCTCCAGGGTCATCGTCACCACTATGACCGTCTCCACTGTCATTTGCTGAGCTGCTGTGATCGGACTCCTGGTTCCGTGGACTTTCCTCACCCTCCTCGCCATCATCTGTCGAATCATCGCTGGTGACAGGTTGTTGCACTCGCTTCCCCTTTCGTTTCTGGCTTTTGGGGGCGTCCTGCTTAGGTCCCGTCTGGTATTTTCTTTTGCCAAGATGCGTGTCACCCACATGTCTACGGGCCCAATCACTGATGGGCCCAAGATCGTCGGGGTCCACTTGGTCTCTGTCATCACAAAGAATGAATCATATTATTAAAACTATGATTCGTTAGTGGCTAACAAAGTACATCAACGTACCTCACGATATGGGACGGAAGAGGGATGTCCGTTTCTTCATCCTCTTCGTCGAGAACTGGAGCCTGGTTGGATCTGCCATACTCCATCCAGTCTCGAACCGGATTATCCCTTTCGTAAAAGGATATCTGCGTGAACTCGTCAATGAAGTCTTCTTCCTCACGCCTAGGTGGTCCGGAGGCATCCGCGAGTCGCAGGCGAAGGTTGTAGTTCACATACACTAGCTTGTTTAGTTTTTTGTGGGACAAGCGATTCCGAACCTTCGTGTGCACTAAGGCAAATGTACTCCAGTTGCGCTCGCATCCACTGGAGGATACACATTGTGCAACAAGCCTCAACGCAAGTTTTTGCAGATTTGGAGTGCTCCTGTCGAACAGCAACCACCATTGAGCTGCAAGTGGAACCCATTATGTTAGGTATGCGCTCAAAAAGACAAAAAAATGAGTTCAAAAGTACTCTTACATGGGGTTGTCTTGGGGTCCGTGGCCATTTTAATGGCCAGCTCACTGCCAAACTCCCCAAGGTGTAGGCAGAATATTTCTGCCTCCTGTAATGCCAAGACAGCGGAATGCACATCCGTCATTTTCCCGGACATCTCTGGGAACCTTGCTGCAGTGGATCACCTCCGTCCCGCGCGCAGCCAAATGCTGCTTCAATCGGGAAGCACCACCCCCTGCTTTTTGTGTACGACAGTAATTGCATCTCCAACCGGGAGCAAGATTCTCACCATGCTCCCATACCAAGTCTCTCGACATCTTCCTGCACAAATGGACAACACAAACAAATCGAGCACATGCATCAAATCATACCGCAAATAAACCTTAATCCTAACATACACATAAATCCTACCTAAATCCTAAATCCTATATCAATAAAATCCTAAATCCTACATACATCCTAAAGCAAATCCAACCGCAAATCCTAAATCCTAAACCAAATAAACCTAACTCCTATATACATCCTAAGTCAAATCCTACCTAAATCCTACAATAAATATTTTCTGCATCCTATACTCCATCAATCCTACGTCCTAGAACTAAATCCTACAACTAAAGCAACTACAAATACAAAGAAATGAAAAAAACAAAAAAAACTCACCGAGCGAACCCGAGCGGTTACCGCTCTCTCGGTCGGTAACCGACGCCGTCCGGTCGGTAACCGCCGGGGGGGGGGGGGGGTTGGCCTGGATGCGCGGTCGGTAACCGACCGAATCTACTCGGTAACCGACTCCGACCGAGCGGTTACCGAGGCGCGGCGGCGGTCGCGGGCGGCGTGCGGGCGGGTGGGTGCGGTGCAGGGGCGGATAGGGTTTGGGGAGCGGCCAGGACCCGCCCCCGACAGCTCCCTTGTAGGAGGCGGCAGGAGCCAATGGGCCGCATGGGCCCTTAACGGGCCGGTCGGTTTTTTTCTTCTTTTTTTTCAAACTTAAACACGTCCAAAAAAATAGCAAAGGATCTCCAATTTAAAAATTTTTTACACCATTGAACTCTATAAATCGTGAACAATTTTTAGGAATTTTTTTTGGAAATTCAAATTTGAAATTTGAATTCAAACCGGAACCGAAACCGAACCGCCCGGGAGCGGTTTGTCGGTAACCGGTCGGTAACCGCCCTGGTTGTCACACCCGCGAGGAAGTCTTGGCCGTTACTCTGCAGATTCAAGTGCATTTCACTGCAACTGGTGGAAACCCGAGTCCCAAAATCAGACCGGTGCTGACGTTCCGCAACCACACTAGCTGTCCACAGCATGGGATGGCCAGCTACGTACCGATCATGGCCTTTGTGCAGGTACTGCAGATTGACCACAGCCTGCTCCTGAAAGTAGTCAGCATATTAACCACCGTAGAGTGCATTAAACAAATCAGTAAATTTATGCATGTCTCTTATAATACATCATAGATTATACATGTTAGATTTGAGGTTTAACGTAATGTTTTATTGGGCCAGGTCCAATAGGATCTGAGGATGATGATACAAGTTTCTCAACAACCATAAAAATGTTTGCCTTCGAAGACCTCTCTGCTGCAAATGATATTTTCACATTTATAGACTGTGGCAGCCACACATAATATATGAGGGAAACTCAATGTTTATGGCAATACATATTATCTCGTGGTAATATTTTTTTCTCTGATCCAAGGCAGATGCTGCGGTTTGATAAATCAAGGAATTAAATGGCCCGAAGGAACATTTTATGCTAAGGGAGTTTTCATACTGAAGATACAAATTTTCCTGAAAGGTGCATTTTTAATGGATATCAAAACCAAACCTCTATGCCTTACTGAAAAAGGAGAAGAGAAGCTCATCTTTACCCCCATATAACATCTTTTCTGATATTCATATTTTCTCTGATACACAGGTATATCCTTTTGAACCACCCAAGGTGACTTTTGTTACTCCCATTTATCATCCCAATATTGACAATGGAGGACACATTATCCCTGATATTTTGAATTTACACCCAAAGGTAATGGATATGAATTGCCCACATGCTCAATGCACTACAGGAAATTCAGGAGTTGCCGAGTGCTAGGGGCACTCAGCAATAAGCCTTTTGCACTCGGCAAATGGTTTGTCGAGTGCCGCACTCGGTAAACACCGAGTCAGCAACTAATTTAGTTGCCGAGTGTCAGATTTCGGGCACTCGGTAACTAATTTGTCGAGTGTTAATTGATTTGCCGAGTGTCTGGTCAAGCACTCGGCAAAAAAAATTAGGCCGTCAACCTTGATGGATTTTTTGCCGAGTGCTGACGTGGCTGACACTCGGCAACTAATTTTTTTAAAAAATAATTAGTTGCCGAGTGCTCGGTGGCAGCTATTTTTTTATTTTTTCGTGCCGAAATTAGTTGTCGAGTGCCTGGTGTCTGGCACTCGACAGCTATTTGTTTTTATTTTTTGTGCCGAAATTAGTTGCCGAGTGCCTGGTGTGCCTGGTGTCTGGCACTCGGCAACTAAATTTTTTAATTTTTTTTAAAATATTAGTTGCCGAGTGGAAACAGGCCAGTTTTAGGCTCTCTGTTTTCCAGATTTACAGAGTGCAATGATAATTGCACTCGACAAATAATTATATGTCGAGTGCCACACTCGGCAAACCAATAAAAAATAATATATTTTTTTTGTTTTTTTTGCTTTCCAACAATACGGAGACAAAATAGACATATATATATATATATATATATATATATATATATATATATATCACATTAACCATTCAAATCATATATATATATCACATCCATCATTCAAATAACATATATATCACATCCACCATTCAAATCACATATATATCGTCACATCCATCATTCACAACCCATCATACGCATATAGCATCTATAAATCCATCACAAACGTCTATAAGTCCATAATGCATCACATACACATATGTCGTCCATACATCTATCACATAGAGTCCATAATCCATCACATAGCTATGAATATATCACAAGTCTAAGTCGAACACAAGTCTAAGTTCAATACAAGTCCGGGCAACATAAAAATAGACAAGGAAGAAGTACCTACTACCATCTTGACCAGCCGGGCCGTGAAGAAGAGCCATCTGGCAACCCGGGCTGTGGACGAGTGTCAGTTGACCACCCCTGCTGTGGAGAGGGACCACTGCCTTGAACCGTCGGGTTCGAACTCATAGACACTTGCTGCACAAAGAAGAAGTCAATTAATGAGTATCTGCAGGAAATTCGCACACGCTAAAGGAATAAAGCAACAGACATACTTATCGGAGTCCCGAAAACAGGAGGTTGTGGAGGAGGAGCCACAACTGGACGGAGAAGCGAATCTAGTATGACCACACCTGGAATTGCACTAAGGCTGGCCATGAAGCTGAACATGTCCCACAACCTCTGCTCCTTGGCCGCCCTCTGGGCTTGTACAACCTCCCTCTCCAACCGTCGGGCCTCCCTCTCAAACCGCTGGACCTCCAGCACCGCCTCCTGTGCCGCATCCAACCTCCGCACGTTGTCCTGCAATAGGCCACCCACAATGTTTAAACAATGCAAATGCAAGGTAGATATGTAAAAGCAATGAACGAGTATTAACCGCGAGATCCGAGATCTGCTGCTGCGAGCTCAGCTGCCGAGGGCGTATGGCGAGGGACGAGCTCGTGCTCCTTGCTCGAATGTCCGCAAGGTTGGAAACAGAGGCGGAGTCGAGGACGTTGTTCGCCATCCAGTAGCGACCGTGTTGTTTCCCTCCTCCTAGCTTCATCACGATCTCTGCGTCCAGGGGCTCGGTGGCCGGATCGAAGGCCTCCCCATGGCGCTGGCAAGCCGCCGAGATGTACTCGGTAACCTTGCTGTGGGCGCTAGGGTTGGTGTACAGCTCGGGCCCGTGCGCTGGGTTGTAGGTGTTCGCGGGGTCCGTCGCCTTGCCCTTGTGTGCCAGGCTGAACGCCATGAAGACGTTACACTCGTGGCCTTGGTGCGACCCGAACTGCGAGGAAAACATAAAGATGATTAGAAGTAATGAGAATTGAGAGTTATAAGAAAAAATTAAAGATGAAAACACAAAGAAGATTACCCAGTTCGAAACGTACTGGGAGAGGCTCTGGTTGCTCTGGTGGTGTGCGGTCCCAGTCATCTGCAGGCGGCAGTCACGACGGATCTGACTCTTCTCCATCCACTCGGGCGAGAGCCACCTGTCCACAATACTGTCCCAGCAGAGGGGGTGCCTGGCGCACCAATCAGGACATCGCTGCATGTCATCAAGTTATTGAGACGTCATAAGATACCAATTATGTTGGGTGGTAGTATTGATGTTTCATACTTACCGACTGGTACTGCTCCCTGGTGAGCGTCATGGTTCTGGCCTTGCTCTTCGGCACTTTCTCGCCAAGGATGTCGGCGTGGTGGTTGATAATGCACTGGAGCCGCGTCTCGTGGTACAGGTGCGAGAGTCAAGCCTTGCAGACCTTGTCCTGCACTTGCGACGTCTTGTCCTCGTACACTGGCTCGCATGTGTAGAAGTCTTGCATACAGACATCATGTATCGTTTCATTATATCAAGAACGACCAATGAATACGTAGTTTTGACAAATTTAGTACGATGAAGACTCACCTAGAACTCGGCCTTGATCCACCCCGCAACGGATCCGTGGTCGCTGTCCTCAGCGGCGTAGAAGTGGGCCCGCGTCCAGGGCGTCGTCGTCACCCCGTTGTACTCGACCAGGCCAGGGTAGTGCTGCCGAATTAGAAGGCCAAGAATGTCATTGATGTGAGGACCCTTCTATCCGGACACAACTATCTAGTTGCTGCAAGAGTCATTAACAAAAAATATTAGTCTGTAGTTCGATTTTCAATACTTCATATGAAATAGTACTGAAATAATACTTACTCGTCGCCCACGGTTCGAATCAACGGGCGGTGGGGAGCTAGTGTCGGGCGTGATGGGAGCCTCGTGGGCCCACGCAACCAGACTTTCGACGAGGAGGTAGAACCCTCTCCTACCTCCTGCTCTGGGGCGTCACCGCCGCCTATGTGGAGCCTGACCGCCTGGTTGTCCTCGTCCATGGCCTGGTGATCCTGCACTCGGGTTTGTGAGCAACGTATGTGATGACTTGCTCGAAACTTTTTCAAATTTTTACCACAATATACGCACATGAGATCATGACACGTGCACAAGTTTCATAATTTTTGGAATTTGTTTGCATTTTATATAATTAAAAAACTACGAGCACCGAAGTTGGCGACGTTGCCCCGTGAGCACGTTGATCGAACCTTCGAGACATGTCATGGATTTAGCCATCATTTGCACTACCAAGCAAGGATAACATTTTTCAAACGAAAGAAATCTATTATTTCATGCACCTGCAGTTCAAATGAAGATTAAGCCAGAAAATGGAAGAAAACAAAATAAACTAAGGAAATATAGCAAAAAGCAATGAAAAGCTTCCAAATTTGAACATGTTGTTTTCCATAGTTCACTAAACAGACACAAAAAAATTGGGAGCAAAAAACAAAAAAAAATAATTAAGTTGTCGAGTGCCTAGGGTTGGTAGTGTTTTAAAATTATATAAAATCTGAACGAAGTCCGAAAAACACGACATTTGTCCGAGTGTCATCTTATTGCATGTGTAGGTTGTGGTAAAAATTGAGAATGTTTCGAGGTGCCTAAAACCTAGACATTACCACATGTGATCACATGTGATATCATATGTGGACATTGAGGTTTGTGAGCAACGTACATGACGATGTGCTCGAAACTTTTTTAAATTTTTATCACAACATACGCACATGAGATCATGACACATGCAAAAGTTTCATGATTTTCAGAATTTGTTTGCATTTTATATAATTTAAAAACTACTCGCACCGAAGTTGGCGACGTTGCCCCGTGAGCACGTTGATCGAACTTTCGAGACAAGTCATGGATTTAGCCATCATTTGCACTACCAAATAAGGATAAAATTTTTCGAACAAAAGAAATCTACTATTGCATGCACCTGCAGTTCAAATGAACATTAAGCGGAAAAATTAAAGAAAACAAAATAAACTAAGGAAATATACCAAAAAGCAATGAAAAGCTTCCAAATTCGAACATGTTGTTTTTCATAGTTCAATAAGCACACACAAAAAATTAGGAGCAAAAAAACAAAAAAATTAATTAAGTTGTTGCCGAGTGCCTAAGTTGGCACTCGGCAACTTAATTTAAGTTGCCGAGTGCCAAACGACAGGCACTCGACAACTTGAACGGAGCGGGATGGGGTTAGCCCTCGTGGTAAATTGCCGAGTATAATTTTTTGCCGAGTGTCGGCACTCGGCAATACGAATTAAGTTGCCGAGTGTTTTTTTTGCCGAGTACTAGGCACTCGGCATTTAATTAGTTGCCGAGTGCAAAATGTTGCTGAGTGACACAGGGCAAAAAAATTAGTTGCCGAGTACCCGATATTTGGTACTCGGCAAATCGCCGTTTTCCTATAGTGTGCCATGAGTTGGGCGAGCACTAGTATAAAAACAATTTTTGCTGGCGCCCCCGAAACACACCACAGGCGGTTTTGGTTACCACACGTCTGTGGTGTGTTTTGGCTCGGGCAAAAATTGCCAACCGCCTATGAAAACTGATTACCACTGGCGGTTGGCATAACTCAACCGCCAGTGTAAATCATCCATTTACACTGGCGGTTGGGTTATGCCAACTACCAGTGGTAATAAGTCTTCACTGGCGGTTGGCATAACCCAACCGTCAGTGTTAATGCCTCCATTTACATTGGCGGTTGGGTTATGCCAACCGCCAGTGTTATATACTGTATAAATAGCCACTTCTTCCTCCCGATCAGTTACTGTTCTTGCCGCCACCTTCTATTGGAGGCGATTTTGGAGGTCCAGATTTTTCAAAATACAAGGGGGAGGTTTTGATCTTCATTTTATGGAAGGAGATTGCTAAAAAAGGTTAGTTTACGTCCCTTTTGCCTCATTTAGCTCATTTTTGCTCAATTGGAGCCACATTTTGAATTTAGGGTTTCACCATGAGTGAGAGAGAAGAATGCCTAGGCTATTTTCTTTGTTTCTTCAAGTGAGGTTGATTAAATTGATTATATAACATCTCTCCTCCCTCCATTTTCATGCTTGCTTTTTAATTTAGTTTATGCTAGATATATTTACTTGTTTTCATGAATCAATGTTGTGTTAAATAGAATTTATATATAGAGGGAAGTGTATTTTTTTTGTTAGTTTTTTTTATTATTCTACTTAGGTTTTTTCTTATGCTTTTTTATTTCTCAATTTATTTTATCCACTTTATGCACTTATATTTCATTAATTTAATTATGATACTTAGTGGTTGTACCTAAACCCTAGCTAATAAAGAGACAAGGAGACATTTATCAAAATACAAGGGGAGAGGTTTTGATCTTCGTTTCTTGGAAGGAGGTTGTTAAAAAAGGTTAGTTTTATGTCCCTATTGCCTCATTTAGCTTATTTTTGCTCAATTTGAGCCACATTTTGGATCTAGGGTTTCACCATGAGTGAGAGAGAAGAATACCTAGGTTGTTTTCTTAGTTTATTCATGTGATGTTGATTAAGATGGTTACATAATATTTGTCCTCTCTCTCTTTTCAAAGTCAGGTACTGATGGAGAGGTCATTTTGGATGTATAAGTTATCAAGGCTAAATACATCATACATACCCGAGGTTCATAAGTTTATTGATGCCACTAAAAACCATGCTTGGAGAACAAAGAAGACGCACATACATTGTCCATGCATGGACTGCAGGAATGTTGTTGTATTTGATGACCATCAACAAATCCTTTCTCATCTTACCCCCGAGGATTTATGAAGGATTACTTGATTTGGACAAAGCATGAAGAGGGTAGCTATGTGCCTTATACAATAGTTAGTCGTGCAACTATCGACGCTGATGGTCTAGATATGCTTGTTGACGGTGGCTATCATTTCGTACATGATAGACAACAACCTGTCACCGATGGTCCTGATCATGGGTTCACTAGAGAAATTGAAGGCGTTGGAACTGATGTGATGCAAAATAATATGGCTGCGGAAGATGTAGAATTCCTAGAGGCAATGTTGCGTCGTCATGCAGAAGATCCATCAATGTTCTTCAAGAAAGGTATGGAGGCCCTGATGAAGGCAGCAAAAGAGCCTTTCTACGATGAGTCTAAGGGTTGCACCAAAGAGTTCATGACCTTGCGTTCGGTGCTAAAGTTGTTGGTATGCAAAGCTAGGTTTGGTATTTCTGATGCTGGCTTTGATGCATTCTTGAGTATTATCATAGACATGCTTCCAAAGGAAAACAATGTGCCTGCTAACACGTACTACGCAAAGAAGCTAATCAGTCCACTCACGATGGGTGTTGAGAAGATCCATGCTTGTAGAAATCATTGTATCCTATATCGAGGTGACGCTTATAAGGACAAGGAGAGTTGTCCAAAGTGTAATGCAAGTAGGTACAAATCGAATAAAGACTACAAAGAGGAACACTGTGCTGCCTCGGTGTGTAAAGGAAAGAAGCGAAAAAAGACCCAACAAAGTTCAAAACCCACGAGCAAAGAAAAAGAAGAAGTAGACTATTATGTGCAGAAAAAGATTCCTACTTTGTTGATATGGTACCTGCCTGTGGTCGGTCGATTGAGGTGTTTGTTTGCTAACCCAGAGGATGCCAAACTTATGAGCTGACATGCTTCTGATGAGCACAAAGATGATGGGAAACTTCGGCACCCAGTCGATGGCAAGCAGTGGATAGATTTCAATAACAACCACGGAGAGTTTGCAAAGGAACCCAGAAATGTTAGGTTTGCATTGAGTACTGACGGGATGCATCCATTTGCTTAGAGGAGCAGCGCGCATAGCACATGGCCGGTGATCCTCACCATCTCAACCTTCCTCCAGGGTTGATGCAGAAGCGAAAGTACCTCATGCTAACCATCCTTATCTCTGGACCTACACAGCCTGGAGTTGACATGGATGTTTTCTTGGAGCCCTTAATGGAAGACATGAAGATACTATGGGAAACAGGTGTCAAAATGTGGGACGAGTACCGCAAAGAATCATTCACGTTGAGAGCAATTATCTTTGTTACGATCAATGATTACCCTGCTCTCTTCACATTATCAGGGAAATTCAAGGGAAAGGTTGGTTGTGTGGTATGCATAGATGAAACTGCTCACGTGTCCCTTACTGCATCTAAGAAGATAGTGTACATGAGGCATAGACGCTTCTTATCGAAAGGACACAGGTACCGCCAGAAAAAGATGGATAAGTACTTCGACAATAATGTTGAACTACAGTCTACTGCCCCACTAGGTATAGTAAAGGCAAAAGAGTTTTCAACATAGTCAGGAACCTTTGAAGGACCAGAAACAGCGACCAGAGGGGGGGGGTGAATGGGAGCCAAATAAAAATTTCTTTCGGAAGATCTTGACCCTTGTCCCAAACACTACCCAAAGCAAGAACTATGGTCACGACCCACAAGTGGGTGGATGTTCTAGGAGATGTCCTAGGAACACAGCGAAGCTAGCCACGAACCCGGAGAAACAAACCACAAAACAAACGGACAAACACAACAACTACGAGGCCGACGGGCGCTGAGAAACGAGTGTTGACGATAATTACGAGCTATTTTGTCACCATTAAAATACCGTCAACATCCTCATATTCAAAGGAAAACAAGAATCACATAAACATATTTTACCCAATAACTTGGTTCCACATGTATATGTCCTCTATTTGAATGTAGGCACAAAACGTCATAATTCGGGGCCCAACATGACATATTTCCAAGTATGGCAAATGTGCAAAATACATACACCATCATGATGGGCATTACCTCTAGAAGCTACCTGCAAAAGATGAGCTCATTTGGCCACAAAAGTGGTTGGGCCAATCCACAACTATCTTGGAAAAATACCAAATCACTACCAAGGTGCTAATGACATGTGGGCCATGCTCCACATGAAAGATGGAGGCCAAAGGCCACAACTCATGTTCGGCCGACCGTGGATATGGGCCAATAGGCCACCCACAGGCCCCCCTGACCTGTGGGGACAACTTCTAGAAGAAATGGGCAGGGCCCACCTGTAGGGGGTGGTCGGCCGAACCTGGTCAGGTGCCCAAAAGGTGCACCGACCTCCCCACCGAGTCCCTGCATGCCTCCATGTATCCACTGATCTCCCCCGTTGATCTAAGTCGGTTATAATGATGGTTTGATACTACGATGGCTGATGGAGGTGGCGCGGATCGTAGACGTGGCACCGGAGTAGCCCCTACTCCACCTCTAGCTATAAATAGACCCCTAGAGCTCCCTATTCATTTCATGTCTCATTGGAGAAACACTACTCAGTCTCTTAGCGGAGCTCTCTAGTAGTGCTATGCTAGTTGGAGGAGAGTGAGGAAGGTCTTCTGGAGAAAGCCCCGGGCCTGTCGGGAATCTTCTCCGGAGTTCTTCCTCGGCGGATGCAAGTCTCTTGTAAGTTTAGCTCTTGTAAGTGACTTCTTCCGAGTTCTTTATAGTATTTGATATTCTAAGTCTGGGTTAGTTATTATTCACCTTTTCCTGCTTGTTCATCGCTTTACTTTAAGTAGAGTGCTTTAACCTTAAAGCTTGGGCTAAAGTAGTAAGAATAGTGTAGACGTGGTGTCTAGACTAGATCTTACCTTTGTAAACCGCTTATCGCGTGGATTGTTCGTGGATGCTAGTAGAAAGTGACATCTCTATCTAGCCTTTGTATTCCACCACGCGTCTCAAATAAGTTTTTAAAAGGTAGGGCTTCAATACAACATGATGGCGCGGTCCGGTTGGAGTTATATCTCTTACTGATTTATCCCATCGCCTCCTACAAGAGAAGGGCTGATAAAGCCAGTATAACCAGCTATACCTTGTTAGATATCTTTGCTATATCAAACCTCTCAACCCAGTTATCATAGTCTCCCTTGATCCATCATAGGACATATCTATGTTTCTAGGTAGATCATTATCGTTCCCTGAGGAAAATACGATACCTGGAATACTCCCGATGAAGTGCTACATCAGTATAATCTGTGCGCTTGCGGATTTATCCAATAGTCATAAGAAATACCAACAAGCATTTCTGGCGCCGTTTCCGGGGAATGGTAGCTGTTTTAACTAGTATCCTTTGGTCCTATTATCCTTGTTTTATCTTTCTTTTCATTTTATCCTTTTCATATACACCATGAATGAACTATCCATCTCTCATCTTACTTTTCCAAAGGGCCATAGTTTGGAACCACCACCATCATCACATCCCATCCTTTCACTTAGCTATGAGCTTCGCCCTAGCTTCATAGCCAAAGTTCGGGAACAACCTTTTTCTGGGGATGAAGATGAAAATCCTTACACTCACCTACGTGACTTTGAACAATTGTGTTCATGTCTCAACATCCAAGGGATGAGGCGAGGTACCCTTAAGTGGAAGCTATTTCCGTTTTCTTTGACGGGAATAGCCAAACGATGGTACCTTTGCAACGTAGGTAGTGTAAACGGAGAATGGGAAAGATTATAATCCAAATTCTGCCTAACTTTTTTCCCTATTCCTCGCGTTGTTCGTCTTCGAAAAGAGGTCATCAACTTCTCACAAAAGGAGAAAGAACCTCTTGGTGCGGCATGGGCCCGTCTTTTAGAGCTATCATCATCTGGCCCTAATCTTGCTATTACCGAGCCAACATTGTTACAACACTTTTATGGCAGTCTTAGCAAAGATTCTGCACAACTTCTTGATATAACTTTCGAGGGAGCCTTCCTGTGTTTATCCGTTAGTGCAAGGAAGAATCTTCTTACAAAGATTCTTGAGAACACCCCCTCTACTAACGATTATAATGATGGACCCAAGGAAGAACAAAAACCAGCCCCTAGAAAAGAATCCTCGATAGCTGAATCACCACCATTTCTATCCAAAGATTCTGCCATCGATCCTGAACCACAAATACCACAAATCTCGAAGGAAGAAAAAATTCAACTCCTAAATCATTCCTTCGAGTTTGAGGCTAACCGTTCATATGATCTTGCTGGTTTTAGGAATGTCCAAAATGATCCTTTCCTAAAGAGACCTTCTAAGAAACATCTTTCTAGACCTCTCATGAAGGGATCTCTTCAAAAACCTCCCAAATCAACATCATCTTATGCCTCGACTTTCCACATGGCACATCAGGAAAAGCCTGGGATATTTGATGAAGAAATGCCGAGTGAGCTTATAGAAGAACTCAAGTGTTTAGAAGCCAAATCTATCATCTCCTTCTCTATGCCCACCTCTGACTTATCCTACGAATCCATTTCTACACCCATCCTTGATCCTGATGATCCCCCATGTGTTCCTTCATTCAAGTCTTATGATGATCCACTTGATGACTCTGGGAATTCATTAAGACACCCGAGGCATGGAAGCCATGCGGGTCATAAATCTGACCAAGTGGAGCAAAGGCAACGGTTAGAGCATCTATCTACCGTTGTAAGTTAAGAATGGTTGGATGAGGCCGAATCCTCAAAGGAAGTCACTAAAATGGCCACACATATGAGGAGAATATCCTGTCAAGTGTTGGGCATTGATGGTGAAATTTGCTACGATCCTAGCCTCGGGATCAACATCCTTCCTTATTTCCATGTTCCAACATCATCAAAGGATCATCTATCCCAATCACAAAAACACCTTAGACTCCCCAATGGTCAAGTCCTTGATTGTTTAGGAGTCCTTCATGATGTTCTTGTGGTGGTTGATGATCTCAAGATCTTCCTAGATTTCCACATCTTTGACCTTACTGGACTTTCCTTTCATCTTACCTTTATCGGAAGGCCAATCATGAGAATCTTGGAGAACACCTTAGGAAATGAGAAGCTTGGTTATAGAATAGGTGAAGATTATCTACCCATTTGGCCTTTCCGACCTCTCATCAAAGGGTTAGAATCCAAACCAATTCTTGATCTAAGGGGTGAGCTTATGTCAATCTCGCCAACAGCCATGACCCACTCAAGTTTTGAGGATGACTTGAAATGTCATGAGAAAGGAAGTGCTCACCCACTCAGGGAGAACAATACCAATGAGCATGGAAGCTATTCCCCGATCTTCCCATCAAATCCATGCTCAAGTGAGAAATCTCCCAAATCGATCCTTCCCTCTACCATCACTAGACACATGATCTACAACCCCTTCATTCTTCTTTCAAAAATCTTTGCAAGGTTGGTTGTAGATGTGTTTGTCTACCATAAATTTTGCAAATCTCGTAGTATAATGCCCGTGCTAACGCTACGGCTTTATTTTAGGATGCACATAGCAACACAGAACTACTAAACTACGATGATATTCCATCACATAAATCGATTACAACAAGACAATTAAGAGAGTATGTAATGCATTGCATCATTGTCCTGTTCATATGTCAATACACCAGTTCAAGGAAAAATAATTGTCATCCCTGTGCCAGTGAGCTTTACCACACCTTTCAGACCACAAAGCCTTGCGCTTGTCTTGTCTAAGTAGATTTCTGATATCTCCATGTATAATATTTGTACATTCATTTTCATCGCTAGTCAAAATCTCCACTAAAAAAATTGTCCTTAGTGAATGAGACGTTTGTGAATAACATAGAAGATAATAAGTTAACTTATTATTTTACTATATAGTCTACAGGATATACATAGAATAGATAATATATATATATATATATATATATATATATATATATATATATATATATATATATATATATACTCACAGAGTTGATAAATGGCAATCTTTTGCCATTCCAGGACTTTAGGAAGTTGTATATAAGAAAGCCAGCCAATTTCCTACAGAAAAAGAGAAAGTGTTTATTTATTATAGATAAAAAAATATTTAATGTGAAAATAAAACATATAATAAGTTTTTACCAGTCCAAAGTTTTTACATCCACAACAAAAAAAGAAAATAACTTAATTAATTTCAATACCTACAACTACAGCAGATCATGAATCCTTAAGTTTTTTGTTCAAAGTTAATAAAAAACAAGCTCTAATATGAAGCATAAGTGAGTGCAGCTATATGTGAACCTTTTGGACCATAATATTTTTTTCTAAGCTGAGATTGAGAGTGGGTTGTTGATGGACATGCAAGACTGAAAACCAGTACACTACTATACTTCTATCTCTTTTGCTAATCTTAATTTACATGGCCAAAATTTCTCATTTTATATCAAAAGAAAGATAAACAATTGCTGGATTAGAAAAGCACCTCACTGCTTCGTGAGAGTGGGTTCCTTTTTATGGAGTTGAGTGCAGCACATCAGCATGTTTCGTGATTCTAAAAAAGGAACATGGTGATCTCTACAACACAGCCACCATGTATCATATGAAGTTGAAGCTCACTGTGTGGCTTCAGGAGTCTTGGTTACCTCACCCATTATATCCTTATCTTCCCCATGCTACTGCATCCAAATTTATATAAGATTTTTAGTCAAAAACCAAGTAAAAAGAATTCATGGAGAAAGCACACAGGTTGGAATACAATTATGGAACCCACCCTATTTGTGTTGCAATCCTTTGATACAAGTTGGATCTCTTGCTCTTGCCTCTGGCATTGAGACATGATATGGTTACTGGTATCTAGTGTTGTCCAGAATCTGTAATACGATCCCATAATGATCTCATGAAAAATAGAAAAACATAAAAAAGAACTTTTATATTCAATTTCAAGACGTAAAAAAGTGACCGTTTGGAATCAAGAAACCAAACATATCCTTATGTTACGATCTGGGCTCATGTCAAAGTATCTACTTCTCTTCTCAAGATAGTTAGTGAATTAACCCTTGTTAGCCCTCTCTAAAGCTAGACCATCTAAAATTACAGAAACAAAGGGCATACCTCCATAAATGCTGCATGAGCTGCTGCAGCAAGGCTGAGCATTTTGAGGCTGAAGACCTTTTATGAAATATGTTTGCAAGTGTAATGTGTTTAGTCTTCTTACTTGATCGAGTTATCAAATAAGCATGCAAATCCCACCGGATCCATACAGACAGATTGTCACCTTTTGACACTTATGAAAGAAATCCCACATTTTCCAAGGCAAAAAATAAGGAAAATATAAGTATGTGAGTCAGAATAAGGGAAACTCCACCAGATCTAAGGCTAATGTGATACGAATCATTATTAGAAAAAACATGAGACTTGTAAATACCTCTTTAATCTTTCCCTCACTCTTCTAGTAAGATGGGTGTAAAGTGCATCCCATGTGCACCAGTTCATACTTGGCTTTTCTGTCACAATTCATACTCTAATGCTGCAATTTCTAGGCACCACTACATTTTAATTCTTTATGTTCTGGCTGTATATAGAAATGAAATGTAAAATGAATATTGTTTTTCCTCTGAACACCTGCCCAATAGTTCACCAGCCGAACAAGCTGAGAAACCACAGTAGCTCAGCCATGAGTATATTAGATGAAAGTAAAAAAATTTAGTAAACAAGAATAAATATACCAGACACATTATGATCACACACATATTCTACATAATGTCATACCAATTTGAAATAGATGAAACTCACCTTCAGATTGTGTCCTACTGACACTCCCCTTCGTGAATGGGATTGGCCTGAGGTCATACAAGCAAGGCTAACTTGGTCTCCTGATGGGGGCGCTGCCTGTACTATTAACTAATGAAATTGAAATTTTCATCTGCCATCAACATAATAGGGGGAAATCAGTATGCCAGGGATCAAGGATGATATAAGAGGAGCTTGAGAGAGAGAGGGCAATGACTAACTTGTACTGCTGACTGAACCAAGCATCCTATAGGAGCATATTTAAATTTAGTAACCATATATGCACTATCATGGATGCAGATTAGAATTACTACCACATATGCGAAGATCACATGACAGGCAATTCTAACCCAACACATAAAGAAACAATTGTGGGATAGAATGACTACCACATATGTGAAGATCACATGACAAAACCAATACATATGTCATGACAGAGCCTGTGCTACATGGTGTATGCAAAGATCTTGCTTATTGAGCATCTATAAACTAAATTAATGGAAGAGATCTAGTGTGCTCCTCAAGATCGTTACTGGCTAAGAAGCTAGAAAAGCTAATGAAATATTTAAGAAAGGCAAGACAAGATAAATAGAGAATTTGTGAGCCTACCAAGTTTCAATGTCTGTAGAAGATGGCATGCAGATTATATTATGCATCAAAACATGGAAAAGGCCACAACCTGACATGAGCGCCATACAGAGGACTGTTTCTTGCCTGTTTCAAGGGGTATCAGGCAAAGCTTGTACCTGCATTGTGGAAGCTATGGTTAACTGCGCAAGAAAAATATGCAAGCATAAATAGTTTCTTCAGAAATAAAGTATTGACATGAACAACATACTGGGCAAAAGTAAAATCAACAAAGAATGCATCTACTGTCCTTTTATCGTACTATCAAGAACCTTGCTGTGTAATAAGCAGCTTACTGCAGCAACCATATTTATGGCTCCTATTGAGGTAAGTAATTGCAAATTATATTGTTCTACAAATAGAAACTAAAAAAATTGAATAATTTCTCGACAATAAATTGAATAAAACACGGATCCACCTCAACCACTCAGTGTCTATTGTAAAGCATGTAATTCATTCATGAGTGTCGCACAGCGCTGCACACATCCGGATCCGGTGGTTACTCCTGCCATGGCTATGTCGCTCGCCCTTGCGGTGGAGGAGACCAGGGGGCTGGCGACGGCGGCGGCGCCATGACGCGGCTGGAGGAACCGAGGAAGACTTCACCAGGTGTGCAGTACACCGAGTGCTTGTCGACACGGATTCCATCTAGATCGGCACGACCGAGCTCATTAGCGTCGGAGCCCATGGAGGACAAGGTCACGTCATCGCCTCCCTCGAAGATGCCAAGGTACGGATATTTGGTGCCCCTCCATCACCACATCCTTTTTCGATTATGTCGTGTTCCTGATCCCCTCTCGATCTACCGGCCGCATGGGACAACGCAGCACGCGATCCCAACCCTGGTCAGAATCTCTCCCCTTCTGGCACTTTCCTTTCCCCGACCTCGAGCGTCACCTGCGGTTGGCCACCCTGGTAGATTGGGCGCAAAGCACCACTCCTCTAGCCTCTTTTTCTCTACAAAAATCTAATTGCTCTACCGGTGGTTCGCGTGCTGCAGTTGTAGGAACTGGGGCCTGCACGGACACCTCTGTCATCTCTTCCTGTTGTCGCTGAGGTGGAGTGGCTAAATCACAGCATACATTGCTGTGACCAACTTCAATTCTGAACTTCCCAAGGCCAAGTCCAAGGTATCTAAACGCTAATCAGGTGACTGAAGAAACTAGATTGTAACGATCCATAATAACTCAAGGTCTGTGATGTATCCATTTATTACTTATGTGGTCTGGTCTATCTTAAGTGCTTTAGTTCCTATATGTTAAATAATATATATAATTTAATTAGATTATGTGACACTGAATTATTTGTTCTAATTTTATATATTTGTATTTTTATTTGTCTTGGTGTTTGTTTTGTAGAAAAAAGCATGAAGCGATAGCTACTACTTAGAAAGGTGAAAATATCTTGACCAACAAAGTTCTTGTGTCACCAGGTCAAGAGGTAAACCACCGATGCTTTCTTTTGTTCTTTGTCACAGCAACATGATTATTCCAGCTAATAATTTATCAGACATTGAGCTGATGAATATACTGTTCTATTTAACTGAAGGTACCAAGAGGATGTACAGACAAGCTTGATATTCTGATGATGCTTGAAACAACAATGGAACAGCTGCGAGCTAGGTTAGCTTGCAAAGTACTTCTGTTTTGAACTGTATTTCAAGGCTAACTTATTTTGGATTGTCAAAAAAAAAAATGGTTGTAGTGTGGTATACTGGTAAGGTCTTTTCCTCATTTTCCTACTCATTGTTTGCTATTATTTTGGGAAAGAGCACAGGATGGGTTCAGAAAGACGATGGAGCTACCCGTTAGAAGGGCTTTTTTACCCAACATGTGAGATAGGGAGGAGAATCTAATAGGTCACTGGGGCCGCGATTTAGAAGTGCTTTTTTATTCCAATGATATTATTTAAGAATTAATATAAAGATGTCTTGTATAATTATTTATCTCTAATAATTATTAGGAGAGGTTCATCGCTATTGTTTTAATAATCTTTCTAATATATATATGCAGGTAATCGGGAAGAGCAAAGAAGGGATGAAAGCAGGTAATAATCGTTCTATATCCACCTTATGGTCACCATCACAGTAGGGCTACATTATTCTATATATCTACATTGTATAGGGCTACAAGCATGTTCCTGTTCGTTTGCTCGGGAAATAATAGAATCACGCTTGATGTGAAGTATAGATGAAGGTGCTGAAGTGAACCTTGACTCACAGGTTTGGATCATTTTCCTCTGATCCCATTGCGTAACATGACAATAGTTGAATATCTATATTTTGCAATATTTTTCTTGGTGCTACATTAGTGAGAGTTCTCAGAATTCAACTAGGATATGGTGTAACTGACAAACACACCTGAAATCGTGTCTTTTATAAATTTTATATTGTTTTGTTTACCGTAGCATTAGCATGGGCACACTAATTTGATTGAATTAACTTGGGACGTCAATGTGTCGGCTCATGTCAAGTGATTTTGATGTACATTGTACTTCAAATTTCATAGAATTAACTTGTGATGTTAATGTGCCCTGTAGTGTTAGAACAGGCAGTAAACTATTTTCCTAACATTATTTTGCATGCTTCATTATTCTTTTATTGTGTAATTGTTTTGCCATTATTGTTTTCCCATTTGATAACACATTTTATATTTTCATTTTCATTGTTTATACAAGAACAAAGCTCACTGCTATTATTTTCTCAAATATTGCACATGTTCATATTCCAGTGGCAAAGATACTACCTTTTAGCTCGAAAAAAAGATACTAGCTTTTCTTGTTGCATGTAGTGTCAACCTGCATGAGGTGATCAAGAGCATAGTAGTAGCCTTGCTTGTATACCCTCAGGCTGAGGTGATGTGGTTTCAGCTTGTCGGGCTGGTGGACTGTTGGGCAGGTGTTCAGGCGAAAAACAATATTATGATCACAGTTCATTTCTATACAACTATAACATCAAAATTTGAATACAGTGGTGCCTAGAATTTGCAGCATTAGAGTATGAACTGCGACAGAAAAGCCAAGTATGAACCGGTGCATATGGGATGCACTTTACACCCATCTTACTAGAGGAGTGAGGGAGAGATTAAAGAGGTATTTAACAAATTTCACGTTTTTTCTAATAATGATTCATATCACATTAGCCTTGGATTTGGTGGAGTTTTTCTTACTCTGATCCATACTTATATTTTCCTTATTTTTGTCCTTGGAAAAGGTGGAGTTTCTTTTCATAAGTGACAATAGGTGACAATCTGTTCGTACGGATCCGGTGGGAATTGCATGCTTATTTGATAACTCGGGCAAGTAAGTAAACTAAACACATTACACTTGCAAATATATTTCATAAAAAGCCTTCAGCCTCAAAATGATGAGCCTCCGTATGCACATAGGTGTTCTTGCTGCAGCAGCTCATGCAACATCAAGTGGTGGCTCATTTATTATCTACTGCAATCCTCGATGTGTAATTTATCTAGACGTTTTATTTAGTAAAATGGTCTATCGGCAAGAGCTAACAAGTGTTATCGGCGTAGTGAGTAAAACATATCATCTTACTCCGACCTGGCATTCATTTTTCATCTTTTTAATGCAGTCAAAATAAAAATGTATTTATGGAGGTATGCTCTTTGTTTCTGTAATGCCGGAGGCAAGAGCAAGAGCTCCAACTTGTATCGGAGGATTGCTACACAAAGAGGGTGGGTTCCAAAATTCTATTTCAATCTGTGTGATTTCTCCATGAATTCTTATTACTTGGTTTTTGACCAAAATCTTGTATAAATTTGCATGCATTAGCATGACGAAGATAAGGATATAATGGGAGAGGTAACCAAGACTCCTGAATACATACAGTGAGCTCCTTCAATTCATATGGGGTTCAACCATGTTTGAGCTTTTGTATCTGAAGACGTTTGCTCGCAATTTGTTTATTGTGTTATATCATTGGATAAGTTCATCTCAATGCTGCAGATGGAGCTCATAGCAACGCAAAGCAAGGCATAAGGCGTTCCTGATCTAGGTGACGGTTGCCCAGTGATTGACCTGCTGATGGTCTTTAAGCCATTTTAATAGTTGGATTAGTCTCCTGATTCCAATTTTGTCAAAAAGAATTTTACCAGGGTTATAATGTGTATTTCCAACTATATATGTTGTTATATGGTTAATTGGTGGAGTTGCAATGTAATTGTTCAAACATGAAAATATCTGTATTAAACTGTGAAAAATTGCTTGTTTGTTTTTTTCATGTGCATCCCTAAAAAGAACCCGTGGCGTTAGCACGGGCACTATACTAGTAATAAATTAATTAATTAAAAAATGATAGTAATAAAATTATATAAAACAAAATAAAAATGTTTTCCAAAATTCTAAAATGAATAAAATGATTTTGTAAAATGAGATTAAGTGAATATTTGTGAAATTGTCCCTTCGGGTATTTTTGTCACTAACCATTTCAGGTTTAAACAAAAAGAACGATGGAGCAAAACACAAGGTATGTTCAACCAAACATCCTTCAATAATGAAGCACATTTAAAAGAAAATTTCACATCCTAGACTTGAATTTTCACATTGTAAAATGTTGCAAAATCCAAGTATGGGGGAGTGGATTTCTCTAAGAAATCCATGTCATGCTTCATTGTTTAATTTTGTTTGGTTGTCTCTACCTTGTTTTCTCTTTATACCTTGCTCATCTTGTTAAGTCACAAAAACTAAAAAGAAAAAAAAATACAAATTCTCATATGGTTCACCATTCATGCTCTTGTCTCTTTTTAAAATAACTCTCTTTATTCTTTCATGCTTCCTTGTTCTTTTATAAGTATGCTTTGGTTTGAGAGTAGAGATCTTGCTTCCAAAAGCTCTTTAAATTAAGCATGGTGTTTAGGTTAAACAACTTTCCTTGATCAAATTAGACATGGTGTCAAGTTTGATTAATGAACCAAAAGTAAACTTGTATGAAATTTGGTTGTACTTTTGGACTAACCAATGTATGATAACTTAAAAAAAATTTGTGGTTAAGTCATGAGATCATTCATAAGAGACAAATCAAGGTTTGAGATGGTTTTGAAATCATCTTGCATATCTTTGCCTCAACCTTGCTTAACTTTTAAAGAACTGGTGAACAATGATGGAACATCCCTCTCTGTGCTAAAATGCTAAAGCCAACTTTTCTATAGCATAAAAGATGTCCTCTGTTTCTATAACAATAATGTCCCTGCTTTGAATCATATGAGAATTCCTTCGGGTATGTGTTGTCCACTAATCCTTCGCAGGAGAAAAGAAATGAATGGAGGAAAGGGTCTGAGTACAACGTGTTGACCATTCGTCATCAGCAATATCGTGACACATGGAATCGTCACGCTTCAAGATTACGGCTCAACACCTTTAAAGGTAAATGGTCAATGTCTTAAATCTTCTCATGAACATGAATCACCTGAGCATGAAAGTGACATGATAGATTTTGTTCTTAATCTCAATTAGAACTAAAATCTACATGTTTTAACTTTTTTTCAAATTTTGAAAAAGACCTTAGAAATGGCCTAGACTTAGCCTTGACTCCCCCCTCGTGAAAGATCGGCCCATTTGGCCTCTAAAGTGGTTCGGCCGAACCTATCTTTGGGCCAAACAGCCCGAAACTTCACGAGCTGACTCACCTGGCTCGACCAAGTTTAGAACATGGCTCGGTCGGACGTTAGCTTTCAAAAAGGGATCGGCCGACCGTGGATTTGGTCCTTCAGCCAAGCTCGGTACTCCTGAGCGTTAGATCAACAGTTCTCTCCTGTTTCCGGCATGATCCAAGTGAAAATAGAGGCGAAGGGCGTTGGATTCTATCTTCTTTACCTCTCCCTTTCCTTCTTCCTCCTCTTACCTTGTTCTTCTTCACCACTAGTAGAAATTCCATCTTCTCTTGCTTCCCTTCTCAACTTCCTTGACCTCACCATGGTTCCACCAAGAAGAAGAGCGATATGGAAAAGTTTCTACGTGTTGTTGCCAAAGAAAGCTTTACCAACTTAGAAGAAAAGGTCTCTGAGGAGAAAATGGTGCGTTTAGGTCTTGAAGATAGCTTTAATGATCTTCGCATTATCACTAATGCAAAGTTCAAGCACTTTTTCGCAGCCATTGAGAGAAAGGATCTCCTTGTCCTTCTTTCTCCTTAGTCATCCCCTAGAGCCATCGACACAACCTACCTCAGGGCTCTGATAGAAGGAAGCATGACAAGATGCTTGTCATCCCTTATGCTAAGGCCATAGGACGTTCTCTCTCTACCTTCTCCTTTGGTGCCTTAGCCCTTTATAGCAATAAGATACTTTGGCCTAATATTCTATCACTCATGAATCAAAGAACTTATGTCTAAGCTATCAATCACAAATAAAACTCTTGGTTCTGCTGGTATCTTACCCCAGCAAAACCCTTGCATTTGATCTGTCTCTGTCACTGATTTCAGCATGCCCCGAAACAAGTATGGGAGAGGTCGGTTGACGCTCCGACATGTCAAAACACCAGAATGGCCACTGAATCATGCTGTACACGTCCATAACATGTTCCACAAAAAAGTTGGACCGAAATGACCACTTTTGTGGATCGGCCGATCTACTTTGGAGGCCAAAATTCAGAAAAGACAGAGCAAAGCAATATTCAGAGGTAACGGATTTGAATGTAGAGTTCGAAGTGGCCGACCACACCTAGAAGGCCCTGGCCCACCAGCCAGCATCCTTTCAACTTCAAACAACTATTCTGACTGGTTTGTCACGTCTTTCCCTTTTTCCTCTATGCTTTTCATTTATTTTACTCATTTTTCTCTTTCAAAATAAAATGAAATAAAAATAATTTCTTCATGAAATTCATCACTTAGCTTAATTTCCTTTTAATATTGAATAAAACAAGAAGATCGTATCCAAAATTAAAATTTTGAAAAGTGACATGATCTATGACGTTCTGAGGGTAAAAGCGTCATAAAGATGAATTCTTGCTTTTTCTTATGCTAGTGGGAAAATATCTTGATAGGGAACCATATTGACTAAGTTGTTGATTAATGTGATATAGTTCTTGGCTCATGATTCATACCCTATCTATTTAAGGTTCTTGGAGATTAACTTTTGAAAACGTCATAAAACCATAATGTCACTACTCCTCTATAGTGAGAAAGTTCCTACCAAAGCCATATATGCTCTTTCATGATATAAGCTTTCTACATAAGCTGCTTGCTTTGTGTTGAGTTTGGTCAAGTTTTGTTACCCTTGTTGAGAGATTTATCATGATCTCAAGATCAAGATCACATACACGCCACATATACATGCTGCTTCTACACTGGAAGTACGCAGAAACATGCCTTTCATTTTTCACATAGTTCATACTCCATGTTCTAATAGAAATTCTCTCTCTAGTATATGTTTTTAGTCAATGAGACATAGACTATGCAAAATTATGAAAATATATGAAAAAATAGGGGCACATGAAGGTCCCAAGTTTTAGAAAAAAAAATAAAGATAGCTATGTCTCAAAATTATAAGTTAGAAAGAGAGTTCTTACAAAGGAGTTTTGATCACTCGCCATGTTTCCACACACTTGCACATCTTGATCTAAGTGTATGACATTTCTCTCCTTGGATCTAGAATTTGACTTTATAATATATGCAAGGTAAGTATGCTACATTGTTTATCCCTACCTAAGCTCCATATAAGCCTTTTAGAAGTAGGAAGATAAAAAAGAAGGCAACCTCATGATATGCCTTGGTGAGGAACCATACACCTTATAAGCGATCTAGAGTACTATATGAAGAGTAAGTTGACTTATGTGCTTTCTTTTGAAAAATTTATCAAAAACTCCAAGTACTAAAATACGATTTGGGAAAGATGACCTTGCCTTGAGAACTGTTCCATTTCTCAACTTCTCAAGGATATATGTTAGCCAATACCACATATCCCATTGGTATGACAAAATGTCTTGAATGAATCTTTATGTTTGCTTTATACTTTGAATAGCATAGTCTTGTTATCTTTTAACCTTTACTCGAGGACGAGCAAAGAGGTAAGTATGGGGGATTTTGTTGACGGTAATTATGAGCTATTTTTTCACCATCAAAATACCATCAACATCCTCATATTCAAAGGAAAACAAGAATCACATGAACATATTTTACCCAATAACTTGGTTCCACGTGTATATGTCCTCTATTTGAATGTAGGCACAAAATGTCATAATTCGGGGCCCAACATAACATATTTTCAAGTATGGAAAATGTGAAAAATACATACACCATCATGATGGGCATTACCTCTAGAAGCTACCTGCAAAAGATGAGCTCATTTGGCCACAAAAGTGGTTCGGCCGATCCACAACTATCTTGGAAAAATACCAAACCACTGTCAAGGTGCCAATGACATGTGGGTCATGCTCCACACGAAAGATGGAGGCCAAAGGCCACAACTCATGTTCGGCCGACCGTGGATATGGGTCAACAGGCCACCCACAGGCCTCCCTAACCTATGGGGACAACTTCTAGAAGAAATGGGTAGGGCCCACCTATAAGGGGTGGTTGGCCAAACCTGGTCAGGTGCCCAAAAGGTGCACCGACCTCCCCACCGACTCCCTACATGCCTCCATGTATCTACTTGATCTCCCCCGTTGATCTAAGTCGGTTATAATGACGGTTTAATCCTACGGTGGCGGATGGAGGTGGCGCGGATCGCTGATGTGGCACCGGAGTAGCCCCTACTCCACCTCTAGCTATAAATAGACCCCTAGAGCTCCCTATTCATTTCATGCCTCATTAGAGAAACACTACTCCTTAGTCTCTTAGAGGAGCTCTCTAGTAGTGCTATGCTAGTTGGAGGAGAGTGAGGAAGGTCTTCTGGAGAAAGCCCCGGGTGTGTCGGGAATCTTCTCCGGAGTTCTTCCTCGGCGGATGCGAGTCTCTTGTAAGTTCAGCTCTTGTAAGTGACTTCTTTCGAGTTCTTTATAATATTTGATATTCTAAGTCTAGGTTAGCTGTTATACACCTTTTCCTGCTTGTTCATCGCTTTACTTTAAGTAGAGTGCTTTAACCTGAAAGCTTGGGTTAAAGTAGTAAGAATAGTGTAGACGTGGTGTCTAGGCTAGATCTTACCTTTGTAAACCGCTTATCGCGTGGATTGTTCGTGGATGCTAGTAGAAAGTGACAGCTCTATCAAGTCTTTGTATTCCACCATGCGTGTCAGATAGGTTCTTAAAAGGTAGGGCTTCAATACAACATGATGGCGCAGTCCGGTCAGAGTTATATCTCTTACTGATCTATCCCATCGCCTCCTGCAAGAGAAGGGCTAATAAAGCTAGTATAACCAGCTATACCTTGTTAGATATCTTTGCTATATCAAACCTCTCAACCCAGTTATCATAGTCTCCCTTGATCCATCATAGGACATATCTATATTCCTTGGTAGATCACTATCGTTCCCTGAGGAAAATACGATACCTGAAATACTCCCGGTGAAGTGCTACATCGGTATAATCTGTGCACTTGCGGATTTATTCAATAGTCATAATAAATACCAACAACGAGGCGTCGGACGGTTTGACGCAGTGCGACGGACGCTGGCGTCGGACATGTCTGGCGCGAAACCAACGGACACTGAGGAGCGTCCGACGCAAATCACACAGAGAGCATGCACAGCTGAAAATCCGACGGACGCGTCTGGCGGGCAGGCGATAGACGATGGAGAGCGTCTGACGCAAACTCGACACGCAGATAAGGAATGCGACTGACGCTGGCATCAGCACGCCCCAACGTCCGACGCAAAAGCGCAGAGCGTCCGACGCAGCATCCGACGCTCACGAGCAGAGCGTAGGAACGCGAAAACCATCGTTCTCTTCGCTGAATCTTTTCAACACTGAACCAAATGATCACCAACGTCAACCAAACTTTATAGGCATGATCCTAGTGCAGTTGGGAAGCTATCCCGAACAAATCATCGCTCAATTTGGATCGGTTAAACGAGCATAAAAGGATTTCGGAAGAAAACCCCAAAATGAAGAAAGCCAAAGAGAAAATGCCCGATCTGTGTGCTCGTGAGGTTTTTGGTAAATTCCTTTGGTGCAAAGTTGCTCCTCACGAGTACGAAGAACTTGGTTCAAACGGATTTTGCAAAGCTTCTCTCAATCAAGAGTTCTCAACTCGGGAACAAAGAAAAGATAGAGAGAGAAAAACCAAATCATGAAGAACACAAGCAAACGAGACACAATCACGAGATCAAAGGCGCCATGGCCTACGGAGGGTAAGGCCTCCGATTCCCACCAAAAGATTCGCGAGTTCTTACAAAGGTTGGAGAGATCAACCTAGGGCCCTCATGAACTAGAGAAAGGTTAGAGAGAGAGAGAGAGTAATTGCAAATGAAAGGTGTTCTAGAGGTGGAATGAGGGATACCCCTTCATCCCCTACTTAACGGGCTTTGGCTAATTCCCAAAGACCCCCCTAGATACATGAGTGAACTACCTAGCCTAAGCATTGTAGTTCAAGCTCCGAAAAATATCTCCCTTGATTTGAATGGACGGCCCCGCTTCCTGCCAGGAGTTGCCGTCACCTCGATGCAACCTCCAGGATTTTGCCACGTGCCATCGCCGCGTCCTCAGAAACTCCGCCCGGGTTTTGAGGCCCAAACCCGCGAAACCCACCACCGGTAGCTTTCGGCTCAACTACCAAACCCCGAGTTTTGAGGCCCAAACTCGGAAACCGTCCTCCAGTGGTTTTGCGGGCCAAACCACCAAACCGCTCAACTCGAGCCACCTTGTCCTCGCCCGGTCGGACTCCGAGTCCCATGAGCCTCCGCTCGACCCGCTCGTTCGCCGTCTTGACTTGGTCGACTCGGTCTACCTCCATGTCTTCACGCGCTCGCCGGTGCCAAGTACTAGCCACCACAGCTAGTCCGCCGGCGCCCATGGTCCCTCAGCCCGAGCCCCGCTTCCGCCCTTCACCACTCTTAGTCTATCGGCACGGCAAGCCTCTACTCGACCTTCTCCACGCCATTGACCACAGTCTCCGGGCATAACACCTGCACACCACAAGCCGATAGATAGGCACACATTTGCTTTCACAAAGGATTAGTGTAAGCCACTCAAACTAAAACACTCAAGTGTTGGACGATCACTCATCACAAAACTGAACATACATGGGTACATGTCAACCATGTGTTCGCAATCTCCCCCTTGATGAGTGCATTGTTAACACAAGTGCATTTCAGATTTGAGCCACAAGGTAAAGCTCTCCAAATGACCAAAAGCTAAGAAAGCCAAAACGGGGTCACTTGAGAGAAGCAAAATGAGTCCAAAACTTGGTTCCCAAAGACATGGGCAACAGCTCGACGCAACCAAGCAAATCAAAACTAGCCCTCAAGAAGAGGCAGAAAACGGCTCAACACCGCTAGCAAGCCAAGGATCCAATCAAAGCTCTCATAGCTCAAAAAGTCAACAGAAACCTGTCGGAGCCAAGAAGGCAAGCTAGACCCTCCAGAAGAGGCAACGACTCAACACATCTAGCACGAACTCCCCCTGGGCACATGCACACTCAAGATACCAAGAGAGGGTGAAAGGAGCAAAAAATGCAAGTTTTTCACAAAAGCCACAAATTTTCCCCCTTGGATGAAATTTTCCCTTTTGGATGAATTTCTCCCCCTTGGATGAATATGAAGAAATGCACATGATTCTCCCCCTTGTTGACACATGTAGCTCATCAAAGCTCAAAACGCAAGTTCCGGCCACAAAAGCCAAATGAGTGCAAAATGAGTGCAAAAAGCTTCATACATAGAGCTAAGACAATGAAAGGATGCTCTAAGTGATGTGATCATGTGAGAATAGGAAAAACTCAAAGTGCCCAACTAAGACTCTAGTTGAGCTCAAGATCACTCTAGAAGCCAATTTAGAAAAGATTACAAGTGTGAGCAGAGAAAGGGTATCACCTCCTAGAGACAACTAAACATGGAAAACAAGATAGGATCAACCTCAAAACTATCTCAAGTGTAGCAAGTAAAACTATCCCTAGCAAAGTTCATACAACAAGCCAATGACACAACTGAATCAAAATTTTCAAGTTTCAGAGTTTTACAACCAAAATTCAGTTTTAGGCACATTACAAGTGTATGCGAGTGGTTGAAAGCAAAGTGATGCCACTTATCAACCGGGCGAAGCCAAAGAGCTTGACACACCGTTTCGGTCATACACGACACCGCTCAAGTTCAACCCATATGGGAGGCAGTCTCGAACAATCGGTGAAGTGCTCACAAATGCGAACCCAACTCGATCTTTTCAATTCACTATTCAGAGAGCTACTTCATTTTAGATCAATATTAAACATGCTGCTTAATGGAAGTGAATGAAACAATGAAGAACCATAGTTACAAGCTATATACAAGACAACCAAAAGGGATCTTCAAAAGCCTACACATGCTAGTGTCATTTCAGAGGTGACATGGGGAATTAAGTTCAGTTTTAAAGCTTTTCTAACTTAGCTCTATTGCATATCAAGAGATCAAAGAGAGTCTAAGTTAGGCAACACCATAGACACATAAATCACCTCAAATAGAGCATAGATTCATTATATCGGCTATAGGTATGAAGCTTAAAATGAATTATGTCACAAATGCAAAGAGGTGCAAAGTACAATGACACCAATTAAAAGAAAGTAAAAGAAAAGACAAATAAGAACAAAAAAGAACTATGATACACAAAGAGCTTCCCTCAACTAAAAAGGGAAGCAAACACCCAACTCACCATGTAGGCGAGAAAACGCAACTTGATCCAAGGGTTTTGTGAGAATGTCCGCAAGCTGGTTGTGGGTTTTCACATACCGGAGGTCAATGTCGCCCTTCTCATAGTGATCTCGCAAGAAGTGAAAACCAATGTCAATGTGCTTGGTCTTAGAGTGAAGCATGAGATTTTTGGCCACACTAATTACACTCGTGCTATCACAAAGCAGAGGCTCTTTAGTAAGCACAAGACCAAAATCCTTCAAAGTTGCAATCATCCAAATCAACTACGAACAACAGCTAGCGGCGGCAACGTATTCAGCTTTGCAGGTCGACTGAGCCACGCTAGACGGTTTACGAGAAGACCAAGACACAAGAGATGACCTAAGAAATTGGAAAGTCCCAGAAGTGAACTTCCGATCAAGACGACAACCGGCGAAATCGGCATTAGAATAACCGCAAAGCACGAGAGAGGAGGAGGCGGAAAACCAAAGATCAAATTCGGGAGTGAATTGCAAGTACCTCATGATGCGTTTCACCGCCTGCTTGTGCGATGTACGCGGTGATGCCTGAAAGCGAGCACACAAGCAAACAATGAACTGAATGTTCGGCCGGGTCGTTGTCAAGTACAGGAGCGACCTGATCATGCTTCGGTACTCTGTCTGATCCACTGTCTCTCCTTCCACGTCCGCATCCAAGGCAGTCGTAGTCGACTTGGGCGTCGAAAGAGGCTTTGCCTCACCCATGTCAAACTTCTTCAGGATATCCTTCGTGTACTTGCCTTGGTGCACAAACGTCCCTTCCTGGGTTTGCTTGATTTGCAACCCGAGAAAGAAAGTCAACTCTCCCATCATGCTCATCTCAAATTCCCCACTCATAAGATCTACAAACTTGGCAACAAGGGCATGAGAAGAGCCACCAAAGATGATATCATCCACGTAAATCTGGACTAAGAGAGTGTCTTTGCCTTGCTTGAGGAGAAAAAGCGTTTTATCTACCGATCCCATTTTAAAACCTTTAGCAAGCAAGAAGGTTCGCAATCTATCATACCATGCTCTAGGGGCTTGTTTCAAACCATACAAAACTTTGTGAAGTTTAAAAACATGGTTTGGAAACTTGGGATTTTCGAAACCGGGAGGTTGTCTAACATACACTACCTCCTCTATGTAGCCATTTAAGAAAGCACTTTTAACATCCATTTGAAATATTTTTAAACCCTTAGAAGCCACAAAAGCTAGAAGGATTCTAATTGCTTCTAAACGAGCTACGGGAGCAAAGGTTTCCTCATAATCTATCCCCTTCTTTTGACAAAAGCCTTGTGCTACAAACCTAGCCTTGTTATGCACTACCACCCCATCCTCACTTTGTTTATTTTTGAAAACCCACTTGGTTCCTATAGGGTGGCAACTTGGTGGTGGTGGCACTAAGACCCAAACGCAGTTTCGCTCAAAGTTTTCTAACTCATGCATGGCATTGACCCAATACGGATCCATCAAAGCGTGTCCAACATCTCAGGGCTCAAAAGAAGCGACAAAAGCCAAATGAGCAAAGTGAGAGAGATAGGACCTAGACCGCTTGACTCGACGGTCAATGTCGCCGATGATGTTCTTCGGCGGGTGCTGCTGTTGGATCTAGCAGGGAGCCTGCCTGGACGAAGTGGCCTCCCCCTTGACAGCAGCTGGAGCTCCCTCAGGTGCAACGGACACCGACTGATGAAGCTGCTCGAATGACCCCCATGTAGTGGAAGTAGATGGGTCGGGGCCGTGTGCCGAAGTGGACGTCGCAGGGTCGATGGGGGCAACCAGTGGAGTCGGCTCGAGATCACCTTAATCGGCGTCGTCCTGCTCCTCCTCCACAAAGATGCTAGTGTTCACCTCATCATCACCTGCAAGCTCAAAAGCAGTGGAACTACAAGGCATGGTTTCATCGAAAGTAATCTCACAAGTCTCCATCACTCGGTTAGTCTCAAGATTAAGAGCACGATAAACATGAGAGTGAGTAGAGTAACCGAGAATGATATCATCAGAAGACCGATGCGAACACATGATGGATAAGTACCCATGTTGTTTAGTTTTGTGATGAGTGATCGTCCAACACTTGAGTGTTTTTGTTTGAGTGGCTTACCCTAATCCTTTGCGAAAGCAAATGTGTGCCTGTCTATCGGCTTGTGGTGTGCAGGTTCTATGCCTAGTGACAATGGTCAATTTCGTGGAGAAGGTCGAGTAGAGGCTTGCCGTGCCGATGGACTGAGAGCGGTGAAGGGCGGAAGCGGGGTTCGGACTGAGGGACCATGGGCGCTGGCGGACTAGCTATGGTGGCTAGTGCTTGGCACCGGCGAGTGCGACAAGACATGGAGGTAGACCGAGTCGACCAAGTCAAGACGACAGACGAGCGGGTCGAGCGGAGGCTCATGGGACTCGGAGTCCGACCGGGTGAGGACAAGGTGGCTCGAGTCGAGTGGTTTGGTGGTTTGGGCCGCAAAACCACCGGTGGACGGTGTCCGAGTTTGGGCTTCAAAACTCGGGGTTCGGTAGTTGAGCCGAAAGCGGTGGCGAGTTTCGTGGGTTTGGGCCTCAAAACCCGGGCGGAGCTTCCGAGGAAGCGGGGATGGCATGTGGCGGAATCCTGGAGGTTGCATCGAGGTGACGAGAACTCCTAGCAGGAAGCAGGGCCATCCATTCAAAATGCGGGAGATATTTTCCGGAGCTTGGACTATAATGCTTAAGCTAGGTAGTTCACTCAGTGTATCTAGGGGGGTCTTTGGGAAATAGACAAAGCCCAATAAGTAGGGGGTCAAGGGGTATCCCTCACCCCATCTCTTGAACACCTCTCATTTTCCCCACTCCACTCTCTCTAGTCCCTCTCTAGTTCATGAGGTCCCTAGGTTGATTTCCTCAATCATTGTAAGAACTCGCAGTTGGTTTTTGGTGGGAATCGGAGGCCTTACCCTCCGTAAGCCATGGTGGCTTTGATTTCGTGATTGTGTTTCTTTTGCTTGTGTTCTTCGCTAATCGTGTTTTTGCTTCTCTCTAATCCTCTAAGTTCATGTGATGAGATCTATTGATTGAGAGCAAGTTTTGCGATTCCATTTGAACCAAGTTGTGCGGGATCACGAATAGAACATTTGCACTGAAGGGTTTTGTCCCAAACTTCTTGAGCACGCAGATCGGGCAATTTCTATTTCGTGTTCTTCATTTTGGAGATTTTCCCGAAATCCTTTTGTTCCCGTTTACTCATACCAAATTGAGCGATGATTTCTTCGGGATAGCTCCTCCATAGCACTAGGATCATGCCTACAAAGTTTGGTTGCTATTGGTGAACATTTGGTAGTGATTTGGGAAGATTTGGGGGAGAGGCGATTCAAAATCGCCCCCAAATCGCGTCTGTCCAGGCAACCGCGGACAGTCCGGGGTTTATTCCCGGATAGTTTGGGAGTCGGGGCAGAAAGAGAGCTTCTCGGGGTGATTTTCTGAGTTTTACCGGCGGACTGTCCGGGATTTTTCGCGGACTGTCCGCAGTTCAAATCCGCCGAACAACACTGTTGCTGGACTTCCTGTTGGGCGTTTTTCGGCATAACGGCGGACTGTCCGGGACCAATTTGTGGACTGTCCGCAGTTCATTTTTCAGCAAGGGCGGACTGTCCGCGAAAGCTGCAGAACTATTTTGCTCATATCTCTCTCGTCCGGACTCCGAATCAAGTTCCGTTTGTTGCGTTGGATTCATATTCACGTAGGGAACATGATGAGACACTTTTGATACCAGTTCTCACAAGTGGTTTTTGGGTGTGCTCTTACCTCTTCTCTCTAGAGGTTGAGGGTACCTCTGTCGGGTCGCGTTTCGAGTTCGTGGCTTCTATCGTTCATCGACTTCTTCCGACCGCTCCGCTGCATCTCTAGGGTATTTCCTAAGGTGTCCACCCATGTGTTGGGTTGTGTGTGTGTCGTTTCTCTCGATCTCGAGTTTTAGGCGTGATTTTGGGACAAAGGCCAAGTGTGAGAATAAATTTGATTTGGCTCCCATTCACCCCCCTCTGGTCGCCGTTCTCGATCCTTCAATTGGTATCAGAGATGGTTAAGGATCATTCCACCTTACATGGTTATTGATCCATGAAGGCGACATGGAGCGAGGTGTTGGCAAACCTCCGTTTTTCGATGGAACGAACTTCTCCTATTGGAAGGTGCGCATGTCCGCCTATCTACAAGGTGTCGATTCGAACATTTGGAAGATTTGTGAGAATGAGGGCTATCGTGTTCTTGCGGCTCGTGTTGACCAACTCCAAACCTCTCAACACAACGCAAACAGTAGAGCACGTAGCATCCTCTTCTCGAGTTTGTCTCTTCCTGAGTTTGAGCGAGTCTCGAACCTCACGACGGCGTGAGAGGTCTAGCAAACACTTGTGCGATATCATGAGGGCAATCCTCAGATCAAGTCCGGACTCTTCGACACATACTGTAGGGAGTACAAGAACTTTGTTCAGTTGGCCGGCGAGTCTGTTGACGCGATGTTTACTCGTTTTCAATCCATCGTCAACAAGATGCACGCCAATCGGGCCAACTTACCCTATGATGATCAAGAGATGGCTATCAAGATTTTGTATGCTCTTGATCGGAGGGTGTGGGAGATGAAGTTGGCTGCCATTCAGGAGTCACTGGGCTATGATGCCTTGACCGTGGATGAGCTGTTCAGCAAGCTCAAGTTCTCAGGAGATTGACCACCAGACCCGGGCCAAGCTTGAGAACCCGTCGAACCCTTCTATGGCGTTGGTTTCCGGCCCCGGTGGTGTGTCTTCTTCTTCCTCTAACTTTCACACTCTTCGTTCGCTTTATCTTTGATCTCTGTGACAGATGAACAAGTGGAGGCTCTTGGAGATGACGAGCTGGCTTTGGTCATCACTAGGTTTTCACGGTTTGGTGGCACGGCCAAGGGGTGCTACCGTTGCGGTGATGAGGATCACTTCATCGCAAACTGCCCCAAGAAAGCTGCGGGGGACTTCACCAAGCGCAAGGACAAGCGCGAGCACCACTTCGACGGCAAGCACAAAGCCAAGGGCGGCTTTCACCAGAGATCCGCGAAGAAGGTGCTTGACAAGGTGAAGGCTGATCATCGAGCCTTCCTCGCCTCCCTTAGCGACATCGAGTTCTCCTCTGACGGAGGCTCTTCTTCGAGCGACGATGATGAGTCCAAGGGGAAGGTTGAGGACAAGCTCAACGGTCTCTGCTTCTACGCCGACGCCAAGCATGATAGCTTTTGCACCATAGAGATCGAAGCAGGAAAGGCCGGCAAAAGCAAGGACGACTCCAACTCCGAGTCCGACTTCGAAACACCCGAGGTAACTCTCACCATCGAATCCCTCTCTCTCGTGCTTGAGACTTTGAGTGCCACATACATGAGTCAGGACTCCATGATCAAGCGTGCGATTAGAGAGAGGAACGACTTTAAGGTGAAGTACCTTAGCGTGCTTCATGAGCTAGATTTTGCTAAGTCGTCTATGGTGGTTACCGAGGAGGTAGAGTGTGATGTTTGCGCCATCCACATGTCTGATTGTTGATGGTCCTTAAATACCAAAATCAACCGTCAATTAAACAAGGATAAGGATCTATACGAAACCAATAACTAGAAATAAGGTTTAAACTAATAGAATTGCATGAGTTTTGGTGAATGTCTGTTTCTACAGGGGGATATCAGGAAATATGGAGGAAAGACCCAAATGTCATGTTTACATAGAGATAATTATCATTCATATGAAAAAGAATAATCTAGAAGGGTCAAGAAGGCGCGGGAAGAAGCGAGAGGCCGAGCGGGCCCAGGGGCAGGGCGGCCGCCCTACCCCCTGGGGTGGCCGCCCTAGGGCAAGGCCCAACAGGGTCTGCCTTGTGGGACCACCTCTCCACCGCCTTTGAGGTTGCATCTTAGCCCTCCATTAAGGTCGGTTTGATCCGACGACCGACGTTCATTTGAGGAGGCTATATAAGGAAGGCCCCTGACCCTGAGGAGAAGAGCCGCGCTGACCTAATTTCATTCCATCTCAAGAGAAGAGGTCCCTGATCAAGCCCTAGAGCCACCACATCAACTAGATCTCTAGTTTAGCATAGCTATATAGGATTAGAACTAGAAGGAGTCAATCTTCGATTGGTTTCCAGATCTGTCAAGAGGATTATTGGTAATTCTCTCTTTAGTTCTTCATTGTTCTTCATTTGTTCTTCAATATTATGAATATGACTTTGCTCTACTTCATTATATTGTTTATGACTTTACTCTATTTGATTATGTTCTCAATTATATTGTTCTTAGTGTATTATGATTATATGCTTGGCATAGTTAGATCTGAATCATATGCATGTTTAGGATCATATAGCGTTTATCCATTAGCGTTGTGGGTAAATGATAGATATTGTGTAGGCGTGGTGCCTAGACCGTATTTATCTGCGATTGTACCCTACATTCCGGATCGTGAGGTAGATCGCGGGAGTGACAGTCCTGTTGAGTCCTTTGTAGTCCTCCTCCCGTTTGTAGGGCAGGCAGAGCAGTTCTATTACGGGGAAGTGATTGCTATATTCTTCATCTTCCTTAGTAATACTCACTACACATGAATATCTCTTTTCTTGCCATGATTGCCAAGTGTAATTGCACTAATCATAGTATACTAGACTGTATAGTTAAGAATGCCTTAGGAAATATCTTTGTAGTTCATCCTAATTCCATGCTAATGACTTGCTAGAATATCTGTTGAGGTGCTTATCATTATTTTATGTGGCTACATATATGCTGATCAGTATTTATCTTTTGTCACTATTTATTCATTATCTATATCTTATGTGACACTTATCTCGTACTGAGTGAGATAGATGAAAACTCTCCATTACACATGCAGTGATACTCATTAATACTCATTACTCATTTATTCCTTAGTATCCCTTCCTAGTGGTAAAAATATAAATAACGATACCTGGAATACTCCTGGTTAAAATGCTACATTGGTATTATCTGTGCGTTTGCAAAAACACATTTCTATTCATATTCACTGAGAGCAATTGCATATTTCAATACCACATCTCTCTGACATGCTGGGGATGACAACCTGGCTTAAGTGTCATGAGAGGTGGTTAACCCTTTTTGGCGTCGTTATCAGAAATAGAATTTATTCTACTTTTGCTAATGATGTTAAGAAGTATCAACACTGATCTTGTCACTCTTCAGGACAAGTATGACACTCTACTTAAGGAGGATAGTGAGCTGAAGGCTAGGCCTAGCTTACTTGGTGCGTGCAAGTCTTGCTTAGGCTTGTGTTCTGAGCTGGCATAGAAGGATGCTAGGATCGCTGTGTTAGAGAAGGCTAGCTCAGATAGCACTAGAGATTCGGATCACATTGAGGCTTTGGAGCTTGAGATTGCGACGTGCCAGCACGACAAGGTGCACACTAATGAGGACAACACACACCTCCGGTCCGTCTTAGCTTGGGTGTCTGGCAGAGAGCCGCAACTGGGGATGTTGTACAGCCAATTCAAGAGGGCTGGCAACACGGGAGTAGGCTTTGCTATGGGTGGGAGGGACGATAGCGTGTTTGACAAGATCGGTGAGTGCAGTGGGTTGAGTGAGAACGAGAAACCAATCACAATTCCCAAGTTCACCAAGTTCACTCCACCTAAGCCTACCAACCCCTCTGAGTTACCTGTGAGAGATGGTGTGTTTGAAGAGCCACCGAAAACCACTCCACAGAAGCAAGTGTGGATTCCAAAACTGAACCACCTTCGGAATCCACTTGACACCTTGCCCGACATTTCTAGTGATCCCCTTCGTAAGAAAGCGAATGCCACACAACCCAACAAGAGAGTGCCTACCAAGAGTCCGGTGAGGTACCACTGTGAGTATTGTGAGCGGGATGGGCACTTGGCTGAGTTTTGCTATAGGAGGAAGAGAGATGATCGGAGGCAGGTTGAGTTGAACAACCGGGACATGTACCACCCACCAGTTTGGGTGCGTGAACCAGAAGTTCAGATGCGCACTACTAGGCCTAGAAGTGCAATGCCTCAAGGTGCTAGGCCTCAGGAGGCGAGACCACGTGGTGGTCGTGCCTGGCGGGGTACCGGTCGTGACCCATATGACTACAAGCCTTGTGGCGGTGGCTTCACTCCTCCCTTCGCTAGCGGACCACGTTTTCCCTATCGTGGTGATCGCTATACCCCATGGGACAGGAGATGTTTGGTTTTTCTCCTAACCCATTCTTTGGGCAAGTGAGACAACACTGGTATCCTTCACAGATTACTAACCCCAGTGTTGGTCCGTTTGGTCACCCTATGTCTTTTTATTGATGTAGGAAGGAGGACTGGAGGAGACTTGGCTTGTGGATTCCGGATGTTCACGCCATATGACCGGAAGTGCCAAGTGGTTCTCCAGCCTCAACCCCGTGCGCCACACCGAGTACATAACATTTGGGGACAAGAGTAAAGGTAAGGTTGTGTCCCGAGAGTCCATCCGTGTTAATTCGTCTTTTGTTCTCAAGGATGTTGCTTTGGTTGCGAATTTGCATTTTAACCTTCTTTCGGTTTCGCAACTCCTTGAAGATGATTTTGAAGTGAGTTTCAAGCCTAATCTTTCTTGGATTTTGGACACTCAGGGTGATCTTGTTTGCCGGATTTTGCCCTTTGGGAAGGTTTTTCGTGCGGATTTTTCTATCTCTTCCGGACCTTCTCGTTGTCTTCTTGCCGGTTCTTCTTCCGAGCTTTCTTGGGTATGTTGTTGTAGTCATTGATGACTACTCGATATATTCTTGGGTGTTTTTTTTGGAGGGTAAGGATGAGACTTTTCCTCTTGTGTGTGATATGATTTTAAGGTTACAAAATGAGCTACCTAAGAATGCCATGAGAGCTATCCGCAGTGACAATGGCACAAAATTCAAGAATGCTCATTTTAAGACCTTTTACTCTTCTTTGGGTTTGGATCACCAATTTTCCTCTCCTCACACTCCCCAGCAGAACGGTGTTGTTGAGCGCAAGAATCGGACCATTGTTGAGATGGCCAGGACGATGCTCGATGAGCATAGGACTCCTAGGAGGTATTGGGCCGAAGCGATCATTTCTGCTTGCTATGTTTCCAATCGTATTTTTCTCTGAGCTTTCAAGAAAAAGACCTCTTATGAGTTGCGTTTTGGGAGACCACCCAAGGTAAGTCACCTACAGGTGTTTAGGTGCAGGTGCTTAATCCTCAAAAAGGGAGGTAAGTTGGACAAATTTGAGTCTCGGTCTTCTAACGGTATCTTTCTCGGTTACTCTACTCACTCTCGTGCTTATCGTGCTCTTAATCTTGAGACTAACCGAGTGATGGAGACTTGTGAGATTACCTTCGATGAGACTATGCCTTGTAGTACCACTGCTTTTGAGCTTGCAGGTGAGGATGAGTTGCACTCCAGCATCTTGTTGGAGGAGGAGTAGGACGACGCCGATTGGGGTGATCCCGAGCCGACTCCATCGGCTGCCCTAGTCGACCCTGCGACGTCCACTTCGGCTCACGGTCTCGACCTGACTACTTCCTCTACATGGGGGCCATTAGAGCAGCTTCCTCAGTCGGTGCCCGTTGCACCTGAGGGAGCTCCAGCTGTTGTCGAGGGGGAGGCCACTTTGTCCAGACAGGCTCCCCGCTACATCTAGCAGCAGCACCCATCAGAGAACATCATCGGTGATATTGACCATCGAGTCACGTGGTCCAGGTCCTATCTCTCTCACTTTGCTCATTCGGCTTTTGTCGCTTCTTTTGAGCCCCGAGATGTTGGACACGCTTTGATGGATCCGGATTGGGTCAATGCCATGCATGAGGAGTTAGAAAACTTTGAACGAAACCACGTTTGGGTCTTAGTTCCTCCACCACCTAGTTGCCACCCCATAGGTACCAAATGGGTTTTCAAAAATAAACAAAGTGAAGATAGGGTGGTAGTGCGCAACAAGGCTAGGTTGGTAGCTCAAGGCTTTTGTCAAAAGGAGGGGATAGATTATGAGGAAACCTTTGCTCCCGTAGCTCGTTTAGAAGCAATTAGAATCCTTCTAGCTTTTGCGGCTTCTAAGGGTTTTAAACTTTTTCAAATGGACGTTAAAATTGCTTTCTTAAACGGCTACATAGAGGAGGAAGTGTATGTTAGACAACCTCCCGGTTTTGAAAATCCTATGTTTCCAAACCATATTTTTAAACTTCGCAAAGCTTTGTATGGTTTGAAACAAGCCCCTAGAGCATGGTATGATAGGTTGAAAACGTTTTTACTTGCTAAGGGTTTTAAAATGGGATCGGTCGATAAAACGCTTTTTCTCCTCAAGCAAGGCAAAGACACTCTCCTAGTCCAAATTTACGTGGATGATATCATCTTTGTTGGTTCTTCTCATGCTCTTTTTACCAAGTTTGCAGATCTTATGAGCAGGGAATTTGAGATGAGCATGATGGGAGAGTTGACTTTTTTTCTCGGGTTGCAAATCAAGCAAACCCAGGAAGGGACGTTTGTGCACCAAGGCAAGTACACAAAGGATATTCTGAAGAAGTTTGACCTGGGTGAGGCAAAGCCTCTTTCAATGTCCATGTCGATTACGATTGCCTTGGATGCGGATGAGGAAGGAGAGGCGGTGGATCAGACGGAGTATCGAAGCATGATCGGGTCGCTTTTGTACTTGACGGCGACCCGACCGGACATACAGTTCGCCGTCTGCTTGTGTGCTCGCTTTCAGGCGTCTCCACGCACTTCGCACAAGCAGGCGGTGAAACGCATCATGAGGTACTTGCGCTTCACTCCCAAATTTGGTCTTTGGTTTTCCGCCTCCTCCTCTCTTATGCTTTGCGGTTATTCTGATGCCGATTTTGCCGGTTGTCGTCTTGATCGGAAGTCCACTTCTGGGACTTGCCAATTTATCGGGTCTTCTCTTGTGTCTTGGTCTTCTCGTAAACAGTCTAGCATGGCTCAGTCGACCTGCGAAGCTAAATATGTTGCCACCGCTAGCTGTTGTTCGCAGTTGATTTGGATGATTGCAACTTTGAAGGATTTTGGTCTTGTGCTTACTAAGGTGCCTCTGCTTTGCGATAGCACGAGTGCAATTAGTGTGGCCAAAAATCCCGTGCTTCACTCTAAGACCAAGCACATTGACGTTCGTTTTCACTTCTTGAGAGATCACTACGAGAAGGGCGACATTGACCTCCGGCATGTCAAAACCCACAACCAGCTTGCGGACATTCTCACAAAACCCTTGGATCAAGCTGCGTTTTCTCGCCTTCAGGGTGAGTTGGGTGTTTGCTTCCCTTTTTAATTGAGGGAAGCTCTTTATGTATCATAGTTCTTTTTTGTTCTTTTTTGTATTTTTCTTTTACCTTCTTTCAATTGGTGTCTTTTTAGCTTTTAATTGGTGTCATTGCATTTTGCATCTCATTGCATTTGTGACATAGTTCATTTTAAGATTCATACCTATAGCCGATATAATGAATCTATGATCTTTTTGAGGTGCTTTATGTGTTTATGGTGTTGCCTAACTTAGAGTCTCTTTGATCTCTAGATATGCAATAGAGCTAAGTTAAAAAAGCTTTAAAACTGAATTTAATTCCCCATGTCACCTCTGAAATGACACTAGCATGTGTAGGCTTTTGAAGATCCTTCTTGGTTGTTTTGTATATAGCTTGTAACTATGATTCTTCATTGCTTCATTCACTTCCATTTAGCACCATGATTAAAATTGATCTAAAATGAATAGCTCTCTGAATAGTGAATTGAAAAGATCAAGTTGGGTTCGCATTTGTGAGCACTTCACCGTGTGTTCGAGACTGCTTCCCATATGGGTTGAACTTGAGCGGTGTCGTGTATGACCGAAACCGGTGTGTCAAGCTCTTTGGCTTTGCCCGGTTGATAAGTGACATCACTTTGCTTACAACCACTCGCATACACTTGTAATGTGCCTAAAACTGAATTTTTGGCTGCAAGACTCTGAAACTTGAAATTTTTGATTCAGTTGGGTCATTCGGTTGATAAGGGCACTTTGAGCTTTTTCTATTCTCACAGGATCACATCACTTAGAGCATCCTTTCATTGTATTAGCTCTATGTATGAAGCTTTTTGCACTCATTTTGCACTCATTTGGCTTTTGTGGCCGGAACTTGCGTTTTGAGCTTTGATGAGCTACATGTGTCAACAAGGGGGAGAATCATGTGCACTTTACCTTTTTCATCCAAGGGGGAGAAATTGTGGCTTTTGTGAAAATCTTGTTTTTTGGCTCTTTTCATCCTTTCTTGGTATCTTCAGTCTGCATAGGCCTAGGGGGAGTTCGTGCTAGATGTGTCGAGCCTTTGCCTCTTCTGGAGGGTCTAGCTTGCTTTGTTGGCTCCGACAGGTTTCGATTGGCCTTTTGAGCCTTATTTGGTTTGATTGGTATCTTTGAGCCATAAGAGCTTTGATTGGTATCTTTGGCTTGCTAGCGGTGTTGAGCCTGCTTTGTGCCTCTTCTTGAGGGCTAGCTTTGTTTTGCTTGGTTGCGTCGAGCCGTTGCCCATGCCTTTGGGAACCAAGGTTTGGACTCACTTTTGCTTCTCTCAAGTGACCCCGTTTTGGCTGGCTTAGCTTTTGGTCATTTGGAGAGCTTTACCTTGTGGCTCAAATCTGAAATGCACTTGTTGACAATGCACTCATCAAGGGGGAGATTGCGAACACATGGTGGATAAGTACCCATGTTGTTCAATTTTGTAATGAGTGATAGTCCAACACTTAAGTGTTTCAGTTTGAGTGGCTTACACTAATCCTTTGCGAAAGCAAATGTGTGCCTGTCCATCGGCTTGTGGTGTGCAGGTGTTATGCCTAGTGATAGTGGTCAATGGCGTGGAGAAGGTCGAGTAGAGGCTTGCCATGCCGATGGACTGAGAGCAGTGAAGGGCGGAAGCGGGGCTCAGACTGAGGGACCATGGGCGCCGGCAGACTACCTGTGGTGGCTAGTGCTTCGCACCGGCGAGTACGACAAGACATGGAGGTAGATCGAGTTGACCAAGTCAAGACGACAGACGAGCGGGGCGAGCGGAGGCTCATGGGACTCGAAGTCTGACCGGGCGAGGACAAGGTGGCTGGAGTTGAGCGGTTTGGTGGTTTGGGCCGCAAAACCACCAGTGGACGGTTTCCGAGTTTGGGCCTCAAAACTCAGGGTTCCGTAGTTGAGCCGAAAGCTACTAGTGGCGGGTTTTGCGGGTTTGGGCCTCAAAACTCGGGCGGAGCTTCTAAGGAAGTGGGGATGGCACGTGGCGGAATCCTGGAGGTTGCGTCGAGGCGACAACAACTCCTGGCAGGAAGCGGGGCCGTCCATTCAAAATGCGGGAGATATTTTCCGGAGCTTGGACTGCAATGCTTTGGCCAGGTAGTTCACTCAGTGTATCTAGGGGGTCTTTGGGAAATAGCCAAAGCCCGATAAGTAGGGGGTCAAGGGGTATCCCTCACCCCACCTCTTGAACACCTCTCATTTTCCCCACTCCACTCTTTCTCTAGCCCCTCTCTAGTTCATGAGGTCCCTAGGTTGATTTCCTCAATCTTTGTAAGAACTTGCAGTTGGTTTTTGGTGGGAATCGGAGGCCTTACCCTCCGTAAGCCATGGTGGCTTTAATTTCGTGATTGTGTCTCTTTTGCTTGTGTTCTTCGCTAATCGCGTTTTTGCTTCTCTCTAATCCTCTAAGTTCATGTGATGAGATCTCTTGATTGAGAGCAAGTATTACGATTCTGTTTGAACCAAGTTGTGCGGGATCACGAATAGAACATTTGCACCGAAGGGTTTTGTCCCAAACATCTTGAGCACACAGATCAGACAATTTCTATTTTATGTTCTTTGTTTTGGAGATTTTCTCGAAATCCTTTTGTTCCCGTTTACTCACACCAAATTGAGTGATGATTTCTTTGGGATAACTCCTCCATAGCACTAGGATCATGCCTACAAAGTTTGGTTGCTATTGGTGAACATTTGGTAGTGATTTGGGAAGATTTAGGGGAGAGGCGATTCAAAATCGCCCCCAAATCACGTCTGTCCAGGCAACCACGGACAGTCCGGGGTTTATTCCCGGACAGTCCGGGAGTCGGGGCAGAAAGAGAGCTTCTCGGGGTGATTTTCTGAGTTTTACCGGCGGACTTTCCGGGATTTTTCGCGGACTGTCCGTAGTTCAAATCCGCTGAACAACACTGTTGCTGGACTTCCTGTTGGGCGTTTTTTTGGCATAACGGTGAACTATCCGGGACCAATTTGCGGACTGTCCGCAGTTCATTTTTCAGCAAGGGCGGACAGTCCGCGAAAGTTGCAGAACTGTTTTGCTCATATCTCTCTCGTCCGGACTCCGAATGAAGTTCCGTTTGTTGCGTTAGATTCGTATTCACGTAGGGAACATGATGATGCACTTTTGATACCAGTTCTCACAAGTGTTTTTTGGGTGTGCTCTTACCTCTTCTCTCTAGAGGTTGAGGGTACCTCTGTCGGGTCGCGTTTCGAGTTTGTGGCTTCTATCGTTCATCGACTTCTTCCGACTGCTCCACTGCACCTCTAGGGTCTTTCCTAAGGTGTCCACCCACTTTTTGGGTCATGTGCGTGTTGTTTCTCTAGAGCTTGAGTTTTGGGCGTGATTTTGGGACAAGGGCTAAGTGTGAGAAGAAATTTGATTTGGCTCCCATTCACCACCCCCTCTAGTCACCGTTCTCGGTCCTTCAACCGAGACTCAAATTTATCCAACTTACCTCCCTTTTTGAGGATGAAGCACCTACACCCAAACACCCGTAGGTGACTTACCTTGGGTGGTCTCCCAAATCGCAACTCATAAGAGGTCTTTTTCTTGAAGGCTCAGAGAAAAATGCGATTGGAAACATAGCAAGCAGAACTGATCGCTTTGGCCCAATACCTCCTAGGAGTCCTAAGCGCATCGAGCATCATCCTAGCCATCTCAACAAGGGTCCGATTTTTGCGTTCAACAACGCCATTCTGCTGAGGAGTGTGAGGAGAGGAAAATTGGTGATCCAAACCCAAAGAAGAGCAAAAGGTCCTAAAATGAGCATTCTTGAAATTGGTGTCATTGTCATTGCGAATAGCTCTCATGGCATTCTTAGGTAGCTCATTTTGTAACCTCAAAATCAGATCACGCACATGTGGAAAAGCCTCATCCTTACTCTCCAAAAAGAACACCCAAGAGTATCTCAAGTAGTCATCAATGACTACAACCACATACCACTTCCCTCCCTCCGACCTAACCTGAGCTGGACCAACTATGTCCATGTGCAAGAGCTCGCCGGGTTGTTTGGTCATAATCTCAGTCACAGGAGGATGGGAAGCGGCAACCATCTTGCCATGCCTGTAAGGATGGAAAACCAAATCCTTCTCGAACTTTAGCTTTGGAAATCCTTGGATAAGATCCATTGAGCTAAGCCTTGCAAGCAAGTTAAAACTCAAATGTCCCAATCTCCTATGCCACTTCCAAAGATCGGAAGAAGAACCAGCAAGAAGACAACAAGAAGGTCCGGAAGAGATAGAGAAGTCCGCACAAAAAACCTTCCCGAAGGGCAAAATCCGGCAAACAAGATCACCCCGAGAGTCGAAAATCCGAGAAAAATTAGGCTTGAAACTCACTTCAAAATCGTCTTCAAGGAGTTGCGAAACCAAAAGAAGGTTAAAATGCAAATTCGCAACCAAAGCAACATCCTTGAGGACAAAAGACGAATTGACTCGGATTGACCCTCGGGACACAACCTTACCTTTACTCTTGTCCCCGAATGTAATGTACTCGGTGTGGCGCACGGGGTCGAGGCTGGAGAACCACTTGGCACTTCCGGTCAATGGCGTGAGCATCCGGAATCCACAAACAAAGTCTCCTCCAGTCCTCCTTCCTACATCAATAAAAAGACAAAGGGTGAGCAAACAAAGCAACACTGGGGTTAGTAAACTGTGAAGGATACCAGTGTTGACTCATTTGCCCAAAGAAAGGGTTAGGAGAGAAAACAAACATCTCATGTCCCATGGGGGAATAGCGATCACCACGATTGGGAAAACGTGGTCCGCTGGCGAAGGGTGGAGTGAAGCCACCGCCAAGAGTCCCGTAGTCGTATGGGTCATGACCGGTAACTCGCCGGGCACAACCACCACGTGGTCTTGCCTCCTGAGGCCTAGCACCTTGAGGCCTAGCAGTGCGCCTCCGAACTTCTAGTTCACGCACCCCAACCGGTGGGTGGTACATGTCCCGGTTGTTCAACTCAACCTGCCTCCGATCATCTCTCTTCCTCCTATAGCAAAACTCAGCCAAGTGCCCATCCTGCTCACAATACTCACTGTAGTACCTCACTGCACTCTTGGTAGGCACTCTCTTGTTGGATGGGTGGCTCTCGCTCTCTTAGGAAGGGGATCACTAGAGATGCCGGGCAAGGTGTCAAGTGGGTTTCGAAGGTGGTTCGGTTTGGGAATCCACACTTGCTTTTGTGGAGTGGTTTTGGGTGGCTCTTCAAACACACCATCTCTCACAGGAAAATCAGAGGGGTTGGTAGGCTTAGGTGGAGCGATCTTGGTAAGCTTGGGAGTTGTGGTGGATTTCTCGCTCTCACTCAAACCACTGCACTCACCGATCTTACCGAACATGCTATCTTCCTTCCCACCTACAGCAAAGCCTACCCCCGTGCTGCCAGCCCACTTGCATTGGCTAAGCCACATCCCAAACTACGACTCTCGGCAAGATACCCAGCTCAAGATGGACTGAAGGTATGTGTTTTCCTCCTCGGTATGTATCTTGTCGTGTCTGCACGATGCGATCTCAAGCTCCAAAGCCTCAAAGCGATCCGACTCTCTAGTGCTATCTGAGCCGACCTTCTCTAACACAGCAATCCTAGCATCCTTTTGTGCCCGCTCAGAACGCAAGCTTAAGCAGGACTTGCACGCACCAAGTAAGCTAGGCCTAGCCTTCAGCTCACTAACCTCCTCGAGTAGAGTGCCATACTTGTCCTGGAGAGTGACAAGACTAGACATGTGGATGGCACAAGCATCACACTATACCTCCTCGGTAACCACCACTTGTGCCCTAGCAAACTCTAGCTCATGAAGCGTGCTAAGGTACTTTGCCTTAAAATCGTTCCTCTCACACGTGGCACGCTTGAGCAAAGCATCCTGACTAAGCAAGGTGTCGTTAAGAGACTCAAGCTCGAGAGAAAGGGATTCGACGGTGGGTGATACCTTGGGAGTGTCGGAGTGGTCCTTGTGCTTGCCGACCTTGCTTTCTTCAATCTCCATGGTGCAAAAGCCACCATGCTTGGCAACGGAGTAGAAGCAGAGGCCGTTGAGCTTGTCCTCAACCTTTCCCTTCGACTCATCGTCGCTCGAGGAAGAACCTCCGTCGGAGGAGGCATCGATGTCGCTTAGGGAGGCGAGGAAGGCTTGGTTCTTGGCCTTCACCTTGTCAATCACCTTCTTCGAGGATCTCCAGTTGTAGCCTATTGACACAAAAAGCGTCAGGATCTGCGAACACCTCGGGCTTATACCCGAAATTCGATATCCGGAGGCGTGCCAGTCGATTTGACCAGTTAATCGACAAGGATGATAACTAGAACAAGATTCAATCTAGACAACGGCGATGCGCCCGGATGCTGGGATTGAGGCTTGATCAGGATAATTAGAGCAGAGCTGAACGAGGCAACAGCGATGCGCCCGGATGCTAAAGCTCAGAAGTACTCCCACGCGGAACTTGCAAGGATTTGACGGAGATCAAGATGATGCAGCCTGTCGAAGCTTGAAGAACTCGTTAATAACTACAGCTAATGCAATAAAGAGTAGATTGCGATAAAAGTAGAATAAGAGTAAAATTGGTTTGTTTGATATTGGATTGATTGTTCTTTTCGTAGCCCTCGGGCACATATTTATACTCCCACATGGAGAGTTGTACAAAGACACGACTCGTATCCTTCCTAAAACAAACTCCTAACTTTAAGGAAACTGACTCGCGCAGGAGTCGGATCTAAAATAACAATACTTATTTTCCTAAACAAACACACCTATTTTAAAGGAAAATAAACGACTCATGCAAGAGTCGGACTCAAACTACTATAATAATACTGATATAAAACACCAGTTTCCTTATGCTTCTCTTCGATGGAAACTTTCCATCGGCGGATCCCTCCAATCCGCAGCTTCCTTCTTTGGTCACCGGCAGCTTTCTACTGACATTAAGCGCTAAGTCACCCTATCGGCACCTCATGCCCATCGGCATCGGTAATACCTCCCGATCGGCAACCTTGTACCGATAACTGTCTTCACCAACCTATCGGCAATCGGCAACCACTCTCCATCAGCACTCGGCATCAGCTTCTCATCGGCAATCGGTAACGTCTCCTCATCGGCAATCGGCAACAACAACTTCACAGCTCAGGCTATCTGACTTCATCAATCAAGCTTATCAGCAATCGACATCAGCAACATCCAAAACCTCCAGCTTCCATCGGCAATATACTTGGTCTTCCCGCAACACTCTCATCGGCAAATACTGGTTCACGATTTCCTGACGCCGATGGAGAACGGCCGCTGACCAATCAAGCCTTAGTTCATTTGACACGTGCTGAAAAACGGTGTCAACACATGCCCCCCAGTTTCGGAGCGTATAATATTTTACGTGCCGAAATTCTCTCCACTGTAGCCGTTGCTGTAGCCGTTACCCTCGAGATAGATGCACAGTTTCCTCGATTTCCGCGTGTGGAACTGCAATTTAATAATAAAATCCCTCGATTGTAGCACCAACAGTTGCAAATTCCCTCGATCATTGCGCGTATCTACCGCGGGCCTCTCCACATTCCTGCACAGGGTGGACGGAAACCCCAAAATACCCCTGAGTAAACTTATAAAAGTTACCGGGATCCACACTACTTTTTACCCCGAGTCCATTTTCACTTTTACGCTCCCTGCCTTCGTCTTCAACCTCCGGCGCCCTCGAAGAACACGAGCTCGAGCAACAGTCCCTTTCCGCAATCCAAGGACGAACCGCAAGCACTCCTGCTCCAATGGCGATCCAAGTCGACATCCCCAAGGTAAGACCTATTCTCTTCCTAATCCAACCTCTTTCTGGTTCTTTTCCACACGAATCTAGAATCATTCCCGTTCCTTTTTTGATTCTTCCCTTTCTTTTCTTCGAACCCTAGGAACTGTACAACAAGGTAGTCATCCCGCTTGCTGGTTCCAACTTCAGCTGCCTAGGCCCCATGGGCAATCCAGATCCCACCTTCATAATCAATGCGGAAACCGGGTACCCTTCAGATCTGAGTGCTTTGGCCTAGGATTATGGAAAGATGCCTTCCGGTCATGGCCCAAGCCCACCAAGGGGTGGAAGAACTGGTACCTTAGGGTAGCTAGATCACAGCAGGTGTACTGGAAAGAACGCAGTCTGGATCAGTGCATCAGGCTTTCAATTGCCGACATGGAAAAGAATGAGAACATGTTGATGGCAGCCTCATACTTCTGGTTTGACAGCATGAATGCCTTCCTATTTAGGCATGGACCAGCCACCCCAACCCTTGCCGATGTCCACATGTTGACCGGCCTAGATATCTCTTCTCCCGATACCTTCACCCTGTTCAACAGGAAGGCCGAGCACAAAGTAAACACTTGGAACATCGACGGCTGGACAGGCTACATCCACGAGTACCAGAAGACTGGATCGGTAAACCAGCGGGAGCACGCCACTTTTCTGAACATGTGGCTGGAAAAGTTCATCTTCTACGGGAAAACTGTCGGTCCGACCACCATGCACCTCCCTGTAGCTGAGTTACTTGCCGATGGGACAAGACTTTCCTTAGGTAGATACCTTCTCGGATCGGTATACCGCCTCCTACATCAGGTATCCCAGAAGTTACTGCTAGGAGAACCCATCGGCAATCTTGGGGGTCCCTGGTGGTTTGTTAACATGTGGCTGAACGCACATATGCACAAGGCCCTTCAGTTCGATCTGTTCGCCCAACAATTCCCAAGGGATATATTGGAAGATTATCAGTATAGGGATGACGAATCGGCAACTCGCCCTCCACTCAATTTTGGAGAGGCTATCATAGTACTGCCAGGGACCGATGCCGATACAGAGCATTTCGGCTCATTTTTTCAGAAGTTTTATAACTGGACTTTCTTCCACGGAACGGCCCTGGTGGCCATATCTTGACGAAAACAACCAGTTCCCGTTGCTATTCAACCTGACTGATGGGAACTTGCCTGAGAACCAAGCAATCATGAAGGCCAGCATCACTCCCCGAGCTATTCCAGTGAACATCTTCGGATCGGGGAAGAATGCCCCTCCATCTTATGAGTTCTACTACCCATCGGCAGCAGCGAGACAACTGGCATTTGGCCAACTACCGATCAAACTCTGTTACTCCAAGGTAGTGAAGCCCAGGCAGACAATTTCCAGTGCTCTAGACTAGAACAAGGTCGTCAATCTTCCTCCTGATGCCGATACGTTAGACATTGACTTGTCTTCTTGGTCACCAACCTCTTTCATCACGAACGAATACAAGTCTTGGTGGCAAGAATGGAGGCATCAGCTATTTGCTAAGTCGTCGCATCACTATCGGCACATGATTGACGCCGATCACATTATCCCCGATGACGCAGTAAGTCTTTTATCCCGATGCATTCCTTATTATTTTGTTTCCATCACCGGTACTTAACCTTCTTATGTTTAACAGGCCGATGATCTAATCCCTACAACGAGCAACAGTGGCAGGCCCTTCAATCTTTGGATAATGGGCCCCATATCAATCATCGGCAACAAAGCTCCTTCGCTAGCTGCTTTCACGCCTCAACAGGTACCTACGCCGACACTTACAACTGCCAAGGCTACATCGGTCGCTGTTGTTGCCCTGACGCGGGTTCATGCAGTAAACTCATCTTTACCCGTACCGATTACATACTGTTTTATCGGTAACATTTTATCTTATATAACCTGCTTTATATTCTCAGGCACTGTGGTCATCGACAGTTGCTTCAAGCAGACAAGCACCTCCAAGCTCGGTTGCCGATGTCCCCTAGTCGTCGAAACGAGTCGGATCCCCCGCTGCTGCACCAAGGAAAAAGAGGCGTCTGAGGTTGTCTAGCCCACCATCGGCTCCAACTGTACCATCAACCACCGATGCGCCACCAGCAGGACTGCCATCGGTTCCAGTTGCACCACCAACAGCTGGCGCGTCATCGGCAGAACCTCCATCAAATCCCATCCCTGATCAGCCGATGGATGATGTCTCCGATAAGGAGACAACTCCGGCCGCAGCAGCGGAAGCGGCATCGCTATCGGCACCATCAACTGAAGCTCCCGATGAGGAAACAACTCCACTCGCCACAGCAACGGAAGCATCATCGGCATCGGCACCGTCGGCCGAAGTCCCTAATGAAGAGACGACTCCACCTGCCGTAGGAGCAACATCGGCATCGGCGCCATCGGCCGAAGTTCCCGATGAGAGAGCGGCGTCGCCACCACAAGCACCAGCCACTACATCAGAAGCGATGCCAGCAACAACTCCACCAGCACCAGCGGTGTCGGCCACTTCCCCAGCAGAGGCTCAGTCATCGGCAACTGCCGCCGATGTCCAAGATGAGGCTGGACCATCTAGTATGCCAAGTCCTAGGCAGGAGGTCCGCTTCAAGACGGTAAGTCAATCACCCTAAAGCGCATAGTATAATCTTATGATCAGCACATTTTAACTCTTTTGCTTTCAGGCTCAAGATTCTCCGGACAGTCTCTTCTCCTTCAGTCTCAACCTTCAGGACGAACACCAAGGCTCCATTCGAGTGGACAGCCTGTTCTCCTTCGCAATCGACATCCCTGAAGAAGATGAGGAGGAAGAGAGCTCTGTCCCAGCTTTATCGGCAGAAATCAAGACCAAGCTTGAAGCATTGCTCTCTTTGCTGCTGCAGGACACATCTTAGCTCATTCAGGATTCATCGGCAGCAAGGATTGCTTTCAAGGATGTCCAAGGCCACCTCTCTGCCGATATGGAAGAAATCCTTTTCCAGGCAACCTTCCTCGATAGTAAGCAAATCCAGTACCAGAGGCTTTCCCGTCGCATTGCCGATAGGGCCGCCCAATCCAAGTGCGAGGAAGAGAAGTTCAAGTTCAAAAACATTGCCGATGAAAAGCACAAGGGCATCGGCCAAGCAGAAGTCTCCATTGACGGCCTCGATCAAGAAATCACTCAGCTATTGGCTAAGAAAGAAGAGCTGCTAGCTGAGTTACAAAGGATCGAGGAAGCTCTGACAACAGCCAACCAGCAGAAAACCCAATTGTCCGATACCATCAGGGTTCTACGGCAAGAACGAGACCAGAATGCCTGACAAGCCATCTTGTGGAAGAAGAAGATCAAGCCGGTCGAAGGCTCCGCCGATGCCGATGCCAAGGAGATGGATGAAATAGAACAAATTCGCCTGCGTGTGATATCAGCTATCCACTCCTTGCTGTAATTTATTTGTTGTATCGGCAAAAATGTAACTCTGATACTTGATTTTGGCTCTTGTAATGCAACATCAGTACGTTTCTACCGATGCTTATATATTTTTTCTTTCATCGGCATTCAACTGAGCACTACGCGTCCACCCATATGCTAGGATAGTACCTTTTTAAGTATTTGCCGTTGATCGCTCTAGAGAACGCAACTCCTTCGAGAGTTTCCAAAATGTAAGCATTGCCAAGGGTGGACTGTTTTACCTGATAAGGACCCTCCCAATTAGGGGACCACTTTCCGAATTTAGAGCTCTTAGTTCCGATCGGTAAAATCAACTTCCAAACCAAATCACCATCGGCAAATTCTTTCACCTTTACCTTTTTGTCATACCATCTGGCAACCCTCTTCATATTCTCTCCAATACTAATCAATGCCCTCAACCGATGACCTGCTAAATCTTCTAACTCATCTTTCATCAGAGTAGCATAATCATCGGTCGTCAGCTGATCCTGAAAAGATAACCGCCTAGAACCAGTTTTAATTTCCCAAGGCAGGACAACATCGTGTCCATAGACCAACTGATACGGCGAGACCTTGGTTGCACCGTGACAAGCCATCCGATATGACCATAAGGCTTCATTTAGTACCACATGCCACCTTCTAGGGTTCTCTTCAATCTTGCGCTTAATAAGCTTGATGACTCCTTTATTAGTCGCCACAGCTTGACCATTAGCCTGAGCATAATAAGGAGAAGAGTTTAACACCTTGAAAACCATGCTAGCAGCAAACTCGTCAAACTCTCCCGATGTGAACATGGTTCCCTGATCGGTAGTAATAGTTTGAGGAATACCAAATCGGTAAACAATATGTTCTTTAACGAAATCCACCATGTTTGCCGATGTCACCTTCTTTAAAGGAATTGCTTCAACACATTTAGTAAAGTAATCGGTAGCAACAAGTATAAACTTATGCCCTTTACTCGATGGCGGATAAATTTGGCCGATGAGATCAATAGCCCATCCTCTGAACGGCCAAGGCTTGATTATAGGATTCATTGCTGATGCAGGTGCCCTTTGCACATTACCAAACTTCTGACAGTCCTGGCACCCTCTAAAATAGTTGAAGCAATCTTCAAGGATTGTCGGCCAATAATACCCATTTCGCCTAATCATCCACTTCATCTTGAATGCCGATTGATGCGCTCCACACACACCCTCATGGATTTCACCCATCAACTCTTTTGATTCCTCTTTACCGATGCATCTAAGCAAAACTCCATCAATCGTCCGATAATACAATTCATCGTCGAGGAGCACATACTTAGTAGCTTGGAACCTTAGACGCCTCTCAACTTTCTTAGATGGGTCCTTCAAGTAATCGGCAATCTCCTTTTTCCAATCATCGGCAACTGTTACCGATGTCGTGACTTCTTGAATCTGCTGATACCCTGAAGCATTCTGTGCTAACCGATTGGCCTCTTCATTATGCAACCTTGGAATGTGCTCAAGCCGATACTCTTTGAATTCTCTTAACAACTGCAAACACCGCTCATGAGCTGCAATCAAAACTTCACTTCGGCATTCATATGTCCCGATCAATTGATTAATCACCAACATGGAATCACCAAAGATTTCAACAACATCGGCACGCACTTCCCTGAGTAATTCTAACCCCTTAAGCAAAGCTTGGTACTCAGCCTGATTGTTTGTTGAAGTAGCAACAATCGGCAGCGAGATTTCATACTTCTGTCCTCGGGGCGAAATCAAGAGAATACCGATACCCGCTCCATCCTTGCACGTAGACCCATCAAAGAATAAAGTCCAAGGAGCAATTTCCACAGAGCTTACCACATTACAGTGCTGAGTAACAAAATCGGCCATCACCTGACCCTTAACAGCCTTAGCCGATTCATACCTTAGGTCAAACTCTGAAAGTGCCAGAATCCACTTACCGATTCGGCCACTCAAAATCGGCATCGACAACATGTACTTAACCACGTCATCTTTGCAGATAACAGTGCATTCAGCCGACAATAAATAATGCCTTAATTTAACGCAAGAGAAATATAAACACAAGCATAATCTCTCTATGGCCGAATACCTGGTTTCAGCATCCACCAACCTTCTGCTCAGGTAATATATTACACGTTCCTTCCCTTCAAATTCTTGAATTAAGGCTGATCCGATAACACCGTCATCGGTAGACAAATATAACCTAAAAGGCTTCCCGTGTTGGGGTGGAACTAAGATTGGAGGATTCACCAGATATCTTTTGATCTCCTCCAAGGCTAACTGTTGTTCTTCTTCCCATACAAACTCTTGATCGGCTTTCAGCTTCAGCAATGGACTAAAAGATTTAATCTTACCAGACAGATTGGATATAAACCTTCTAATGAAATTAATCTTGCCGATCAAGGACTGCAACTCAGTCTTGTTTGTAGGAGCAACCACCTTATTAATTGCATCAATAGACTTTCTGCCGATTTCAATGCCTCTTTGATGCACCATGAAACCCAGAAACTGGCCTGCCGATACGCCAAATGCACACTTGTTAGGATTCATCTTCAACCCATGCTCCCTTGTGCACTCCAATATTTTCCGCAAATCGGCAAGATATTTCTTGAAATCTCCAGACTTAACCACCACGTCATTGATGTAAATTTCAACTATCGTGTCGATGTATTTATGAAAGATGAAATTCATTGCTCTTTGGTAAGTAGCACCAGCATTCTTCAAGCCAAAAGTCATGACTACCCATTCAAATAAGCCAACATGACCTGAACATCGGAAAGCAGTCTTGGATATGTCTTCTTCAGCCATGAATATTTGATTATACCCAGCATTACCATCCATGAAGCTAATAATTTGATGTCCAGCAGCAGCGTCAATCAGCAGATCGACAACGGGCATCGGATAGCCATCCATCGGCGTAGCCTTGTTAAGATTCCTGAAATCAATGCAAACACAAAGTTTTCCATTCTTTTTATACACAGGAACCACATTAGAAATCCAATCGGCATATCGGCATTGCTGAATAAATCTAGCTTCGATTAACTTGGTAATCTCAGCCTTGATGTCGGGCAGAATAGTGGGATTGCATCGGCGCGCAGGTTGCCGATGTGGTTGGAACCCAAACTTGATAGGTAACCGATGTTCAACTATCGATCGGTCTAAACCAGACATCTCTGTATAATCCCAAGCAAAACAATCTTTATTTTCTTTTCATAGATCAGTCAACTGCTGTTTACATTGGAAATCTAACTTAGCACTAATAAAAGTAGGCCTAGGTTTACTACCATCGCCAATGTCGATCTTGAGTAAGTCATCGGCAGACGTGAAGCCCTGCCCCAGTTTTCCATCGTCAGTGAACCGATCCATTAAACTCTTCTTCAGGACCGACTGCTTGGATCGGTTTGATGCGGTAATCGGCAACTTTGAGGAATTCCTTGTCCCAGGCTTCACCTGATATACATCTGGTTTGCTCATAAGTTTCCGATTCTGCCGATGCAACAGTAATGGGGCTTCACTTCGGACGACTTCAATTCTGTCCCCGATCCACTGCACAAGGCTCTGATGCATTGTGGAAGGAATACAACAATTGGCGTAGATCCAGTCCCTTCCGAGGAGCAAGTTGTAAGTCCCTTTGCCACTAATCACAAAAAACATCGTCGACAAGGTTTTGCTGCCGATGGTTAAGTCAACACATATTGCTCCCATGGTTGTCGACACATTGCCTTCAAAATCCTTGAGCTTCATGTCGGTCTTGACTAAGTCTTGGTCGCCTTTCCCAAGCTTTCTGAACACGACATATGGCATTATATTGATCGACGCACCGCCATCTACCAGCATCTTCGTCATCGGCTATCCATCCACTTTGCCCTTAACAAACAAAGCTTTCAAATGCTGCCTCTCATCATCGGCAGGCTTTTCAAAGACAGCCGTCATCGGATCTAGCACCAATTGTGCCATATTGACAGTCTCTTCATTATCACTGACGGGTGTCATGAACTCCATCGTCAACATGACGACCATGTTGATGTCTGCCAATGGATCCCTGTCCTTGTGCTTTGGCCTCCACTGCTTCTCCCTTGAGGGTTCTTCATCGTCGTACAAGCCATCACGACGTTGGCGCTGAATCCTCCTTTTCTGAGTTTTGGTCAGACCCTTAGGGCACCACTGGGGACGCTTGGTCTTCCAGACGGGCTGGCGCTGCCTCCCGCTACTTGCATCGGCACTCCTTCCGATGTTGGGATCTCTGGAGAATATTTCTTCGTCAGGCACTCTTGCATTAGCCATCTCCTACAGCTGCTCTTGGTCAATACACCTGCCAAGCCTGTCATGGGCACTGAGCTTGCCCCCCAGTCGGTCATGTGCCGATCTATTCTCCCTGAGTGGCTTAGCGTACCTGGGTGCCTGATCATCAAAACAAGGCCTCTTACCTGACCGATCGACAGTGCAATACCCATTGCACTTTGGACAATTATCGGCAGTGGGCAGCTTGATGCCTTCTTCCCAGCAGTGAACGAAGAAGGGGCACTTCCAGTGGTCCTTATGCCGAAGCCATTCCCGATGCTCTTCTTCTTCTTGCCAATATCGTTCTTCACATGATTGCCGATGATCTCGCCTTGGCTGCCTGTGTGTGATCACAACCCCAGGAGCCCTGTTGGCACTGCTACCTTCATCGGCAACCTTCTTTCCCTTCCTGTCATCGGCAAACCTTCTTGCGTCGTGCTCAGACACTTGGTGGTTAGGATCTACCGATGAGTTCTTCCTGGCAGCTTCCGATGTTAGCACCTTAGTCTTTTCACTGATTTCCACCATATTGTTTGGAAATGGGTGCTGATCGATCTTCATCGGTTTCTGGGCTTTAAAATTTTCAAACTTAATACGCCCAAATTTAATCTCTGACTGCAACTGCTACCTGAATACTTTGCAGTCGTTGGTACTGTGTGAGGTTGCATTATGCCACTTGCAGTACCTAATCTTCTTGAGCTCTTCGGCCGATGGAATTAATTGGTTGGGCGCCAACTTAATTCGCCCTTCTTGAAGTAATAGGTCAAACATCCTATCGGCCTTGGTAATGTCAAAGGTGAACCTTTCGGTCTCTTTCTGGCCGAACGGACAAGACACAGGCTTCTTATCCTTCACCCATTCGGCCGCATCGAAGCTCAGCTCCTCATCTGACCCAGAATCTTCTTCTTTCCCCATGAAGGTCACCTTCTTGTTCCAAGTCTTCTTGGGTTCAAAGGTTTTGATATCTTGATCGGCAATCCTTTGCACCAGATGACTTAGACTTTCAAACTCTTGGGATGCATACTTGTCCTTGATGTGCGGCAGTAATCCTTGGAAGGCCAAATCTGCCAGTTGCCGATCATCAAGCACCAGACTGTAGCACTTGTTTTTCACGTCCCGTAGCCTTTGAACAAAGCTTTCTACCGATTCATCATTGCATTGCCTCATCTTGACCAAATCGGTAAGCTTCTTCTCGTGTATGCCAGCGAAGAAGTATTTGTGAAATTGTCTCTCTAGATCGGCTCATGTGATTATAGAGTTTGGAGGCAACGATATGAACCATGTGAATGCCGATCCAGACAATGACAAAGAGAACAATCTCACCCTTAACTCCTCCCTGCTGGCAGTCTCTCCGCACTGGATAATGAAGCGGTTGATGTGCTCGATTGTCGACGTGTCGTCTTGGCCGGAGAACTTGGTAAAATCGGGTACTTTGTACCGATTTGGAAGAGGAATCAAGTCATATGCAGGAGGGTATGGAGTCCGATAAGAGTATGTATTGACTTTGGGTTTAATGTCGAACTGTTCTTTCATAACTTCGGCGATCTTACCGACCCAATATGCATCCTGCTCCTGCCGACTCATTGGCTGGTTGTTGAATGGTGGAGCCAGCTGATGCGCCTCTTGAGGATGATGCGGAGTAGTTACGGGCGCAGCACCAGTCATCTGAGCATTATGCATCGGTTGATGCACCGATGGATAGTTCTGCACACTTAGATTATGTTGATTCATTGTATTCATCGGTTGCTGTACCGATGATCCGCTCTGAGTGTACGTTGGGCCTCCTTAATGATGCATTGACACACCAGGCTATTGAGCTGGCGGCTGGTTGACCCATCCAGGATTATAAATCATCGGCATATGGCTTACCGATGGCTGATAGCTGACTGGAGCATGTGGCTCTTGTATTCTGGAACAATCAATCACCAGATTACCTTGGGGAACTAGCACTCCAGCTTGAGAATTTGCCACCAGAGGTTGACTGCCAGCTGTCATAATGTGTTGCATCGGCACAGAGCTTGCCGATGGTAGCATCAGAGGCATCTTAGGGATTACTTGAAGATCTTCTGACGGCGCTTGCGCAGCTGGAGCAGGCGCAGAGTTGTGCACCACAGGGGCCATCGGCTGTGGCTGCATTGCCGATGCCATAGAATTCCTCCAAGCTGAACTGTCTCCCTACACCAGATTAGAGCCAGCATATAGATTCGGAGGCATACCGTATCCGCACCAGTTAGCAGGGGCTGGTCCTGAAATTGTCGACGCCGCTGGATCTGTGTTGAGCTTGGTGACGCTGCCAGGGTTCGGTCTTGGTGACGTAGCCGCATCGGCAGATGGTTCCACGGGGGTGGAAGACGCCATTGGGGCTGCCGATGGGCTTGTAGATGCCAATCCAGGTTGATGGTAAGCTGGACCAACATATCGCGGTGCATGTCCTTCTTTGAATGATTGCGTAACAACATTGTAAACAGTATTGGACAGCACACTAGAGTGGCTAATTAATGCTTGACTTACAGCAGCATTAACCATCTCTTGTAGCTTACCAGGATTGGCGCCGTACGTGACCTGCCGCGGCAACGGCGGATCTTGCTTCTGGATTGCTTCGCTGCTCCTGCTGAGGCTAAAGGACTTCAGATACAATTGTTTGTACTCCTCCATAGCCCGCGCCATGGCTTGCTTCTGATCATCTTTTAGATCGGCCTTAGAGACTTCAATGACATTCCTCTGGTTAACGTCGGCGTGATCACCCATGATAGATGTGTAGGCTTGTATAATCTTGTCCCACTGGGCGTGCCAAAAGAGGTGTTGACACAAAAAGTGTCAGGATCTGCGAACACCTCGGGCTTATACCCGAAATTCGATATCCGGAGGCGTGCCAGTCGATTTAACCAGTTAATCGACAAGGATGATAACTAGAACAAGATTCAATCTAGACAACGGCGATGCGCCCGGATGCTGGGATTGAGGCTTGATCAGGATAATTAGAGCAGAGCTGAACGAGGCAACAGCGATGCGCCCGGATGCTAAAGCTCAGAAGTACTCCCACGCGGAACTTGCAAGGATTTGACGGAGATCAAGATGATGCAGCCCGTCGAAGCTTGAAGAACTCGTTAATAACTACAGCTAATGCAATAAAGAGTAGATTGCGATAAAAGTAGAATAAGAGTAAAATTGGTTTGTTTGATATTGGATTGATTGTTCTTTTCGTAGCCCTCGGGCACATATTTATACTCCCACATGGAGAGTTGTACAAAGACACGACTCGTATCCTTCCTAAAACAAACTCCTAACTTTAAGGAAACTGACTCGCGCAGGAGTCGGATCTAAAATAATAATACTTATTTTCCTAAACAAACACACCTATTTTAAAGGAAAATAAAAGACTCATGCAAGAGTCGGACTCAAACTACTATAATAATACTGATATAAAACACCAGTTTCCTTATGCTTCTCTTCGATGGAAACTTTCCATCGGCGGATCCCTCCAATCCGCAGCTTCCTTCTTTGGTCACCGGCAGCTTTCTACTGACATTAAGCGCTAAGTCACCCTATCGGCACCTCATGCCCATCGGCATCGGTAATACCTCCCAATCGGCAACCTTGTACCAATAACTGTCTTCACCAACCTATCGGCAATCGGCAACCACTCTCCATCAGCACTCGGCATCAGCTTCTCATCGGCAATCGGTAACGCCTCCTCATCGGCAATCGGCAACAACAACTTCACAGCTTAGGCTATCTGACTTCATCAATCAAGCTTATCAGCAATTGGCATCGGCAACATCAAAAACCTCCAGCTTCCATCGGCAATATACTTGGTCTTCCCGCAGCACTCTCATTGGCAAATACTGGTTCACGATTTCCTGACGCCGATGGAGAACGGCCGCTGACCAATCAAGCCTTAGTTCATTTGACACGTGCTGAAAAACGGTGTCAACATAGCTGCCCTTGGCCTTGTGCTTGTCCTCAAAGTGGTGCTCGCGCTTGTCCTTGCGCTTGGTGAAGTCACCCGCCACTTTCTTGGGGCAGTTTGCGATGAAGTGATCCTCATCACCGCAACGGTAGCACCCCTTGGCCGAGCCACCACGTCATCGGTTCAAACGGTTGTTGTGAACCCGTAGGAACCTAGTGATGACCAAAGCCAGCTTGTCATCTTCAAGAGCCTCCACTTGTTCCTCTATCACAGAAATCAAAGACAAAGAAAACAAAGAGTGTGAAGGGTTAGAGGAAGAAGAAGACACACCACCGGTGCCGGAAACCAACGCCATGGATGGGTTCAACGGGCTCTCAAGCTTGCCCCGGGTCTGGTAGTCAATCTCTAAGGACTTAAGCTTGCTGAACAGCTCGTCCACAGTCAGGGCATCATAGCCCGGTGACTCCTAAATGGCAGCCACCTTCATCTCCCACACCTTCCGATCAAGAGCATGCAAAAGCTTGATAGCTATCTCATGATCATCATAAGGCAAGTTGGCTCGATTAGCACGCATCTTGTTGACGATAGATTAGAAGCGAGTGAACATCCCATCAACAGATTCGCCGGCCAACTGAACTAAGTTCTCGTACTCTCTACGGTACGTGTCAAAGAGTCTAGACTTGATCTGAGGGTTGCCCTCATGATATCTCAAGAGTGTTTGCCAGATCTCCCGTGCCGTAGTGAGACTAGAAACTCGATCAAACTCAGGAAGAGACAAACTTGAGAAGAGAATGCTACGGGCTCTTGTGTTTGACGCATGTTGCGTAACTTGGAGATCGGTGATCCGAGTGCCAAGAACCACATAGTCCTCATTCTCACAAATCTCCCAAATCTTTGAATCAAGCCCTTGAAGGTAAGCGGACATGCGCACCTTCTAATAGGCGAAATTCGTTCCATCGAAGAACGGAGGTTTGCCAGCACCTCGCTCCATGACTCCTTCGCGGATCAAGAACCGTGTAAGGTGGATTGATCCTTAACCGTCTTTGATACCAATTGAAGGACCGAAAACAACGACCAGAGAGGGGGGTGAATGGGAGCCAAATAAAAATTCCTTTCGGAAGATCTTGACCCTTGTCCCAAACACTACCCAAAGCAAGAACTATGCTCACGACCCACAAGTGGGTGGATGTTCTAGGAGATGTCCTAGGAACACAGCGGAGCTAGCCACGAACCCTGAGAAACAAACCGCAAAACAAACGGACAAACACAACAACTATAGAGGCTGACGGACGCTGAGAAACAAGGCGTCAGACGGTCTGACACAGTGCAACGGACACTGGTGTTAGACGCGTCTGGCACGAAACCAACAGACGCTGAGGAGGGTCTGACAAAAATCACACAGAGAGCATGCGCAACTGAAAATCCGACGGACATGTCTGGCGGGCAGGCGACGGACGATGGAGAGCGTCCGACGCAAACTCGACACGCAGACAAGGAATGCGACTTACGCTGACATCAGCACGCCCCAACGTCTGACGCAAAAGCGCAGAGCGTCCGACGCTCACGAGCAGAGCGTAGGAACGCGAAAACCGCCGTTCTCTTCGCTGAATCTTTTCAAAACTGAACCAAATGATCACCAACATCAACCAAACTTTGTAGGCATGATCCTAGTGCAGTTGGGAAGCTATCCCGAACAAATCATCGCTCAATTTGGATCGGTTAAACGAGCGTAAAAGGATTTCGGAAGAAAACCCCAAAATGAAGAAAGCCAAAGAGAAAATGCCCGATCTGTGTGCTCGTGAGGTTTTAGGTAAATTCCTTTGGTGCAAAGTTGCACCTCACGAGTACGAAGAACTTGGTTCAAACGGATTTTGCAAAGCTTCTTTCAATCAAGAGTTCTCAACTCGAGAACAAAGAAAAGATAGAGAGAGAAAAACCAAATCGTGAAGAACACAAGCAAACGAGACACGATCACGAGATCAAAGGCGCCATGGCCTACGGAGGGTAAGGCCTCCGATTCCCACCAAAAGATTCGCGAGTTCTTACAAAGGTTGGAGAGATCAACCTAGGGCCCTCATGAACTAGAGAGAGGTTAGAGAGAGAGTAATTGCAAATGAAAGGTGTTCTAGAAGTGGAATGAGGGATACCCCTTCATCCCCTACTTAACGGGCTTTGGCTATTTCCCAAAGACCCTCCTAGATACATGATTGAACTACCTAGCCTAAGCATTGCAGTCCAAGCTCCAGAAAATATCTCCCTCGATTTGAATGGACGACCCCGCTTCCTGCCAGGAGTTGTCGTCGCCTCGATGCAACCTTCAGGATTCCGCCACGTGCCATCCCTGCTTCCTCGGAAGCTCCGCCCGGGTTTTGAGGCCCAAACCCGCGAAACCCGCCACCGGTAGCTTTCGGCTCAACTACCGAACCTCGAGTTTTGAGGCCCAAACTTGGAAACCGTCCTTTGGTGGTTTTGCGGCCCAAACCACCAAACCGCTCGACTCGAGCACCTTGTCCTCGCCCGGTCGGACTCCGAGTCCCATGAGCCTCCACTCGACCCGCTCGTCCGCCGTCTTGACTTGGTCCACTCGGTCTACCTCCATGTCTTCACATGCTCGCCGGTGCCAAGTACTAGCCACCACAGCTAGTCCGCCGGCGCCCATGGTCCCTCAGTCCGAGCTCTACTTCCTCCCTTCACCGCTCTTAGTCCATCGGCACGGCAAGCCTCTACTCGACCTTCTCCAAGCCATTGACCACTGTCTCTGGGCATAGCACCTGCACACCACAAGCCGATAGACAGGGCACACATTTGCTTTCACAAAGGATTAGTGTAAGCCACTCAAACTGAAACACTCAAGTGTTGGACGATCACTCATCACAAAACTGAACATACATGGGTACATGTCAACCATGTATTCACAACCTTAAATTTGTTTTTGGGAAGAAGGCAACAGACAAAAAACCAAGAAAGAATGTCAACCCAACTCCAAGGGCTACATTCAAGAAGAAATCTATTTTCTTCGAGTATTTGTAATACTGGCCTGAGTTAGACGTACGCCATGCGATCGATGATATGCATGTTCAGAAGAACGTGTTTGAAAGCCTAATTGGAATCTTGCTAGACATAAAGGGCAAGACAAAGGAAGGACTAAAGTCACGCCTGGACATGGTACAATTAGACATAAAAAAAGAACTCCACCCTGTTCTTCTAGAAAATGGGAAGTACCATCTCCCGGCAGCAAGCTACAACCTCAGCAATGATGAGAAACATTCGATGTGTGTGTGGTTGAAGAATCTGAAAGTACCATCTGGATTTTGCTCTAACATACGAAGTATTATGTCAATGAAAGACCTTACACTCACCAACTACAACTCACATGATTGTCATGCCATGCTGACTACTTTCCTCCCTATTGCCATCAGGGCTATAAATCTAGTGTGGATAAAGGTTGCAGTCACACGGTTGTACTACTTCTTCAATAGGATCTCACAGAAGGTGATCGACCGTGATGAGTTGACATCTCTTAAGGAATTTGCAGCGGAGACAGTGTTACAGTTCGAGATGTGTTTTCCTCTAGCATTTTTCGATATTATGGTTCACCTTGTGGTGCACTTGGTTCCACAGATAGAGGCACTGGGTCCCATGTATTTACATGAGATGTGGACGCATGAGCGTTTCATGTCAACACTTAATGGCTACGTATCGACACGTGCTCGTCCTGAGGCATCCATGGTAGAGAGGTACTTAATCGAAGAGGCAATTGAGTCTGGAGGTCCATTCTGCAACAGCGTCCTAAAAGATCAGGATGCAATAGGTTTGCCTCCGTTAAGACATGAGGGTAGGCTGAATGGAAGAGGGAGGATGGGAAAGAAATCATTAGTCCCACAAGATTATAATTTAGTCCTTGATGCACATCACAGCATCCTACATCAACTCTCGATAATGGAGCCTTTCATCGAGCAACATATTGATGAGCTTCGTCGACATAATCATGGGCACACAGATGAGTGGTTAATGAAGGAACACAAGAATAAGTTCACCTCATGGCTAAGGGAGCTTGACATTCCAGAGGGGGAAACAGTTGAGGAACGCACCATCAAGGTGTTGGCTTCTGGACCATCATGCCAGGTCACAACATGGCAAAGCTATGACATTAGTGGCTTCACATTTTGTACCATGTCCAAGGACAAAAAGAGCATTGGACAAAACAGTGGAGTTCGATGTGATGCCTTAGACTCTGAAACTGGGGATGAAACTATACACTTTGGCTTCACTGATGACATATGAGAGCTAGACTATGGTACATTTCAAGTCCCTATGTTTCGATGTCAATGGGTTGAAGACAAATATGTCACAGTGGACAATGTACTATGGGGTCAGAGTTCTTGATCTAAGTAAGGTAGGCTACAAAGATGATCCGTGGATAATGGCTAACTGTGCTGCACAAGTCTTCTATGTTGAACAAATCCTTTGTCCTAATGAGAAAAAAGTACTGACAAGCCGAAGCATATAGTTATTCCTGGAAAGCAACAAGCTATAGGGGTTGATGGTGTATCTGACCTGGATGAATTTAATGAGTTCAGCAACATGTGTCTCTTTGTAGATGACCATCCATTAAAAATAAGGAGTGTTGAGCAAAGCATCCCACAGAAATTGCTACCTTGGGTGCGCCACGATGGACAAGGAAGAACAACATAGCTGCATAGATTATTTTTGTTATTTGCCATATAATCCATTTATGTTACAATGTCAGACCCTATTTATATTTGTACATGTGGAGACCCTATTTTTTTTTCTACGTGTGAGACCTTATTTTTGTTTCTACGTGTGAGACCCTATGCATATTTCACATAATTACAATCTATTTCTATAAACCCGAGATGATGAACCCTATATATTAATCAAGATATTAGAAATAGATTAAATTAGGGTTATTATAAATATAGATACATATAAAAGTATCTCAAACATGTCATTCCATATTTAAAACATGTATATCCCCAAACCCTAAACCCTAAACCATTAAACCTTAACCCTTAAACCTTAAACCCTAAACCCTAAACCCTAAACTACAAACACTACAAAATTTAATTCACAACTTTTGGAACATTATTTCTCAAGATATGATTTTTTGAAGCTTATGTATGGGTCATTATAAATATAGGTACATACAAAAGTATCTCAAACATGTCATTTAATATTTTTAACATGTATATCTTGTCAACACAAACACTACAAAATTTAATTCACAATTTTTGGAACAATATATCTCAAGATATGATTTTTTTAAAAAAAATAGAATTATTTCTGCAAAATTATTTCTACAGACGGTTGGCATTGACCACCACCTATAGAGATCCATTTCTACAGGCAGTGGTCAATGCCAACCGCCTGTAGAGATCCATTTCTATAGGCGGTTGGCATTGACCACCGCCTGTAGAAACGATTTCTACAGGCGGTGGTCAATGCCAACCGCCTGTAGAAATCGGCTTCGTATATAAGTCCCGCGCACTCGTCCGAAAATTTTCTAAGTCCCGAAGGCGTCAGTTCATTCGAATCGACGCCGAATGGCTGCCTGATTTTCCCACGAGCCACCGCCGCCCTTCCCGCCGCTCACTGGAGCATTCTTTGCATCGCCGGGTAAGTTCTCAGCCTTCTCTCAACCCTAAACCCTCTCTGTGGTGGCGCGGTGGTGCGGCGGCACGGTGGCGCGGCCGTGCTGTGACGCAGCGGCACGGGGACGCGGTGGCGCGAGCGCGGGAGGAGGCGAGGCCGCGCGGTGGCTTTGCGGCGAGGCGGTGCGGTGGCGCGGCGCAGTGGCGTGGTGGTGCGGTGGCTTTGCGGCGGGGCGGGGCAGTGGCGCGGCACAGCGGCGCGATAGTGCGGTGGCGGCGCGTGCTGGCGCTGACGCAGGCGGTGGCCGAGCAATTGGGCCGGCCTGCAACTCCGTGGGCCGGCCCAATTTGCTTGTACTATATTTTTTTTATTTAGTTTAAATGCTTATATAAAATGCTTGAATATAAATAGAAAATGCTTTAATATAAATAGAAAATGCTTTGACATATGTATATGTATATATGTATATGATTGTAATAACTTGTATGTATTTGTAATAGAAAAATAATAAATACATCTTCTAATATATATTTTTATTAATGTATGTACTTGTATGCTTTGACAGTTGATATTATATATTCATTTCTTAGTATATGTGTATGTCTCCATTCAAGTTATTTTATTGTAATAACTTGTATGTATTTGTAATAGAAAAATAATAAATTCTTGTATATGTGTATGTCTCCATTCAAGTTATTTTATTATAATAACTTGTATGTATTTGTAATAGAAAAATAATAAATTCTTGTATATGTGTATGTATATATGTATGTCTCCATTCAAGTTTGTTATAAAACCGAGAGCGGACATAGCTACCCAAATTCTTGTACATATATTCATTTCTTAGTATATGTATGTATATATTCAAGTTTGTGTATGCGATTATAGAAACTTAATTATATATGCCTCCAATACATATAAGTTATATATATATAATATAAATGCATATCCTTTATTAGATTTCGACGATGACATCTCCAAGCAAGGACCAAGCACAAGGGTCCGTTCACACGGAACAAGCCCCAGGGTCTGACCCCACGGAGCAAGTATAAGACACCGACCAAACGGGGCAAGACCTAGGGTCATCCGACCCCACAGAACAAGTACAAGATACCCACCAAATGGGGCAAGGCTTGGGGTCGTCCGACCCCATGGAGGAAGAAGAAGGGAACCAATCAACTCCGGAGAACACATGGAGCCTGAGCGACGACTTTGAGCGTCCCGAAGTGAGGAAGGCTCGAGAACAATTTAAACGTGAATTCCACCATGACCCTAATTATGATCCTGAAGCCGAGGAGGTAATGATATGATTTCATGTTTTTATCTAATTACATGTCTATATAAACCATCACCATTAAACTCACAATGTTTATATTCAGAGGGCATTGACTCAGATGGAAGAGTTGATCTCACAACGTGCCGAAGACACACCCGAAACGACTGCGATGACGAGCAATGAGAGATCAAGGAAAAGGAAGCGGAGCGGTGGCAAGTGAGGCGAGAGAGGATTGAACAAGTTTCCAGATGACGTATATGCCATCTTAGAAGTCAACCCGACCGGATAGCCCACAACTCCTTTGAAGGCCCTATCCAAGTACCGGAATGCAATTGGCTTCTGTGTTAGGGACATTCTTGACGTCACTAACAAGAACTAGTCCAATGTGTCGGAGGATGACAAGACAAGAATTTGGGAAAAATTGAAGACGAGGTTCCAGTTTCCTCGAGCCATACCAGAGGCATTAATAAAGGACTATACATTGAAGCAAGGTGTGGTTAGTTTCCGAAACTGGAGGTCCGAATTGAATATCAAGTTTGCCAAGAAAGAGTTGGACCCTACAACAACGTACAAGATTACTAAAGGCTAGTGGGCGGTCTTCCTAGAGCAGAGGAAAGAGCCAGAATTCGTATCTCTGAGCGAAGCCAACTCCGCTCTCGCAAAGAAGAATTAGTACCACCACCATCTAGGCTCAGGTGGTTATCAACGTCAGGCTCCCAAATGGCAACAAGAAGAGGCTGCTAAGAAGGCGAAAGGGTTACCAGCGCTGTTGAAAGCCCAAGTTTGGTTTTGGATAATTGATGAAACCTATGGACTAACCCTAGTGCTAAGTGCATGATCTAGCTAGGGTAATCCACCTTGACACATGGAGCTAAAGGGATGACAATGGTGAATTGATCAAGTGCTTCATGGACTAAGGAAAAGAAGAAAAGAGAAAAACAAAAATGGGCTCAAGGCAAAGGTATATCATAGGGCCATTTTTGGTTTAGTGATCAAGACACTATAGAGAGTTTGATCACCTTTAGGATAGATAGCCGTACTATCAAGAGGGAAAAACGTGTTGTGATTGCGATTATCAAGTGCTAGTAGGTGTTGTCACTCATGCATGTGCGTTAATCAACCTAGTAACATAACCTTGCTTAAAAGACATAAATATATGCTAAACATCTGCTCTAAGGAAGTACCATAATGTTTGGCACATTGGAGCAAGCTTGGACAAGAAAGAAACAAGAAAGGAGCAAGACAGAGGCGACAGACGCTGGCTCTAGGTGACGGACGCGTCCGATGCGCACCTCCCAGCTCAGACAGTTTCAAACTTCACAACGGACGCTGGCGAGCGTCTGTCGACCAGGCGACAGACGCGATGTTGACACAAAAAGCGTCAGGATCTGCGAACACCTCGGGCTTATACCCAAATTCGATATCCAAAGGTGTGCCAGTCGATTTGACCAGTTGATCAACAAGGACGATAAATAGAACAAGATCTGAACGAGACAACGGCGATGCGCCCAGATGTCAAAGCTCAGACTTGATCAGGATAACTAGAACAATAGCAGAACGAGACGACATCGATGCGCCCGGACGTCAAAGCTCTGATTGCTCAAAACACGGAACTTGCAAGAGTTGACGGAGGTCGATGAGATGCAGCCCGTTGAAACTTGAAGAACTCATAGATAGACTAAACCTAATGTGGTAAAGGTAAATTACTGGTAAAGTAGATAAAAAGTAATTGATTTGTTTGATATGCTTGGATATATCTTTTACAGCACCCCTGGGTACCTATTTATACTCCGGCAATAGGAGTTGTAGATAGACACGACTCGTACCTTTCCTAAACAAAACAAACTCCTATTTTAAAGGAAATAACTGACTCGCGCAAGAGTCAGACCCAAATAATAATAATATTTTCCTAAACAAACACCTCTTATTTTAAAGGAAATAAATGACTCGTGCAAAAGCCGGACTCAAACTATAATAATACTGGCATAAAATCACTAGCTTCCTTATTCGTCTTCTTCACGATGAAACTTTCCATCGGCGGACTCCTTTCCATAAACAGCTCTTTTCCGCTTCTATCAGCAGCTTCCTGCTCCTATCTGCAATCGTTCCTCTATCGGCAACAAGCTTTGGCTCTCATCGGCAATGCTTTCTTGCCTTCATCGGCAACGTCTTGCCTCCATCAGCAACATTGCTGCCTTCATCACATCGGCAATGAGCTTCAGTTCTCATCGGCAATGTTCTTCCCTATCGGCAACATTCCTGTTTCTATCGGCATCATCCCCTTGCCTTCATCAACAGTGTCTTCCTGCCTCCATCGGCAACAAATCCCTATCTTCATCAGCAACATTCTTGCCTTTATCGGCAATCTGACCGGTAATATCCCGATGCCGATAAGGAACGGCAACTAGTCTTTTGCCGATCAGCACAATCCTTAGATCATATTGAAACGTGTCAAAAAACGGTGTCAACACACGTCCGTCAGTTTCGGGAGCTCTCTGGATGCTCTCTGCTCGTGCGACGGATGATGTCAATGGACACTGAAGAAATGGCGACAGATGCTGGACTATTTTCAAACGAGCTTTTGTTGGAACAAAGGACTCACTGACACAAGCAACGGACACTATCAAGTATCCATCGGCAGGGCGACAGACGCGTCCGACGGCTATAGGAGCTCTCTAGATACTCTCTACATGTGCGACGGACGCTGGCGATGCCCTCGACACAGGCAATAACGACTAGTTTTCGAGGGGTGCCTACTTAAGGGCATGTGGCCGGTTCGAGCTCGCTCTCTCGAATCTTTCACTTGTCATACACTCTTGTGAGCTCTCAAGCACCTCTCCCACTCATCTCTTTGATCCTTTGCTCAATCCAAAAGAGATAGAGTGCATCCAAGTGCATCGCTTAGTGATTTGCATCTAGAAGCACTTGGTGATCGTTCTTGCTACAGTTTTCTTGTTATTCTTGGTGTTTCCCAACACCTAGACGACTTGGAGCAAGAAGGAGGATTCAACACGAGTTGATGATTGTTCATGGTTGATCCCGGTGATTGTGAGAGGGCTTGTACCCACCTCGGCGGAGCGCCAAAGGGTAACTCTAGTAAATTGCTCGTGTCATTGACTTACTCTCATTTGGGTGGATTCTTGTGGCGCCCGGGCAGTGGGCTAGGCTTATGATTGCCGATTAGCCACCGAATCACCATTTGAGTCGTCGACACAATGGGGACTAGCTTGGTGGCAACCAAGTGAACCTCGGGAGAAAAATCATTGTGTCATCTTGTCTCCCGGCTACTCTTGGTATTCATATTGTGATTGGTTCCTTATATTGACATCCATACATCACAAGGCTTCGGTATAACAATCACCCTTATCTCTTGTTCTTACATTCTTCATTATCTTGCCTAGTTAGCTTGCTACTTAGTTCTTGTGTTAGTTATTCTTGCTAGCTTGTGTTAAGTGCCTTAGGATTTTGCTATTGCTTGTTAGGCACTTAACTAACTAGAATTGCTTGGATAGGTGTCTTTTCACCTCTAGTAGAGCTAGAGCAAAAAGTTTTGCTTTAGTTTTATCTAACCTTTTGCTCTAGTGGTTTGTAGAATTTTTAAAGGCTATTCACCCCCCTCTAGCCATCTAGGACCTTTCAAGTGGTATCGGAGCCGTGGTCACCGCTATTATCAAGGCTTAACAACCTTCGGTGTTAGTGATGGCTCAAGTACAATTCAACCATGTTGGAAGCAAACCACCAATGTTTGATGGCACATCATTTGATTATTGGAAGAGGAAGATGAAGATGCATCTAGGCTCAATACATGAGAAGGTGTGGAGTGTGACCGAACATGACTTTGTCATTCTTGATGAAGCTGCTCCCACACCTAGAGAGCAAGAGAACCGACAATGCAACACTATGGCTCTCAATGTGATTTACAATGGCATTGATTCCAAGGTGTTTGAGCAAATCAAGGATCTTGAGAAGGCAAGTGAAGTGTGGAAGAGACTTGAGGATACATATGAGGGCACCGCAACCATGAAGAATGCCAAGTTATACATGCTCAAGGACAAGCTATCTCACTTCAAGATGAAGGATGATGAGTCTATCCCAGAGATGTTCCATAGGCTCCAAGTAATCATCAATGATCTCAAGAGCTTGGGTGAGAAGGTCAAGGATGAGGACTTCTCAAACCGCTTTCTTGGTTGTTTGCCCAAGAAATACAAAACTTTGAGGCAAATAATTAGGAGAGATGGTTTGGACAAGATCACTCCAAATGAAGTACTTGGTGAGATCATGACCGAAGAAAAATACAATGAAGAAAGTGAAGAAGAAGAGGTCAAGGAAGAAAATAAGGAAAATAAGAGATTAGCATTCAAGGCATCATCATCCAAGAACAAGGGAAAAGCAAAGAAGCAAGAATCAAGTGATTATGAAGAAGCTAGTGACATTGATGATGAGATGATGGCACTCTTTGTGTGCAAGTTTGGCAAATTCATGAAGAAGAAGGGCTATGGTGCTAGAAAGAGAAGAGACAACATGAAGAGCAAAGAATATGTGAGAAGATGCTACAAGTGCAAGAGCACCGATCACATGATTGCGGATTGTCCAAATCAAAGTGATGATGATGAGAAGAAGAAGAGCAAGCATGACAAGAAGGAGAAGAAGTTATCATTCACCAAGAAGAAGAAGGGTGAATCATATATGGTGACTTGGGATAGTAGTGACTCTTCCGATTGTGATTCTAGTGATGATGAGAGGAAGAAGACCAAGAAGAAGGCATTGGCAAGCATTGCAATCAACAACAAGCCATCCATCTTCGACACTCCATCATGCTTCGTGGCTAAGCCATCTAAGGTACAATCTCATGATGATAGTGATAGTGATGATGATAGTAGTGATGCTGAGGAGGAGTACTCCAAGGAGGAACTCGTAGATATGATGAAGCAAACTTATGCTTGCTTTGAGACAAAGAGGAAGGAGTGCAAAGAATTGAACAAGAAGCTTAAGGCTCTTGAGCAATCCTTTGATGAGCTCAATGGCTCTCATGAGAGGCTAATGGAAGCCCATGAGAAGCTTGAGAGGACTCACAACAAGCTTGAAAAGGCTCACTCCTCCCTCCTTGAGAAAAACAAGGATAAGATTGTTGTATCATGTGATATTGGAGTTACTTGGGATATTCTAGATGAATCATTTTTCACTCCTATCATTGTTGCACCAACCAACACTAGCACATCCACTTGCACATCCACTAGTGAGAGCTCAAAGGTTGATGCTACACTAGTGAGTGAAAATGAAAAATTGAAAAATGATGTTAATGAACTCACTCATGCTTTGGGTAAGGCATATGGTGGAGATGCTTGCTTGCTAAAGTGCTTGGGTAGCCAGAGGTTCTCCCTAAGCAAAGAGGGATTGGGCTATACCCCCAAGAAGGGCAAGTCGGCCTTTATGACTCCAAAGCCTAGCTTTGTGAGAATCAATGGTCGGTTTTACAATAGTTGCAAGCAAGTGGGGCATGTTGACCAATATTGCAAACTTAACATGAGCCAAACCAAGTTTGCTAAATCCACCTCCATGCATTTTGATTCATGTTATATGCTTACCAAAGGGAGAGATGGTGTAATGGCTAAGTATGTTGGCACACCCATTGTTGGCCCAAAGAAGAAGGCAATTTGGGTGTCAAAATCCTTGGTCACTAACTTTGGAGGACCCAAACAAGTGTGGGTACCTAAGAAGAACTAATTTGTTTTGTAGGTAAATTACAAGGCCGGAGGAAGGCATTGGGTGCTTGATAGTGGGTGCACTCAACACATGACCGGGGATTCTAGAATGTTCAAATCAATCAACTCCAACTCCAATGAGGGTATTGATAGTATTATATTTGGTGATAATGGCAAGGGCAAGGTCAAGGGTCTTGGAAAGATTGCTATATCCAATGATTTGAGTATATCAAATGTCTTGCTAGTTGAGAGCTTCAACTTCAATTTGCTATCTGTGGCTCAATTATGTGATCTTGGATTCAAATGCATATTTGGGGTAGATGATGTTGAGATCATTAGTGTGGATGGTTCAAACTTGATCTTCAAGGGCTTTAGATATGAGAACCTCTACCTAGTTGATTTCAATGCTAGTGAAGCTCAATTGTCAACTTGCTTGCTCACTAAATCAAGTATGGGCTGGTTATGGCATAGAAGACTTGGTCATGTTGGCATGAAGCAATTGAATAGATTGATCAAGCATGACTTAGTAAGAGGCTTGAAAGATATTGTGTTTGAGAAGGACAATGTAGCTCTTGTCAAGATAGCAAACAAGTTGGTAACACCCATCCAAAGAAGAGCATGATGAGCACTAGTAGAGCATGTGAGTTGTTGCACATGAACTTATTTGGACCAACAACATACACAAGCATTGGAGGCAACAAGTATGGATTTGTGATAGTGGATGATCTTACAAGATACACTTGGGTATTATTTCTCAATGACAAGAGTGACACATTTGTCACATTCAAATCTTTTGTTAAGAGATGTCACAATGAGTTTGAAACTACCATCAAGAAAGTGAGAAGTGACAATGGAAGTGAATTAAAAAATACAAGAGTTGAAGAGCTATGTGATGAGCTTGGAATAAAACATCAACTTTTGGCCAAGTACACTCCACAATCAAATGGCATTGTTGAGAGGAAGAATAGAACATTGATTGATATGGTAAGGTCTATGCTTAGTGAGTACAATATGAGTCAATCCTTTTGGACCAAAGCTATCAACACCGCTTGCTACTCTAGCAACCGGCTATATTGTCACCCATTGATGGAGAAGACACCATATGAGTTATTGAATGGAAGAAAGCCCAACATTGCATACTTTAGAGTGTTTGGCTACAAATGCTACATCTTGAAGAAAGGCACAAGACTTGGAAATTTTGACAAGAAATGTGATGAAGGGTTCTTACTTGGTTACTCAACCACAAGCAAAGCCTATAGAGTGTGGAATTCGGCTAGTGGTGTGCTTGAGGAGGTTCATGATGTTGAATTTGATGAAACCAATGGCTCACAAGTTTAAAATGAGAATCTAGAAGATGTGAGTGGTCCTCAATTCTCAAAGGCTATGAAGAAAATGGATATTGGTGATATTCGGCCAAGACAAGTGATTGACATTGAAGATGACAAAGATCAAGTGCTCAACTCACCCAATGTGCAAGTTAGTGGTTCTCAAGTGCAAGAACAAGTTGTTAGTTCATCTCAACCAAGTACAAGCAATCAAGTTCCTATCCTTCAACCAACCAACATTGCAAGAGATCACCCCATTGATCAAATAGTTGGTGACATTACTAGTGGTGTTCAAACAAGATCAAGATTGGCATCCTTTTGTGAACACTATTCATTTGTCTCATCCATAGAGCCAACAAGGATTGAAGAGACCCTACAAGATGTTGATTGGGTAAATGTAATGCATGAAGAGCTCAACAATTTCACAAGAAACCAAGTTTGGGAGCTAGTTGAAAGACCCAAGAATTACAATATGATTGGCACAAGATGGGTATTTAGAAACAAGCAAGATCAAGATGGTATAGTTGTGAGAAACAAAGCAAGATTGGTAGCTCAAGGTTACACTCAAGTTGAAGGTCTTGACTTTGGAGAAACTTATGCATCGGTTGCAATATTAGAGGCAATAAGAATCCTATTGGCCTATGCATGTGCACACAACATCAAGCTATACCAAATGGATGTGAAGAGTGCTTTCTTGAATGGCTATATCAATGAGCTAGTATATGTTGAACAACCTCGGTTTTGAAGATGATAAGAAGCCCAACCATGTGTACAAGTTGAGAAAGGCTTTATATGGCTTGAAGCAAGCACCTAGAGCATGGTATGAAAGATTGAGAGATTTCCTCTTATCCAAAGGGTTCATCATGGGGAAGGTCGACACTACTCTCTTCACCAAGAAGCTTGGCAAGGATCTATTTGTGCTCCAAATCTATGTGGATGACATCATATTCGGTTCAATCAATCAAGAATTTTGTGAAGAATTTGGCAAGATAATGGCAAATGAGTTTGAAATGTCAATGATTGGTGAACTTAGCTACTTCCTTGGTCTCCAAATCAAGCAATTAAAGAATAACACCTTTGTGAGTCAAGGCAAGTACATCAAAGATATGATGAAGAAGTTTGGCTTAGAAGATTCAAAAGACATTAGCACACCAATGGGAACTAATGGACACTTGGATAGTGATGCTAGTGGCAATATGGTGGATCAAAAGTTGTATCGGTCTATGATTGGAAGCTTACTCTATGTGACCGCTTCAAGGCCGGATGTCATGTTTAGTGTATGCATGTGTGTAAGATTTCAAGCCTCTCCAAGAGAAAGTCACTTGAAGGCTACAAAAAGAATATTGAGGTACTTGAAGCATACACAAGATGTTGGATTGTGGTATCCCAAGGGGTCTAATTTTGAGTTGATTGGATATTTGGACTCGGACTATGCGGGATGCAAGGTTGATAGAAAGAGTACATCGGGCACATGTCAATTGCTAGACATGTCACTTGTGTCTTGGTCATCAAAGAAGCAAAATAGTGTTGCACTCTCTACCGCCGAAGCCGAATACATAAGTGCGGGTAGTTGTTGTGCTCAATTGCTTTGGATGAAGGCAACTTTGAATGACTTTGGAATCAAATTCAAGCAAGTGCCATTGCTATGTGATAATGAAAGTGCGGTGAAGCTAACCAACAATCCGGTCCAACATTCAAGAACCAAGCATATTGACATAAGACATCATTTCATAAGGGATCATCAACAAAAGGGTGATATTATAATTACAAGTGTTGGCACCGATGATCAACTTGCCAATATATTCACCAAGCCACTTGATGAGAAGAGATTTTGCAAGCTAAGGAATGAATTGAACATTCTTGATTTCTCAAACATGTGTTGATGCAACCCCATATATGACATGCCTCTCCTTCAAGCAATGCAAGGTAAAAGTTGGTTGACATGTCATACATCCAATATTAGGATTTGTTAGTGCATCTAGACATCAACTCACTAGGCTCATTCATGAAAATCAAATGTTTTGATGCTTATATGGTACCACTATTGCTTCTATGCTTGATATGATCTAGTGGTAGCATATGACATGTTTGTAGGCTTGCAATCCTAGTGTTTAATCTAGAATATGAACTTCAAGTACTTAGCTCAACATGTGCAAGATAACCATTCTAGGATGTGTGAACAAGCTTGTCCATGGTTTAAACCGAGTTAAATACATTGGGGCAAGTGATCTAGATTAAACCACAACTAAGCTTCTCTCCAATAATCAAGCCTTTGAGCACATCTTTTTTTAATAATAGATGACAAAGGGGTAGAAGTAAGTAGTACACAAAGAAAATGATTTTTGGAATTTTTGAAAATGAGCACACAAGTAGGGGGAGCAAGCCTATGAATAAAGTTGTTGCATATTCTTGTGCATTCATAAGTACTTGCTTGCATATGTATTTATATTCATGATATGCTTATGTGGTGAATGCTAGAAACTACATTGACTTGATGTTTGAAGTACTAGTATGCTTAGATCTTTCCAAGAAGTATCTTTCAAGTGGTATTTCAAGTTTGCCCCTCAAATTGATTTCAAGTGGTTTCTAAGCATTCATGGTGCTAAGGATGGTTTCACATTTGCACTCCGATTGGTATCACGCTTCAAAGGTCCATCCTACACACCTTAGCATCATTTGGTAGCATTCACTCTCCCACAACTCTTATTCATGCATATGTGATCAAAATGAACCAAACTCATATATCACATATGTAGGGGGAGCTAATACTACCAAAGTGGAAATTTTCATTATATATATTCCTTTGTGAAAGGTTGTCATCAATTACCAAAAAGGGGGAGATTGAAAGCCCAAGTTTGGTTTTGGAAAATTGATGAAACCTATGGACTAACCCTAGTGCTAAGTGCATGATCTAGCTAGGGTAATTCACCTTGACACATGGAGCTAAAGGGATGAAAATGGTAAATTGATCAAGTGCTTCATGGACTAAGGAAAAGACGAAAGAGAAAAACAAAAATGGGCTCAAGGCAAAGGTATATCATAGGGCCATTTTTGGTTTAGTCATCAAGACACTATAGAGAGTGTGATCACCTTTAGGATAGATAGTCGTACTATCAAGAAGAGAAAAACGTTTTGTGATTGCGGTTATCAAGTGCTACTAGATGTTGTCACTCATGCATGTGCATTAATCAACCTAGTAACATAGCCTTGCTTAAAAGACATAAAATATATGCTAAACATCTGCTCTAAGGAAGTACCATAAGTGTTTGGCACATTGGAGCAAGCTTAGACAAGAAAGAAACAAGAAAGGAGGAAGACAGAGGCGACGGACGCTGGTGCTAGACGCTGGCTCTAGGCGACGGACGCGTCCGATGTGCACCTCCCAGCTCAGACAATTTTAGACTTCGCAACGGACGCTAGCGAGCGTCTGTCGACCAGGAGACAGACGTGTCCGTCGGTTTTGGGAGCTCTCTGGATGCTCTCTGCTCGCGCGACGGATGATGTCAATGGACGCTGAAGAAATGGCGACAGACGCTGGACTATTTTCAAACGAGCGTCTGTTGGAACAAAGGACTCACTGACACAAGCAACGGACGTTGTCGAGTGTCCGTCGGCAGGGCAACAGACGCGTCCGACGGCTACAGGAGCTCTCTGGATACTCTCTGCATGCGCGACGGACGCTGGCGACGGAGCGTCCGACGCAAACTTAAAGAGCATCCGACGCCCTCGACACAGGCAATAATGGCTAGTTTTCGAGGGGTGCCTATTTAAGGGCATGTGGCCGGTTGGAGCTCGCTCTCTCGAATCTTTCACTTGTTCACTTGTCATACACTCTTGTGAGCTCTCAAGCACCTCTCCCACTCATCTCTTGGATCCTTTGCTCAATCCAAAAGAGACAGAGTGCATCCAAGTGCATCGCTTAGTGATTTGCATCTAGAAGCACTTGGTGATCGTTCTTGCTGCGGTTTTCTTGTTATTATTGGTGTTTGCCAACACCTAGATGGCTTGGAGCAAGAAGGAGGATTCAACATGAGTTGGTGATTGTTTATGGTTGATCCTGGTGATTGTTAGAGGGCTTGTACCCACCTCGGCGGAGCGCCAAAGGGTAACTCTAGTAAATTGCTCGTGTCATTGAGTTACTCTCATTTGGGTGGATTCTTCTGGCGCCCGGGTAGTGGACTAGACTTGTGATTGCCTATTAGCCACCAAATCACCATTTGAGTAGTCGACATAACGGGGACTAGCTTGGTGGCAACCAAGTAAACCTCGGGAGAAAAATCATTGTGTCATCTTGTCTCCCGGCTACTCTTGGTATTCATATTGTGATTGGTTCCTTATATTGACATCCATACATCACAAGGCTTCGGTATAACAATCACCCTTATCTCTTGTTCTTACATTCTTCATTATCTTGCCTAGTTAGCTTGCTAGTTAGTTCTTGTGTTAGTTATTATTGCTAGCTTGTGTTAAGTGCCTTAGGATTTTGCTATTACTTGTTAGGCACTTAACTAACTTTGGATAGGTGGCTTTGCACCTCTAGTAGAGCTAGAGCAAAAAGCTTCGCTTTAGTTTTATCTAACCTTTTGCTCTAGTGGTTTGTAGAATTTTTGAAGGCTATTCACCCCCTCTAGACATCTAGGACCTTTCAGCTATCCGAACAAGTTGGTGAAAGGTCCGTGAATTGGATTCGGGCTCGAAAACCAAAGGAAATTGACGCCGGTTTGTCCTTTGATGACCTTGAGGTTGAAGAAGTCGCAAAGAACATCTTTGCGGTGGCAGCCAAGCAACAGGAAGGTACATTCAAGCCACAAAGAGAGAGGGACATCCTTAGTGAGGGCCTGGGTAACCCCGAGCATCCTAGCCGTGTTCGAGACGTCTCATCCAAAGAAGGATGGAAGGATGGATTCGGCCCTCAGTGGCAAGGTGAGTACAGGAAACATGATCGATATAAGGAAGAAATGACTAGCTATTTAAAGGAGGAGGCTAAGAAAGAGTTCACAGAGTTTATGCAGAAATTGCTACAAGATCCTCCTGCTGACTTGATGCAAAAACTGGTGAGTGCGGTGTCAAATCAACAAATGAGCACTCAGGCACCCCAGATGCAGCTAGTCCCAGTGGTGTCCCAGCAGACCGTTGCCGAGGTACCAAGCAGTGTCGCGTCTACAGGGAATAAGGTTCAATATCCGGTTGACGACATTGTTACTCCCGTGGCTTGCTCCCTAGTCATAAGATATGGCATTAACAATCATCGTACAAGGGAAGTAGCCACGGGCAAAGCGATCCCAGGACGCAAGTACCATGGTGCTGAGATTCCTAAAGACTACCGTGGTCCAAGGATATGAGGACGAGATGTTAGACATCCCCGGTCCCGAGGACATTGAGAAACTCGGACAGGCTATAAACAATTTCATTCTTTGGCCTCGACGAGACATCCAGCTGAGGGAGCCGCCACCGTCCTCGCAAGAGATAGCAGTTGAGGAGTCATCAGGACCTACTGATCCTCTTCCGAACCCACCACCATTAGCAATCCATTCTCTTGTGAGCCCACCTCCGTCACCTCCACCACATTCATCACCTCCGCCACCTCCGTCACCTCCGCCACAGTCATCACCTCCGCCACCTTCGTCACCTCCACCACAAAAATCCACACCTTCCCCACAACCCAAAGATCCTAAACAAACACCAGAGCCACCAGCGCCGCCAAAGAAGAAGTCCCTATCCCCAAGTTGATTTCCCCCTTCGAGCCAAAGAAAAAAACAGCTAGGACGACCAGATTTTTGAAAAGAATTGGGCAAAAACGCACTAGTGAAGTCCTCGAGTTGTCTGAGCTCAAGAAGTCAGCATAGCCGGTCCCTAAGGTAATTCCCTGCAAATTCAAGGTGTCAACTTGGGAAGACTACAAGTCTGTGTCTAAGAACTCTGTGGTGGGAAAGCCTCTACTAAGCTGGGAGAAACTCCAAAAGGTCCCAAACAATGTAAAAAGGATGCATGACTGGTACATGAGAGCCTCTTCTGCTGGCATTCACACCATCAACGTGTCTATACCACATAAGACATTTCAAAGTGATCATAATCTGTGCATGATTAGCTTTGAAGACATTTGGTTGATGATGAACCTCGAGAGACTAGACGTACAGATAATAACGATGTTTGCATTGTAAGTGTTACATAGTTACACATACATAGTTGCATCAATGTTCAATAACTGACAGGCATTGTAGTTGAAAATGTTCAATATCTGACATATACATGTGCCTTGTAGAATGCTATTTGATGAGCAGGAGCAGGCTTATGGTCCGGACCTCGATTATTGTGCCGAGGAAAGGATTGCCTATCTGAACCCAATTGATATATGCGAAGAAAGACACACATTCAGAATCGTGGAAAACAGCGACGATTTATTGGGCTTAGAAGGTGAAGCACGGGCCACAAAAAAGAAACAATTAAAGTTTAAATTTGAAGCCAAGTACGCCTTCTACATTTCAAAGTGTATGAATAAGTATCAAGACAGGAAATCGATAGTGGCACCGTACAACTTTGGGTAAGTATATGAGTTTTGGTAGTGGCACCTTATAACTTTGGGTGATCAAACTACATAATTTCAATGCACAAATGTATCATGAGTTTGGTTCATGAAGGGACCACTGGATCTGCGTCGTCATTTATCCTAAAAAAGGAAGGGTGGTGATACTAGACTCTGCAAATTACGCACCATCAAGCTATGCACATTTCATTGAGATGCTAGAGATGTAAGTTGAGATATGCACGTATACTTTTGCATTATGAGATTTTAAGAATAATTAACATGATGATTGTATTCGAGTTCGTAGGACATGGTGGTTTTATATAATCAACGGTGGAAAGCTTAAATCGAAGAAAAAAAAATGAGTCATTGGAAGTTATATATGACTGGCCGATAAGTATGAAAACTTACTCTTATGAATACAGATCATACATGTGCTCTGCAGATATACTACGTGTGCGATCATCTATAAATAACCACTTTTCTGTTTTATAGTGCCACAAGCAACCAGCAGGATCTGTCCTCTGTGGATACTACGTGTGCGAGCACATGAGAGGAGACACATAAAACTTGAAGAAACCTTCCAAGAAAGCCAAGGCGACGACCATCAACGAAAAGACATTGTACTCCATAGTTGAGGACGTGTGCCTTTTCCTCATCAAACATGTCATCTCAAGTGTAGGAAAATATCATGATTATGACAGTGAATTAGCCAAGCCTGAGTACGAAGTGCTAACAGAGGTTTATAGCCTAAAACTTACTCGGGGCGGTTTTTAGAGGACAAGTCCAAACTCTTGATGTATATAGTCCTATAACTTTATGTGTGTGAGCGTGAGACTCATTTATATTAATGTGCCATGCATTTATAACTTTATTGCGAGCATGGTACTTTGAAGAAATAAATGTATGTATGAGATATTTAATTTACATGTTGCTATATATTTAAACACCATCCAATAGTGGTAGTTTCAATACCAATATATATGTATATATTAAATAATACAATAATATATAAATACCAAAAATTAAAAACTGTAAAATCATTTTCACAGGTGGTTCTCTTAGTGAACCGTCTGTATAAATGAGACATTTACACATGCGGTTCACTAAGAGAACCGACTGTAGAAATGAGTTTGTACAGACGCTTCTCAAGCAACCGTCTGTGCTGTTGTCCCATTTCTACTAGCCCCCAACGCAGTCGGCGCTGGAAAACGTCTATAGAAACTGGTTGAGAACCGACTATATAGTCCGGTTTTGTACTTAGTGGAGGATGCACACTTGGACCGGTGGTGCTACTTAGTGGTAAGATCAGGGTTACTCATGAGCATGCATAGGCGATGATGACGGTAGAGAAGAGATCCATTAATTGCAATCCAATTTGAATTCGCAACCTGTTTTTTCTATCAGCGTATCAATGCATGCATGCAATCAATTGGTGAAATCACATTAACACATACTACAAGGTACTACGTACGGTAGACACACATGGAGTACGTAGCTAGCTCATTCATCCTGATCGAGCCGCGCCCGGCCCTTAAATTACATAGTACGTGACGTACGAACTGTCCTTGGTTTATGATAATTGTGATTAAATTAAATTACTGTAGGACGAAGTAGAGCCTTACTGGGCACCAGCTCTCGTTGTCGTCGCTGTCTCCTCGCTGTAGGTACCGTCGTAGAAAAAGCTGCTACTTGTACCACCGCCGGCACCATCGGCGCCGCCCGTTAGACTAATCAACGGCGGCGCCTTCTCCTCGCCGTAGCAGCAGGAGGCGGCAAAGTTGTATTGTTCATCCAGCTGGTTAGCTGCCCCGGATCCGGCAAGCAGCAGTGCCTCTGCCTTGTGATGATGATCTTCCTGCAACTGAAAGCCGCCAAAGACGAAGGTTTCCGTGCCAAGCCCATGGACGACGCCGCTGACGGTGGTGGCGCATGGCTCGTGAAAGTAAATGCCATGGCCGCCGCCACTGTCCAAACAAGGCGATGTTCTCAACGCCTGCTGCTCGCCGCCATTGATGAGGAGGCGGCCACGGCTACTGGTGGCGGCGGAGAGGAAGGACGTCGTGCTGTTGCCGGAGCCACCGCTGCTGTAGAGGTGAGAATAATCAGGAGTAGACGAGAGGTGCTGCAGCGACGACATGATGGGAACAGCTTGCGGCGAAGCCACCGCCGCCGCTGCTGATGACACGGTAGTGCTATGGTGATTGTGGGTGGTGTATGGCGCCTGAAGGCCATGCATGAGCTTCTTCTTGAGCTTGGTGTTCCAGTAGTTCTTGATGTCGTTGTCCGTCCTCCCTGGGAGCTGTGCTGCGATGATCGACCACCTGTATACATTTTCGTGCATTATGCACCATGAAAGAACAAATAATTCGACTAGCTAATAAACTACTCTGTCTGTCATACAACATAGTAGAGTTTGATTTATGATTTCTGCATGCCTCCTTCTTAAGTCCTAACGATCAGTTTGACTGAAAACGGATGAACTTACAGTAGTCCATCCAGTTGACACCACCGGTTAGCGTGGCAGAGTATTGGCAAGCTAGCGCAAAACTAGTGGGAGTCTGCTGGCAGGAGTTTAGATAATTGTTATATATGCTTGCTAACCTGCTTCCAATGGTAGCGAAGAGGTTGCAGATGATTCTATCCTCGTCATCAGAGAAGTCGCCATGTTTTATGTTTGGCCTCAGATAGTTGAGCCACCGCAACCTGCAACTCTTGCCGCACCTCTTCAGCCCTGTAACCCAATTTCTTTCTTATTTAGATACATCACACGATCGTGACTAAATAATGCAATCAGGCATGGATGCTACTCTGCATGTGACGACGAACTTGATCAATTAATTAATAATCAATAATTATATATATATATATATATATATATATATATATATATATATATATATATATATATATATATATATATATATATATATATAGTCATTACCGGCTTTGTGTGGGAAAGCAATCCAGTTGCCGCCAGTGCCATTCTTTTGGATGTACTCCTTGAGCTTGCGGTCCTCCTCAGGTGACCAGGGCCCTTTCTTCACATTCGCCTTGTCGCAACACGGAGCCCTGCCCATGTCTGCGGCCCTATATATGTCTCCTGATAATATGGCTTCAGGCTTCTTCTTCCTCCGCCAGCACTGGCAATAAAGAGTTTACAAGTAAGGCCACAATAATATATACTGCTACCAGCACCTATGCATGGGCTTCTTTGTGATTTCCTGCTGTCTCTTCTGCTGCCCTCAATCTCAAATATCTTCGTCGTTGACGGAGCTGAGATGGAGAACAAGCGACGCGCGGCACACACAACACAAACCACACATAGGTATGAGATATATATTTGAAATATGAGCAGTCGTACTCACTAATAGAAGCCGAACGTATACTCATGCTGAGCAAATGAGCATTCGTCCGATCTGATCTCAGCTTGCATATATATAGGTAATTTGGCACTACTAGAAGCATGAGGCATCATTTATATCAATACTCCATTGTTGCATATTCTATGCCCATATCGTCTAGCTAAAAACTATCAATAGAAGCTTTGTATGTGTGTCCGTGACGCAACAGTACGTAGAAAACATATGTACGGTAGCAGATAATTAAGCTGGTGGTAATAGGTTACTCCGTCCATACTAAAAAAAAACTTGTCATTTAGAACAATATTTTAGTCAAACATTTAGTAGAGCTTGACATGTAGTAGAATAAATCATAAATAACTTTTAAGTTGTTGAGTTTGACAATATAAAAATCATATCAATAGATCTGTCTTGAAAAATACTTTCATAAAAACATGTAGTAGAGCTTTAACCTAAACTTTACAAAGGTAATCTCCTAGCAAACAGGCTCGGATAGAACATACAGTTTCACTTTAAAAGTTGTTTTTCATCTTCTCTCACTGTTACAATTTTCTAGGCGAAGTTGGATGAAGCTAAAAAGGTTAGCTTCTCCTATAGTTTGCTCTCTGCTCTCTTCCTTGAGAACCAAATATTTTTAAAATAGCTTTATCTTCACTGATGAAGGTGTTTTATTGAACCGAACCCTGACTTTGTACCAAACAACCTCTACACTCCTATATATTTAGAGGCATGCATGAGCCATATCATCTATCAATACTATATGGATTGCATTAATTCTCTGCCTATATCATATGGTCTAGCTAAAATCTTGTTGACACGAAAATGTGGATCCTCATGACCCAACACACCGAGGGGAAGCCAAAAGACCTGTAGATCTGCTTGGCTTTTAACGAGGGGATGGATCGGTTCCCAAAACGACCTAGGTGTGCAGTCAATCTGACCTTGCAATCGATAAGGAGGATGGAGATGATCAGTAATTTAAGGTGGAATGTGCCGGTGTGATTTCAGAAAGTTCCAATATATGGACAAATAGTCGATGAGTGAAAGGCTATTGATAATAGAGTCGATATGCTACATGCTTGAAAATATTGAACAATGATGAACAAGCATGATCAACAATTCTACGAGCAAAACAATTTTAAATCACCTAAATCTGCGTGCATATGTGATATAAACAAAACAAACAATAACTGAGAAAACAAATAAGATAAGATAACTATCAATCGCGAATAAAACGGAGGTCTCCCAGCGATTTGTCTCCCATTAGCCTATCTATTCATGACACGTGGCACTCCAGGAGTTGCTAGGAATCGGAAACAACCGAGTGCCCCTCGGTTCACCGCCTGCAGTCCGTCTCAGCTCTCGCCGGTCAAAGCAAAAAAGGACGCCGCACGCCCGCACCTCGACGCCTCCGCGACATAGCACCTCACCTCGGCGCCTCCGCGACAGCTTCCGCTTCCGCTTCCTCCCTTTCTCCTCTTCCCTACCTGCACCGCCGCGGACGCGCGCCTCTCCATCCTTTTCCAGCCTTCGTGCCGGTTGTGGCACCGCCTCCTGCTCTTGCTCCTCTTAGATCTTCTGGATATCAGTGCCGCTAGTGGTGGATCTCGACGAGGGGCGCAGATCGGGACTCGGTTGTGGTCTTCCACTTCCTCTCCTTCAAATCCAATTAATCCCCGCCGCTACAACGACAATGGCAGCGGCAGATAGGGTGTGATATGCGGCAGCGGCGGCATCGTGATATGCGGTCAGGGCACGCTGTCCGTCCACTCCTCGGCTCCTCCGCTTGGTACAGTCTCCCACCCTTCCTCTCTTTGCTTTCTTGCTCATGCACTAGATCAGATCTTTTGTCGCTACAGGAGGTGGCGACAGCAACGATACGGTGGCGTACAGCAACGATGTGCCGGAGTCTGGGGAGAGATGGACGGGAGAGGCAGACGTGCTTGGGGTCGTGGCCGATCCGTGCTCAGCATCTCTCCCCAGACTCCGGCACAGTTAACTAGAGCAGCGGATTGACGGAAGTCACGGGCCCGGCCAACCTCCCCTGCCGCTCACCAGGTGACGGCTCAGGTAATTTCTTCTCATTTAGTTTCCATGTTACTTTCAATCTTTGTTTTTTTTTTAAAAAAATGTTCCTTCTAATCTACATCTGGTTTAGTTTTTCACTTTGCTCAATTTATTCTTTGGGCATTAATGTACATAACCAAAGAAATGAAATGAGAAGGCATGTTTTTTACTCCTTGCTAGCACCACGAACAGAGACGCTGTTTTTTGTGTGCCTCAACTTCCCCATTGGCAAAAAAAATGCGCCTCCACTTCTTTCAGGTTGGATGGTAGCTGGCAGTCCTCCTTTTCAGTTCTCGCTGATGGGCACTGAATTTTGGGGGATTTTGCAGAAAACAAATAGGCAAGCAACAAATAGGGACTGAGATACAGGATGTTGATTATTCAGAAACTTTATAAAACCAATTACCAAAAGATGACCAAGAATTTCATATAAAAGTACCTGACCATTACATGGAATAGCCATAAATCAGTTGTCAAGGTTACAAAAAAGAATATTGGAATTAATCAAATTAAAATTACGACTGATTCTTTGTGAAGAAAAATATTCAGTAAAGAAATAGCTATAATTGGACTAAACAAGAGTGGGGGAACATCTATCAAGATCACAGAACACACACTCTCTCTCAAGAAAAGCAGCAGTTTCATTAATGCGTAAATTGAGGGTATCAAACAAATATCTGAAACTTCGGCATACTATAGTTGTAGTTACATAATCATGGTTGAACATAACTGTATGATCTATCTTATATATTATATAAATCTTGTAATATGAAACATTTATAATACCTCAGCCGAAATGGTGTTCAGCAAAGAAATGATGACTTCAAAAATCTAACAACAGATGACAACCATACTAAATCAGTTTAGTAAATGGAGCATGGCATTCCAGTACCATGAATAAGCTAGAACAACCATCTATATTCTAATGACTCCTTTTATAGTTAGTCAAGATACTGCATAGCTAACAATCAAAATAATGAGAATTACTATTCATGTTCCGTCAGTAGCATCTGTTGGTCGAGGCTGGGGAACTGAGGTGTTGCGATGTGGTGGAAACAAGGCCAGTGCGTCCCCGGCGATGGTAGGTTGGCAAGGTCTTCCTGTGGCTTCGGAGGCACGGGAGCAGGGTGGCAGTTGCGGTTCGTGAAATTGTACATGTAAAATACAATAGGTCTATACAAAGTTGAGCTCACCCTGAATAGCTCAATAATTAGAGCTAAGATGTGAAATTCATCTATCCTGTTTTTGTACTATTAACTATGATGATGAATTTCATGTTAGCGATATCATGCGGGTTTTTACAAGTTACAAAAAGATTAAGAGATCCGTATTTAGGAGTCTTAATGCTAGCATCAGTATATTGGTTTGCTTCTTCCTAGAAAGAATTATTGGTTTGGTTCACAACCAAATACATTAACTTTATTTAGCTATATTAAAAGGATCATAGGTCCAAAATTTAGGACGATGGCTCTATTGTATTTGTGTTTTCATTCTTCCTTAAACGTCTTACTGCCAAGACTGTGGCTCTGATTGATACCTCCTAGGCCCTAGCCCTACAACATCTACCACTGCTTATTATGGCATTCAATTGTTTGACTACAAATCAATGTTTTATAGTAGTATGCTATATTCAGTTAGGTCTGATGGAGTGTTCTGAAATCTATTGTAGAATTCGTTCTGGTTGTGACTACATGTGTGAGGGTCTGATGGAGTGTTCTGAACCTTCTACAATGTGCTTATGGAATAGTTTTTGTGGTAAGTCATGGTGCTCATGCTACCTTTATCGTTCTTCCATATCGGCTCCTTATGAGGTTTAAATTTACCAAGTTTCAAGACTTGTGCCAGCTGGTATGGTTTGTACAGTACAAATCTTTTGGTTTTAGAATTACTCAACTATTTCTACAAAACAAATAACCTAACAGTCAATTAAAATTATGGTCAGCTCTAGAGAGATCATACTTTTATTTCATACATTTCCCTCCTATGGATTTCGACTACTTTTTATGGTTACTGCAATAACACAAGAATTTGGATAATAAAAGTTTAATCTGCTTCCTAAATAGCAGTGCCCGTGATTGACCAAAAAATGCAAAAGAAAATTTTGGAGTATTTTTATTTTCAATAACATAATTTGTTAGACATGATAGAAGTATCATGTGTTACCTATAAATATTTAGTTGAGCTGAAAATTTTTAGAGGGAAAAATGGATGTTAAATTTTTTCGAACTGCTGATTTGCAAACAAAAAAATTTGAATAAACTGTTTTTTTTCTCCCAATGTGTTATCATCATAACAGTGTTATGTTCAAATTCATTATTCTTACATTATACCATTCAGTTTCCCACCTCTAAGCAACTGATTCTCAAACCTATGAAGGCACAACCAATAAAAGTTGGTGATGTTTCATTATCCTAGGACAGACTCACTTTAGAGCCACTACTAACTATTAGTGTTGCAATCCTTGCAGTGCTTCCAAACACTTTTCAGTATATGTAGGTGGCATGCACCACATCAGCCTCAGGTATGGCACTGCTGTTGTATTTACATTGTTGTGAGGAAATACATACTGCAGTTTTAGTTTGTTGGCTTTGCTATTTACCATTTTTGTATTGTGTATTGTTCTCAGATCACATTGTCAAATAATAACATAATGATACATTAAGATATTACATCTATATTCCAGCTGTCGAAATTTGGCATAGTTGAACCATTAAATAATTCCCAATACTTTTAGTCTTCTATGTCCACCTTGCGTAAACGTTCGTTTGAAAACCAAAGTGCAATAGGTATGGTTTCAAGATAGTTGATGGACCTTAAATGTTCATTTATAAATACTTCCCTTCTTTGTTTCATGCTCGGTGAATATATTTGCATTTTTCTGCCAATAGAAAGTGCTACTATTACACATGCTTGTGATTCCTAAGCATCATCCTATTGTTTTAGAAATAACCTCCGATGTGGTGGCCACTCCCGACATGGATACGGCGACCGGGGACCTGCCAGCGGCAAAGCACGCAGATGCGGGTGCCGTGGACGCCCCTGCCGGCGGCTGTGTGTCCATGGTTGTGTGCGTGGATCAGATGCATCTTCCAACTCTGCCTCGCCGTTGTCCTCGACTACCTCGCCGCCGTCCTCACCGAGGTTCCTGCCTTCTCCTCTTTCATGATCAAGATCTAATCTTAGATGTGCACTTATTTTGTTCATTATTAGTCCGTCTGACGATGGGGTGCTTATGGACATCGAGTTCTTCGTCCATCTTCTCCACTCCTTGCGTCCACCCCATCGTTCCATGGCAGGTGGGTCGTCCCTCCGGTGCTCTATTCGCCCGCCACATGTACAACCATCTCAGCCATGCCTAAGTCTCAGATACGACCTGGGCACGTCTACGTACGGGCAGCCTCTTCTCTCTCCCTTCCCTGTTCTCTTAATTGATTGAAATCCTTTCTATGTCCTTTTTTCCCTTATTGACCTAGACATCCTAACTTTAGCCATTTATGTGCTGATGATTTTACTACGAATTTGTCAGGTATGTGTGCTAGACCAGCAATACCCAATAAGCCTGCTAGGGCTCAAGAGTGCTCGCGTTTCTGGTTATCATTTTTAAATTCAACGTCTGCTATGCGCTACCATATCTCCTTTCTGTGCTTCATGCTACGTATATACAGCAGGGAAACCATCTTGGTTTATAGGTTCAGAAAAAGGAAGAAGCATTGGGTTGTTCAGAATCCTGAAGCTGTTTTCCTCATGTTCATTTTCGTACATCATAGAAGACAATCTGACAATGCCAGGTCAATTGAAAGGTATTTAACTATTTATACATGAGAAATAATTCTTCAGAATCTAACTAATATTTTTTTTGAAAATAAATTGCATCACCCAATCACTGTCTGTCCACGACTAGCGCAGCTCCATCGTTGACAAGCGCTTCCACAAATGCTTCCACATTTATACAATTAACAAGCATTATATACCCTACCTCTTCTCTATATCCTGCATGCCCTGCCTTTTGTTTTATGTAGATTTGGAATTAGCTGCAATCTATATTATCACTCTTTACTATCAGCATCACCTCATTCAGACTACAAACTAAATGGATAAGGAAATACAGTATAGTTTTGTGATTGCAAGAAAAAAGTCTTTCATTTTTAATGCTAAAACATATGCACCTGGTATCCACTTTTCATTTCAAAAATACATGTGCCTTTCTATTTGATATGATGCGCATATTTTGCTAACTGCTATCTGAGAATGAAAAATATAGTATCCAAAAATGGAAATTCCTTTTATATGTGTTGTATACAAACATGCACAATTGATTTGCAAGACAACATGAATATTTTCAATGTTTTCTATGCCTTAGTTTTAGATACTTGAGTTGTGTTTTATGACTGCAAGCACGAAACAAGAGCTTGACAGTACTTTCTTCCATGGATGATGCTTTAATTGTTGGTTCTGCAATCAAGATTCAAGAACATGGAACACATAGTTTCCTCCATGATTATTCTTCCCCATATGGCTTCCTTGATGTGATATGCTCACAAAAAAATGAATGATGGCAAACATGAAATTTCTAGATTCTTAACAATTTTGGTTAGATTCCCCATTAGTCCATTGTCATTGCCCTTCATTTTGGCACTACTCTACCAGTTCCTTCTGTAAGTGCAACTCAGTTACTTGCTTATGGCGTTCTTTGCTATGTAGGTCTAAAATGGAGCTGTCAATATCCAAAGCTACTCAGATTGTAATGGGAATTAGATCAGCTTATTACTTGCATGTGCAGGGCCATCGATTTTAAGGTTAGTCATTTTGGCACTACTCTATAGCTGTTCTTGTGTAAGTGCAACTTAGTTACTTGCTTACTACTACTACTACTACTACTACTACTACTACTACTACCACCAGAACAGACCTTTGGTCGATATGCCAAATGAGCTTTAGTCCCGGTGAAAATTGCATCCAGGACCAAAAGGATCTTTAGTTCTGGTTGGTAACACCAACCAGGACTAAAAGTACCCTCCCAACGACTACGGGTGTCAGACAGTTGCAGGAGACACTTTTAGTCCCCCAACCGAGACTAAAGGTTGGCCTTTAGTCCTGGCTGGTGATACGGACCGGGATTAAATGTCTCCTTCCCCTATTTGAACTCTCCCTCCTCCCAAGCCTGTGCCCGAGCTCCATTATCATAGTGTTTCTTGTTGTGTTCTTCACTGTTCTTTTTCCTCTCTCCAACCATTGATCCATTTGAACACTTCTACGTCTCCATCGACTTGTTGAAAGGTTACTATCTTCATCCTCTCATGTTTTAGTGACAACATATGTTATTTTTTGGTGTATATGTGGTTTTTCTTTATGATTTTCTTTCTACCATTTTAAGCTTCAATCACTTAATATAGTTTGAATATTTTGAAAAAGGAAACTAAAATTAGTATTCTAAGTATACGCCTTTCATTTCTACTATGTCTATGTAACACTCCAAAACTTGCATGTTTTTGAAATAGTATTAAACTGTTTATTTATGCTTCTTTTGTATATGCATTTAAGATAGTTGAAAAATAAATAAATATTTGGGAAAATAAAAATGCCATATAGATACATGTGGTACCACATTTCATGCTGGTGCATTTCTGTTTTTGTGTTGAGTGGATTTGAAAACTTACTCAAGTATATTTCAAATTTGTATTTGAAAATTCATTTGCAAAATTCAGTTCTAGAAAATGGAAAATCCTTTCATTTTCTCCCCTCCCTCCTTTTTCCTTTTGGCCTACTTGGCCCAGCCGAGGCTGGCCCTTTCCCTCTCTTTCTCCCTCGGCCCAGCCCAGCAGCCCCACCTCTCCCCCTCTATTCCCCTGGCCGCATGGGCTTTGCCTCGGCCCATCACGTCGGCCCAGCTCTCCCTCCCGCACCAGCGCTGTTCTGTCGCCGACAGGTAGGTCCCACTTGTCAGCTGCTTCCCCCACCTTCCTTTCTTCCTCCCCTCCCTTTCCTTTCTGCGCGCCGGTGCCTTTCCTTCCCTGCCGAGCACATTTGGGGCAGGGGATCACCCCCTTCCTTCGCCGACGCAGCTCCGGGCTATAAGTAGCCCCGCCCCGCATTCCACCGCCTCCATTTTGGCCCTCTCCGAGCACCCACAGGGCCTCCCAGAGCTCCGCCGCGGAGCCTGAAGCCGCCACTGCCATTGAAGCGGATTCGAGCTCCTCTGTCAACCGTTAGGTCTCTCCTCCCTTCGGGTCAAGGTATGAGGCCCTGCGAACTCCTCCGCGGGCTCGTTTTCGCCTCGCCTTGCTCACCCCGGCATGCCGCCGTTCGCAGGGAAGCCGTGCCCGCTCCATCGCGTCGTCAGACACCTCTGTTCTTCCTCTGCAGTTGCGAACCTCTCAGGTAGACTCGCCATCTCCCTCTCTCTCTCTCTGGTGCCCTCGATTTGCCGAATGGTGGCCTGTATGGCCCTACCGCCTCGCGCCGCCGAGCTCCACAGCTCCGCCCATGGAGGACCACTGCGCCGTTCTCTAACTCCGGCCGGCCACCCTCTGTTCCTCTCCCCCTTTCTAATCGTGACCGTTCGACTCAGATCGGACGAACCACAGTGAAAGATACCCCTTCGATCTGGAATCTTGCTAAAGAGCCCCCGACAAGATTCAAGTCTCAACCCGCAGTCCGATGGCGCCCTTCAATTCTACGCTTTCTCCTTAGGACGGCGTATTCTTTTTCGGATGTGTTTTTATTACAAAATAAATGAAAAATGCTTATTTACAGTTTTGCCATTCAGATTCAAATGCTTATATCTTGTTCATTTTAAATCCGTTTTGACCCGTTCAAATTGCGTTAGGTTCGTAATAAAATTATCTTTATGTTAATATTACTGCTAGTTAGATTTGAAAAAGTTTAATTTCGTGATTAGATTTAATTTAATATCTTTGCATAGGAAAACCTCGTTTAATTCATAACTTCGTCGTTTTAGCTCCGTTTTTTCGTGCACGAAACATCGTTGTGTTCGTAGCGATACATAGATTAGTTTTATAAACTTTTCATCTTATTTTCTTACTGTTGGTGTACTGTTCTAATCATAGTCTTGTTTGCTTCGTGTATGTTTGTCCATTGGTTGAATGGTGTTGATTGTTGATCGGTATAGACGTTGAGCAGCCGGTGGAAGAGCCGGAGTTATTCTTTGATCAAGACCAGCAGGATCAGCAAGAGTTTTTCGAAGAAGACAAGTATAACATGGGATTATCCTTGTTGTCCTATTCATGATTAATATAACTCATATGCATGATTCCTTGTTTTACCATAGATTGATCCTAGTGATTGTTATCCGGAATACCTTGTCACCTATGATTTGATCCACCATATATGATTAGCATTGCTAGTGCTCATACCAGATGTACATGATCTTAATTTGTCAATGACTATATGCAATAATGGTAAAACTCGCTTTTTAGCAACAATGGATTATAGGAGCTTATCTGTCGATAAAAGCTGGGATATACAGTACAACCATGAGGGCTATATGGCTCTGGCTTTAGCTCAGTATGGGGACCTTTTCTAGCTTGTTCAGTGGTTACCTTTATGGCGCAAATAGGAGCGTGCCAAGACGGGTATAGTGTGGTTCCTAATCTATGGGCATAGCCGCGAAGGAGTGTGACCGTAGACAGGTTGGCTCTACATCCCCTGCCACGAACCTTGCGGCCCTGACTTGTTAGACGAACCCTTGGAAGGCTTCATAGTGTACCCTGCCCGCTCACCTTGGCAGGGTTTTGGGAGTAATTAACCTGGGCATCTAGGCAACACGACTTGTGGGTAAAGTTGTACACCTATGATCAGAGTTAAAAAACTATCATGATAGCCGTGCTCACGAACACGAGCGGCTCGGAAAACTCACAGAATTATTGGGTTCTTATTTCTATGTGGCTTATGCAAGTGTTATTTATTTATTGTATCATTGTCATTTACTTTATGATCATGGATATTTGAGCTTATGCAAATTACCTTGGCAATTGTTGATATTAATATGAATTTGATCTACTTAAAATGCTCACTGCTATGAACCATGCAATCCCTTTTGAGCATCATGAACCCCGTGTTATATTTGTTGAGTACGTATATGCTCACCCTTGTATTCAAACACCATAGATGAAGATTGGGTTGATGATTACCGCAATGAGTACTAGACTTGGAGTCAACCAGTCAACCAGTCCCTTTGGAGCTTCCGCAGATATCTTCGTTTGGTTAAAATTATTTGTTTCAGACTATGTAATGAATATTTATTTGCTATGTAATAATCACTGTGATGGCACTTTTTATAATTTGTCAACTCATGTGTGCGACTATTCCTGGGATGCACATGAGCCTTCTATACACTTGGTTTTGTTCTTAAAAATGGGTGTGACAGTCTACCAGATTTTGATATTTTACTGTATTATTTATTAATTTAATTTGTGTAAAAAAATCGAAATATGTATAACTATATGCATACCATATTTTATGGTTAATTGGAGAAATATAATACTTTGATTTATAAAATTGTGTCAGGGTCAAGTAATAAATTAAAACTAATATATTGACCTTTCCACACACACACAGACACACATATATGTTTACACTTATTTACATGCATGTTTACACTTATATTAAAACTAATTAATTTAAACTAATATATTGACCTTTCAAGTAATAAATCTATATATATATGTATTTACACTTATTTACATATACATATATAATATATTTTAGTTAGAAAAAGGTTAATTTATGTTAGTTAGAGAAACATAGATTTTAGGGTATTATTTCCTTTAACTTGTGTAAAAATAGTTAGAAATTGATAATACAACTATGTAATATGTTATTACTTGCTTTTTAAAACACACTAACATTTCAAGGAGAGTAGAAGTAAGAAAAGTAAAAGGAGAAAGATGAATTATGTTTTTAAAAATTAGAAATAGATTTTATTTTTATAATAGAGATTTTAGGGTGTTATGTGTACCACATTTCAAGATTAATTTAGCTTAGTTAGAGAAATATAGATTTTTAGGATATTATTAATTCATTTAATTGTGTAAACAAAATTAGAAATAGATAATACTTTAATTTACAAATTTGGTATTATATATGCGTATATATAAAGGTGAATTTGTGTATTATATGATTTGCTATATGTATATATATTTATTTTTTTACACTTGTTTACACACACACACAAAACCCCTAATTAAGTGTATAAGTGGCTAAACCCTAGACCCTTTTACTGGAGATATAAGTATATATATATATATACACACTTTGTTTACACTTATTTACATGCATGTTTACACATATATATGTATGTATGATATATGTATATATATTTATTTATTTACACTCATTAATATTTGATCTTTTATGTCATATAATGCAAATGATAACATGCCATTGGATGTATAATGTAGATCGCCGCTGCAAAGAGTTCATTGATCGCGTGCATTATTTCTTAAGAGTGGCTAAAGCAAACAAGCGGGATGGTAATTTCATGTGTTGTCAATGCGCCTTGTGCAAGAATTTGAAGGAATATTCTAGCTCAAGGAGTCTTCACTCACACTTGTTGAAGTCTGGTTTCATGTTAAACTATATTTGTTGGACCAAGCTTGGAGAAACCGAAATTATGATTGAAGAAGCGAAGAAGAGCAGTTCGGCCCTGACGACATTATTGCTCAATATGGTGACTTCAATGATACTGCAATGGGGGAAGCAGAAGAAGAGGCAGGGGTGGAGGACACACTCTCTGAAGATGATCTTGGTGATGTCATTCGCGATGCACAAAGAGATTGTGAAAGTGAAAAGGATTAGGCTATGTTTGACCGCATGCTAGAGAATCACAAGAAACTACTATACCCGAATGCCGAAATGGGCAAAATAAGTTGTGTATAACAGTAGAGTTGCTACAATGAAAGACAAAAAATAGCATATCCGACAAGGCATTTGGGAAATTACTCAAGATCCAAAAAAAAACTTCCAAAGCCTAATGAATTTCTTACCACTATGTAGGAAGCAAAACAGGTCGTCTGCCCCTTGGGATTAGAAATCCTGAAGATACATGCACGTCCTAATGACTGCATCCTATATCGTGGTAAGGACTATGAGAATTTGGATGAATGTCTCATATGTAAAGCGTCGTGGTATAAGATCAGGTGAGATGACCCTGGCGATGTTGGGGGCGAAGAGCATCCTAGTAAAAAAATCCCTGCCAAAGTTATGTGGTATGCTCCTATAATACCACGCCTGAAACGTCTATTCACAAATAAGGACCATGCAAAGTTGTTGCGATGGCACAAAGAAGACCGTAAGGTAGACAACATGTTGAGACACCCTGCTGATGGGTCCCAGTGGAGAGCAATAGACAGAGAATTCCTGGAGTTTGCAGAAGACGTAAGACACTTAAGGTTCGCTTTGAGTATGGATGGTATGAATCCTTTTGGGGAGCAGAGCACTAGTCATAGGACTTGGCCCGTTACTCTATGTATCACCTTCCTCCATGGTTATGCATGAAGCAGAAGTTCATTATGATGTCGGTGCTCATCCAAGGTCCAAGGCAACCTGGCAACGACATCGATGTCTTCCTGAGGCCCTTAGTTGAGGAACTCCTACTTTTATGGAGCAAACCAGGTGTACGTGTGTGGGATGAGTAGTAATAGGAACACTTTGACCTGCGAGCATTGTTGTTCGTAGCAATCAATGATTGGCCTGCTCTAAGTAATCTTTCAGGACAGACAAACAAGGGATATAATGCATGCACACACTATTTTGATGACCTTTACTGTGTATATTTGCAAAAATGTCGAAAAGTCGTGTACCTTGGCCATTGTTATTTTCTTCCTATGAATCACCAAGTACAAAAGAAAGGCAAGCATTGTAAAGGTAACGTAGAGAAACGAACCAAACCTCACAACCGAAATAGGGAGGATGTACTTGATATGGTCAAAGATGTGCAAGTAGTCTTTGGAAAGGGACAATATAGCAAACCTTTTCCAAAAGATACTGATGGACACACACCCATGTGGAAGAAGAAGTCCTTATTTTGGGAGCTACCCTATTGACATGTCCTAGAGGTCCGCCATACGATTGACGTGATGCACTTGACAAAAAATCTTTGTGTGAACCTGCTAGGATTATTGGGTGTGTATGGAAAAGCTAAGGATACACTTCAAGCATGACAGGACTTGCAACGCATCAAAGAATGAGACAACCTGCATCCAGATAAGACAAAAGATGGATGCCATTATTTAAGGCCTGCTAGCTACACTCTTAGCAAAGAAAAGACGGAAAGCATGTTTGAATGTCTAAACAACATCAAGGTCCCATCTGGATTCTCCTCCAATATAAAGCATATAATAAATGTGTCAGAAAAGAAATTCCTAAACTTAAAGTCTCATGACTGCCACGTGCTTATGACACAATTGCTACCGGTTGCGTTAAGAGGAATTCTACCTCCACATATACGTCTAGCCACTGTGAAGCTATGTGCATTCCTCTATGCAATTTCTCAGAAGGCAATCAATCTAATGGAACTAGCTACTCTACAGAATAATGTGGTTTAGTTTGTCAACTTTGAGTTGGTTTTTCCTCCATCCTTTTTTAATATCATAGAACACCTCCTAGTTCACCTGGTCAAGAAGATAGTATTCTCAGTCCTGTGTTCCTGCACAACATGTTCCCCTTTGAAAGGTTCATGGGAGTCCCAAAGAAATATGTTCACTATTGACGGTCATTAGCGTCAACATTTAATATAATTATAAACATGATAAATGGATCAATCATATATAAAATAAAGAAGTATAAAGAACTATAGGGCTTGATCTAACAATTTCCACGAGTTTTGGTATTTTATTATTTTCCAAGGACTATTCCAGAAAAGAGTAATAAAGAGAATCAAATTAGAATAAATATTGAAGAAATCCCGCGGAGATATAGTTACCATTTAAATCAAGAAGGATCCAGAAGACACCGGGCCGCGGCGGACGCTTTGCTTCCCAGCGAGGCTTGCCCCGATCCCTCTGTAGGCGCAGTAGGGCCGCCACGGCCATATTGGCCAGACGCTTGCCTGCCCCCAAAAAAGTTGCTCTGCCTCTGCTCGCTGTTGCAGCTGCAGGTGCTATGACAACTTAACACATGCCGCCGTTTACAGATGAAGCCGCTTGCATATGTGGCAGGATTCTAGATATCATATAACTGCTTCGCGCGCCGCCATTGATTGTTACCGAGCCATAGTGCTACAAACCAGCTTCTCAAGTTTTCACCCCTGGCTGGCCGGCCTGCCCCTGGGCCCACTTGCTGCCGCCTTCTGGAGTATTCCTCCACCACCTTTGAGGAGTCATCTCGGCCCTATATTAAGTCGGTTTGATCCAACGGACGTCGTGCACCCCACCGGGCTATAAATAGAGGGCAGATCCCACCCCCCGGGCACTGGAGTTCCATTCAGTCTAAGTCATTTGAGATCTAGTAATCTAGAGCTGCAAACCCTAGTTCATCTAGAGCCTCTCTAGTTCATAGCATTGTCGACGGAATATGCATCGCAGTCTACCTAGGGGGTACCCTACGGTAGTAGATTGTAGGTGGAGGTGTGGCGACGACGATCAAGCGTAACACAGAGAGCATAGACATGACGATTTAGACAGGTTCGGGCTGACAAATCGCCGTAATACCCTACGTCCTGTGTTTTGGTGGCTGGATTGATCTGAGAGATAGATTACAAGATGTGATGAGATTGTGTTTTGGGGGGTCCCCTATCCCTCCTTATATATGCCGAAGGAACAGGGTTACAAGTAAAATAGTCAATATGGTACTATTCGTGCGGTGCACGTCGTGTGCTTCACGTCTACGTCTTTTGGGCCAGCCCACCTCCTGGTCGGGAGGCCCATATATGTCCCTGGGGATATGCCGAGGTAATATCCCCAACAAGTCCCCGAGCATGTTATATCCTTCTGGCGAGCCCGCAACGTCATCCTCGGGGGTGTTCAACTGGTCGGCATCACGCAGAGTGGTCGTCGTAGAGTCCCAACTAGGGTGGCTGGTCGAGGTGCTCTTCGGAGAAGCCTCCCGACCAGGTCGGGCTGGTCGAGAACGTCGTAGCTTGATGCACAAGCTGGTCGCCTTGTCGGATGCCGCGGCTGCTTGTTTGAAGAATGTGACGTGCTGAAGAAGAAAAAACTGTTGGAAAGTCCTTCCTTGGTGAAGTGTACCCACTTAGGCTCTGCAAAAACAACACAGAAAACAGCAGAGCTTTGCCAAAAAGAAAATTAGTACATTCACCACAAGGTGAAGTGTACCCACTTAGTCCCCGAGCATGGTAGCAGGTGAAGTATGCATGTGGTGCCATGCTTTATAAAATAGTGCATACTGTGGCTGGCGCAGTCCCCGAGACTGCAGGCATTGCATGCCCATCAAGGCCCCTTGCGCTACCCAAAATCAGCACCCTGATCCGGATAGCATGGAGTAACTTGATGGCACACCAGCTCAACCAGCAGGTTCTGGTCAATGACGAAGGTGAGTCGTAAACAAGGTCGGCGAGAGTTGTGACGAGTCAGCGACAAGGAGCGACGAGGTCGGCATGAGCCGTGGCGAGGAGCGACGAAGTCGGCGTGAACCGTGACGAGTCGATGATGAAGACAGTCCCCGAGACTGTAGTTGGCGACGAGGAGCGACGAGGTTGGCATGAGCCATGGCGAGGAGCGACGAAGTCGGCGGGAATCGTGACGAGTCGGCGACAAGGAGTGACGAGGCCGGCGTGAACCGTGGCGAGGAGCGACAAAGTCGGTGGGAACCGTGACGAGTCGGTGACGAGGGCAGTCCCCGAGACTGTAGTCAGCGATGAGGAGTGACGAGGTTGGCATGAACCGTGACGAGGAGCGACGAAGAAGGCGGGAACCATGACGAGGCAGCGACAAGGAGTGACGAGGTCGAAATGAGCCATGGCGAGGAGCGACGAAGTCAGCGTGAACCGTGACAAGTCGGCAACGAGGGCAGACCCCGAGGCTGTAGTTGATGACAAGGAGCGATGAGGTCGGCATGAGCCGTGGCGAGGAGCGACGAAGTCGGCATGAACCGTGATGAGTCGGCGACAAGGGCAGTCCCCGAGACTGTAGTTGACGACGAGGAGCGACGAGGTCGGTATGAGCCGTGGCGAGGAGCAACAAAGTTGGTGTGAACCATGACGAGTCAGCGACGAGAGCAGTCCCCGAGACTGTAGTTGACGACAAGGAGCGACGAGGTCGGCATGAGCCATGGAGAGGAGCGACGAAGTCGGCGTGAACCGTGACAAGTCGACGACGAGGGCAGTCCCCGAGACTGTAGTTGACGACGAGGAGCGATGAGTTCGGCATGAGCCGTGGCGAGGAGCGACGAAGTCGGCGTGAACCGTGACAAGTCGACGACGAGGGCAGTCCCCGAGACTGTAGTTGACGACGAGGATCGACGAGGTTGGCATGAGCCATGGCTAGGAGCGACGAAGTCGGTGGGAACCGTGACGAGTCGGCGACAAGGAGCGACGAGGCCGGCGTGAACCATGGCGAGGAGCGACGAAGTCGGCGGGAACCGCGACAGTCGGCGATGAAGCCAGTCCCCGAGACTGTAGTTGATGACGAGGACATGAGACGTTTGGAGGCGGAGGCAGGCGTGGCTCCTGAAGACCTTCTTTTAGACATGGAGTTTTTTGCTACAAGGTAGCTGTTGTGGAATACAAGGTGTTCATGGACTTATAAGTGAAATGTGTCAAAGTTGTATTTATCGAGGCGGTGAGCTTTTATTTCACTTGTATGTCCTCTCGTGCCTGCTAAGTCGTGAGCCGTAGCGATGAACAGTTCGGCCTTGGGTCTCAAATGGTCCAGATCGTAGGGCTAGCGCCACTGCACGCGTAGGATACATAAGGACTCCCAAGGAGGCATGCAGCTGGCAACCCGCGGCGCAGAGGGCGAACAACTCATGCACGCTTAGGGAGATGCCAGTGGACAGGGCCTTTTTCTGAGAGGCTCGATCATGGCGTGACCCGAGCCTGTGGAGACCGTTCCTGCAGACGCTGGGCGAAAAGCCATGCTGCTTGTAGAGTCATCGACCGTACCGTGGTCGTTTACAGATTCTGGGCACATAACCTCATGGCTCCCGACCCAAATGATATCACTCGGCTTTTGGGGAAATATCATTTGGGAGGCCTGTCAATGTAGTCTAGTGCTTAGGGTAGCTACTTCTATTCGCTATGATTCATTGGCAGGCCAGCTTCGGGTGCTTTCTGGTTATGGCCAGGCTGTTTGGAGAAACGCCCTATTGCATTTTGGAGAGGTCATCGAACACTGTGGGAGTGTTTTGGAGAGGTCGTCGAACGCCGTATGCATTTTGTAGAAGTCGTCGAATGCCGTAGGCATTTTGTAGAGGTTGCCGAATATCATGACGAGTTGGCGACGAGGGCTGTCGACGATGTTGGCGATGAGGGTCGTGGTGTGTCGTTGACGAGCAATGACGAGGGGCGAGGCGTGTTGTTGACGAGGCCGGCTGCGGGGCGAACCATGGTGATGAGGGACAATGAAGTCATCGGCGAGGCGAGTCATGGTGATGAGGTCGGCGGCGAAGAACGACGAGGGCCACCAAAGTGGTCGGCGGTGAAAAAATGACGAGGACCGTCGACGGAATCGGCGGCGAAGGATGAGGAGGGCCACCAACGTGGTCAGCGGCGAAGGACGACGAGGTCCACCAACGTGGTCAGCAGCGAAGGACGACGAGGGCCACCAACGTGGTCGGCGGCGAAGAACGACGAGAACCACCGGCGAGGTCGACGGCGAGGAGCAACGAAGGGCCGCCGACGGGATCGACGGCGAGGAGGGACGAGAACCACCGGCGAGGTCGACGACGAGGAGTGATGAAGGGCCGCCGATGTGTGTTGGCGGCGAAGAACGACGAGGGCCGCCAACGGCGTCGGCGGCGAAGAACGATGAGGCCCGTCGACGGGATTGGCGGTGAAGGACGACGATTGCTATCCACGGGATCGGTGGTGAAGGACGACGAGGGCCGCCGATGGCGTCGGCGGCGAAGAACGACGAGGGCCACCAACGGTGTCGGCGGTGAAGAATGATGAGGGCCACCAACGTGGTCGGCGGCGAACAACGATGAGGTCCGCCAATGGGGTCGGCGGCGAAGGACGACGAGGGCCGCCAACGTGGTCGGCGGCGAAGAACGGCGAGGGCCACCAACGTGGTCGGCGGCGAAGAACGACGAGGGCCACCAACGTGGTCGGCGGCGAAGAACGACGAGGGCCGCCAACAGGATCGACGGCGAAGGACGACGAGGGCCGCCAACGGGATCGGCGGCGAAGGACGACGAGGGCCAACAACGGCGTCGGCGGCGAAGAACGGCGAGGGCCACCAACGTGGTTGGCGGCGAAGAGCGGCGAGGGCCGCCAACGGCGTCGGCGGCGAAGAACGGCGAGGGCCACCAACGTGGTCGGCAGCGAAGAACGGCGAGGGCCGCCAATGGCGTCGGCGGCAAAGAACGGCGAGGGCCACCAACGGCGTCGGCGGCGAAGGGCGACGAGGGGAGCCGTGGCGAGTTGATGATGATCTCCGAGGCAAGGACGGTGCCACCGCCGATCAAGATCATAGATCGATCTGGTCACGACGAGGTCGGCGGCGGCGGACCGTTGGCGAGGGCGACGACGAGGGGACGTCGACGAGATCCGTCGATGAGGGCCGTTGACGGGGAAGATGCTCGCTTGACGAGCCATGACGTCATTGCACACACCCCCTACCTGGCACGCCAACTGTCGATGAAATATGCGTCACAGTCTACCTAGGGGGTACCCTACAGTAATAGATTGTAGGCGGAGGTGTGGCGACGACGATCAATCGTAACACAGAGAGCGTAGACACGGCGATTTAGATAGGTCCGGGCCGGCAAATCGCCATAATACCCTACGTCCTGTGTTTTGGTGGCTAGATTGATCTGAGAGATAGATTACAAGATGTGATGAGATTGTGTTTTGGGGGGTCCCCTGTCCCTCCTTATATAACCATCTTAGCATGTGTGAACAAGCTTGTCTATGGTTTAAACCGAATTAAATATCTTGGGCAAGTAGCTTAGTTCAAACCAAAGTTGAAAACAATCCTTCACCCTATCTCACACTAAGGGGAGTAAAACTTGAATATCTATAATTGGTCCCACCTTTTTGTGTCAATTAGATGACAAAGGGGGAGAAAATTGTAAGGATATATCATTGGGGAGAAATGTTTAAGGGGATAAAATGAAAAATCAATTTTGAAAAGAACATATAAATAGGGGGAGCAAGCTCATGAACACTTTGTTGCATTTGAATGTTTCCATCCTCATATGTATTGTTGCACAAGTACTTAAAAATTCATATATCATGCTTGTGTGGTGATTGCTAGTAATCCAAAATGAATGATGATTGATCAACTAGCATGCATAGGTTGATTAGCTTAGACTAATGTATTTTCAAGTGGTGTCTAGCTAATCATGGTGCTAAGGGTGATTCTAAATTCCGCACTCCGATGGTATCACGCTTCAAAGGTCTACTCTTAAACCTTAGCATCATTTGGTAGCTATTTACTCTCCCACATTGTCTATCCATGCATATGTGCAAAACTTGAACCAAACTCTTGAAGCACATATGTAGGGGGAGCTAATAACTATCAAAACCGAATTTGTGTAACTTGTCCAAATCTTAAATGTTTGATTAAAATGCTTGGACAAGCAACTCAAGTTCAAAATGATTATATTTCATATCTTTATGGAAAGGTTGTCATTGATTACCAAAAAGGGGGAGATTGAGAGTCCCCATGTGTTTGGTTTTGAGTAATTGATGAAACCTACTTAAGTGCTAACCTTGGATCTCTAAGTGTGAATCATGAGATAGGTTGGTACACACCATGTGATGGAGCAAGATGGATCAAGGTGTGGATTGCATAAGCTCTAGCATGGTGAAGGAGAAGGAAAGGAAAATGATGTCAAGGCAAAGGTGACATAGGAACCATTTTTGGTTTGGTGATCAAGACACCATAGAGGGTGTGATCAAATTTAGGATAGATAGCCGTACTATCAAGGAGGGAGCTCTTGCTAATGATTACGGTTATCATGTGCCACTAGGTTTGCATTAAAATCAATTGAACTAGTGAAACAACCAACTAATTCCAAGATAAATGTGAACTAAAAGCTAACACACGTGCACAAGTGTTGAGATCACTTAGTGCTAGCCCTTGGAAGCTTGGGAAGAAGTTGGAGGCTGTTTGGACCAAGTTTGGAGGTCCGAACACTAGGGTTTGATGGGTCCGGACTTTCGCGTATGCATCCAGACACATACCCTAGGCAGTCCTTGCTGTGAGTAGTGCTCCGGACGCTGTTGAAGGTCCGGACGCAAGGATCTGGACGCTATCTGGACTGCCTGGTGCTCTCTATTCATTCTGCAAGGAGGTCTGGATGGTGTTTGGCGTCCGGACGGTGGACACCAGACGCGTGTCTAGAGAGAAAGGGGCTCTCGGGTGCTCTCTGGGTGGCGTCCGGATGCTACTGTTGTGGAGTCCGGACCCAAGCTACAGTCGCGTCTGGAGACACATGGTGCGCGGTAGTGAGCGCGGGAATCAAGTCGTTTGAACAGGGGCTCGACCGGACGCATGCGGCATGGTCCGGACGGCGCTTCGCGCGCGTCCGGAGGTCACGTCCGGAGGAGAAGAAAGAGCCGTTGGCGGCTCTGGTGAGGGGCATCCGGACGCGGCCGTTGGTCCGGACCCTCATGGTTGCTAGCGTCCGGAGTGGACACAGAAAGCATTTTTCAGGGGCAAAATGGCTAGTGTGTGGGTGAAGGATATATAAGGTGGTATGGCCGGCTCTAGGGTAATGCTCTTGCACATTTTTATCACTCACACTTGTGCTCATTTGTGAGAGCCTCCACCACTCATCTCATTGATACATTTGATAATTTCATGAGAGATTGAGTGAACCAAGTGCATTGCTTCTTCGATTGCATTCTAGTGGCACTTGGTGATCGTCGTCATCACGGAGCTCTTATTATTCTTGGAGGTTGCCACTCCTAGACGGCTTGGTGCGATGAGGATCGTTGAGCGGAGGAAGGTGATTCTCTCCGGCTCCGATCGGTGGATTGTGAGGGGGTTCTTGAACCTACCCGCGGGAGATTCGCGAAAGGTATCTCTAGTGGATTGCGCGTAGCTTTGGGATCCCCATCTTGTGTTGGTTGTGCGGCACCCGGTGACCGGTTTGGCTTGTGATTGCCAATTAGCGCGTGAACCTCCAAGTGGGTGTATCGCTACAACGAGGACTAGCTTGTTGGCAAACAAGTGAACCTCGGTAAAAAAATCTTGTGTCACATTGTCTCTACCGAGGATTCATATTGTGATTGGTTATCTATTGGTTCATCTCTTTGCGTTGGTATAACCTCTCTAACTCTAGCTTCACATTACATTTGTTCATTTTTGCAAAGTAGAGTAGCTTAGCTCTTTTAGCTTGTGTAGCTTTGTTTAGAGCTTTCTAGGTTGCTAGCTAGCTGTGTGCTTTAGTTGTTATCTTGCTAGTAACTAGAATTGGTAGGTGGCTTGCCTAACCGTAGAACTAGAGCAAACTTGCTTAAGCCGTGTTTTATTCTAACAAGTTTGCTTAAGTGTTGTTGTAGAATTTTTAATAGGAGCTTCACACCCCCCCTCTAGCCATTCCTAGACCTTTCAGGTGGACTACAAAGGCCTTACAAAACTATCACATCTGGGGCTACCATAACTATCCGTGGGATTGGGCGCAAACTCAGGTAAACTCTAGTCTAGACACCACGTCTACACTATCGCTTACTACTCTAATCCTATATGAAAATTAGAGCACTCAATTCGAGCAGAGATCTCATAAATAGAATAAAGTAAGAACTGAAATAAGATACTTAGAAATAATAAATGAAGAACCTGGAGATTTCTTGAGTCGAACTAGATGTTGCAAAGGTACAATGTTGAGGAAGATCCGACAAATCCGGCTCCTCCTAGCTCTCTCCTCCTCTCTGACCTCTAATTATAACTAGATGAACTAGAACTAGAAGAACTAGGTCTAGACAACTAAAGGGACCTCTACTCTACTTCGATGGAGAATTGAAACCCTAGCTTTTGCTTTGTAGGTAGATAATGGTGCCTGGAGAGGGGGGGGGGTATGCCCCTCTATTTATAGCCCGATGGGTCAACGATAGCCCTCGGATCAAACCGACCTTCAGCAACGGTCAAGATGCATCCTAGGAGGCGGTGGAGGAAGCTTCCAGAAGCGGGTCGGTATCCACTACATTAGAGCATGGGGTGGGGCTGGCCGACACCCCATCACAGCCTCTTGGGTCTCGCTTCCTTCGGGTGTATTCTGGATCCTTCCTGAGTTCGATGGAAAGTATCTCACCGCGACATAACTCTGGTAATTAATCTGATAATTAGATCTTCTATGATTCTCTGGAATAGTCCCTAGAAAATTTAGATTTACTAAAGCTATGGGATTCTGGCAATTTACTCCCTCAAATATGTAGTGAGTGATGGTTCCGGTATGTTCTAGATTGTTCTCAAGTTGAATTCCATTGAAGTGTTGATATCTTTCTCATCGGGGCTCCAAATATAGCAAGTGCTAGGTCCGTTTCGATTGGCTCGATGAGCTCTTCACAATGGTGTACTCCAATTCCTTATTTGAGGTAATTTTATATAGTGAAACTTGAATGTCCTGCAAAACAAGTGAGAACACCACAGTTTGTAGAACTCGTTAGAATCAAACCCTACAACTATGTTTTATATATTATTTCTTATCATTTCATGCAATAGTTGATGGCTAAAATTTGGTACTAAGAGCCATCAACAAGCCTAATTAAAAATATTCAAGAACGCTAGAGCAATTATTAGTAACACAAATGGCGATAAAAGCGGTTTTATCTAGCTCTAATTGTTAGGCAAGCCACCTTTTGCAAATCTAATAAATATAGTCTCTATGTCACTCAATTTTCTTGGTCTCTAAGATACCACTAGTGAGCAAAAGGATACTCTAATTATAACTACACAAGCAAATTCTACTATACTAGAAATAATTACTACTAAGCAAGAAGAGAACAAATAAATGCAAGGAAGAGAGGTGATTTTTACACCATCGTTGGAGAGTGTAGACACCTCTTAAGTATCAATTCTAAGTGTCGACTAAGCAGAAGAAAGGATATATTTGCAACATACCACCTAGACATAGGGTTTTAAGTGACAGAATTCCACGAGTTTTGGTGTTTATCTATTTCTGCAGGGAGACAACTGTAAAAGAGCAAAAGAGGCCCACAAGTAAGGATTACATAGACACATAACACTTCCGAACGAAAAAGAGAAATCTAGAAGACTCCAGAACCAACCCCTTGGAAGGAGGGGCCCACCTATCAGTAGGGTAGGGCGGGCGCCCTCCCTCCTAGGGCGGCCACCCAAGGCTAAGGGCCAATGAGGCTCCGCCTCGTGGATTAGGGTTCCACTGCCTTTGAGGATCAATCTAAACCCTCCATTAAGTTCGGTTTGATTCGACGGCTAACGATCATTTGAGGGGGCTATATAAGGAGGACCCCTGTCCCCTGGCTAAAGGAAATCTATTATTCATTTGCATATTTTCCAGAGAGGATTCGCCAAAGAAGATTCCTTATGGATCTATTCTCTAGGGCTTAGCATTCAAGAGAAACTATCATTAGTAGAATTGTGAGATTAGAGTTTACTCTTCTAGATTGAGAGAGTTAGAGTGGAGGTGTGGATTGGAGGAAGCCCGGCCTGTCGGTGTCTCTTGTCCAATTTGTATCGATAGGATCAAGTCTCCTAACCTGAGGCTTGCTCCTAGGATTTCTTTGGTATTTCGACTTCTAATTCTAGTAAGTTCTCTGTTTTATTATTCTTTGGTTTGTGAGTTTACTTTATTCTCTTCGCGTACAAAGTAGGGTAATTGTCTCTAGCGTAAACGTGGTGTTTGGGCTAGGATACTCATAGATATCCCCTGTCTAGCTGGATCTGTGGTAGTAGCTCGGAATGTGACAATTCCGTAGATACCTTTGGAACCCACAATCTCGTTAGAAGGATCGATAGGGTTTATAGGCCGCGTGCTAGGCATCCTCTGAGGTGTCTCTTATCTCAACGGTTCTCCCCAATAGAGTAATAACACATATATTGCTCAAACTAGAACAAGAGTGCAGCCGCGGTCTTCTCTAATCGCTCATATCAAGATCACCTTGTTTGTAGCCTAAAGGTTAATAGCATATATTTGGTTAGTCAGATGCACCCCTTCTCCCCGTGGAAAAATAAATTACGATACTCTGGACAATCTCTCAGGTGAAGTGCTCACCGGTATCCGTGCGCTTGCGGATTACTTCCTAGTGATTCTTCTATTTGCGTTTACAAATATCAACAAGCATTTCTGGCGCCGTTGCCGGGGAGAAAGATGGTTTGCTGAGATAATCTTGAATCTTGCTATTTTCTTGTACCTATACTTTTATGTTTTCTTATCTTTTTCAATTTCTTTATTTCTTATCTTTTCTATCCTTATGGAAAATCTAAATTCCACGCCTATCTATCAATTTTCTGCACCCACGGAGACCGACCTATTACCATGGGAGTCATCACAGCCTATCCAACTCCCCAGCTTAGGTTGAGTCCGCAGTTGATTGCAATGATTCAAAGCCTATCCTTTTCAGGAAAGGAAGACGAAAACCCTTACCTTCATATTCGAGATTTTGAGCAAACATGTGATTGTCTTCGCATAGAAGGCATATCTGATAAAACTTTACGTTGGAAGCTTTTTTCTTTTTCTTTAAAAGGAAGAGCTAAATAATGGTATAATCAGAAGGTAAACCAACAACAAGGAGATTGGGGAGTTTTGCGCTCCAACTTCTGTCTAGATTTCTATCCCATCACCCATATCGTCGACCTTAGAGTCAAGGTTCTAACCTTCAAACAAGAAGAGAATGAATATTTGGCTTTCACCTGGAAACGTTTTCTTGAGATTTTAGAATATGGACCACACCTTAGCATTGAAGGCCCTGTTCTTCTCCAGCATTTTTATAAAGGTCTTCGTAGAAAGGATAGAGAGTTGCTAAACACCACATTTGGAGGTTCTTTCTTTCATGTACCATCCATAGAAGCAAAATTAACTTTAGATAGAATCCTAGATGCCGAGTTGGATAATGCCCTCCATGAAGAAACCCACAAAGCTGAAGATAATACCTTGCCAGATCCACCATCCACTTCAGCTATCCCAAGTTCTGAGCCTAAAAAGGAAGAAATTCCACCACCTGATTTCATGATGGATATAGATCCTAATCTTTTCACTGATTTCGGAAATATTTCAAACTACCTTTCTATTTCAAAACCCCGAGATCATCACCTTAGCAACCATATATACAAAATGCTAGACAGAAGCATTTTGAGAGAGCTTGTATCAATCATAAGTAGCGAATAGTTAGAAGAATCAGAGCTTTCCTCTGATGTGATCCATCTGGATTCACCTTCTATTCCAATACGTTGTGCTTTCAATTCAGATCAATTTGATGCTCTCTATAATCCTGTTGTGGGGGTCAATATCATGTCTAAATCACTTGCACATGAATTATTGGGCAAAGTGACTTTAACCCCAACAACAAAGTTCATGAAGAATATTGACGGACATATAGTCCCCAGTCTTGGAATTTTACATGTCTTACCCATTATGGTAGATGGTGTCATGGTTCGTTTGAACTTTTATATCTTTGATACATGGGACCACGACCTATTGATAGGACAACCTTTTAGAAGACTTCTTTATGAAGGACAAAATGGGAAACTAAACATTTCCTTTGGAAAGAGTTTTCAAATCCCAATGACAATCTCTCATTCTTTGAACAACAAAACTGAATCATATCTTTTACCTGATCCTTTGGAGGAAGTAAAAACCGCTTCTCTAGAGCTTTTTAATGAACTAGATTTGGAAGAAGGTGCTCCTTTCTTCATATAAGAAGAAGCTGACCCTTCTAAACCTGAACCCTTAGAGAAGTTTGCAGAAACACCTAGACCTCCTATAGAGCTTAAACCTCTACCACCCGGTCTTACTTATGCTTTCCTTAATAATGATCCAGAGTCTCCTATAATCATAAGTGATAAACTCACTCAGGAGCAAACTCCGCGCTTGATGGCTGTTCTAGAAAGACATCGTTCAGCCTTTGGTTACTCACTCCAAGATCCAACTGGAATCAGTCCTATAATATGCACTCATCCCATTCCTACAGATCCTTGTGTTTCTCCTTCTCGAGAGCCCCAACATAGACTTAATAACGCGATGAGAGAGGTAGTTAAAAAGGAAGTTTTAAAATTGCTGCATCCAGGGATTATATATCTCGTGCCGCTTAGTGAGTTGGTAAGTCCAGTACAAGTTGTGCCTAAGAAGGGAGGTATGACTGTTGTCACAAATGAAAACAATGAGTTGATTCCGTAACGCACCGTCACAGGATGGCGGATGTGTATAGATTATAGAAAGTTGAACAAAGCTACAAAAAAGGTTCACTTTCCTTTACCTTTTATAGATGAGATGTTAGAGCGGTTAGCCAACCACTTGTTCTTCTGTTTCTTAAATGGATATTCAGGTATCACCAAATCCCGATCCATCCTGATGACCAAAGCAAAACATCCTTTACTTGCCCCTATGGAACTTATGCTTATCGTCGAATGCCTTTTGGGCTATGTAATGCTGTAGCCTCTTTTCAAAGATGCATGATGTCTATATTTTCTGATATGATTGAAGATATTATATAAGTTTTCATGGATGATTTCTCTGTTTATGGAAAAACTTTCGATAATTGTCTTGAAAATTTAGACAGGGTTTTGCAAATATGTGAAAAAAACATTTAATCCTTAATTGGGAAAAATGTCATTTTGTGGTCAAAGAAGGAATAGTGCTATGACACCTAATATCTGAAAGAGGCATTGAGGTAGACAAAGCTAAAATTGAAGTAATTGAACAGTTACCTCCGCCTATAAATGTGAAAGGAATAAGAAGATTTCTTGGTCATGTTGGTTTTTATCGAAGATTTATAAAAGATTTTTCATTTATTGCTAGACCACTATCTCTTTTGCTAGCCAAGGATGCTCCTTTCATTTTTGATGATGCTTGTTTAAAAGCTTTTGAATTATTGAAAATAGCGCTCATCTCTGCACCAATCATTCAACCCACTGATTGGTCTCTACCCTTTGAAATTATGTGTGATGCTAGTGATTATGCTGTGGGGGCAGTTTTGGGATAAACTAAGGATAAGAAGCATCATGCAATAGCTTATGATAGCAAAACTTTGACAGGACCTCAACTTAAATATGCAACCACTAAAAAAGAGCTCTTGGCTGTTGTTTTTTCTATAGACAAATTTAGATCTTATTTAGTAGGAGCCAAAGTAATTGTTTATTCTGATCATGTTGCTTTAAAATATCTGCTCACTAAAAAAGATGCTAAACCTTTTTTAATAAGATGGATCCTGCTGCTCCAAGAGTTTGACTTAGAAATAAAAGATAAAAGGGGAGTAGAAAACCCTATTGCAGATCACTTGTCTAGAATGTATTTTAAGAATCCACAAGAACTACCCATTGATGATTCACTCCGGGACGACATGCTCTACGGAATCAACAGATCCAACCCCTGGTATGTAGATATTGTTCATTTTATGGTTTCAGGATATGCACCACCAGGAGGAAACAAAAGAAAGCTTATTCAAGAGAGTCGTTCACAATATGGGATGAACCATACCTCTTCAGAGTATGCTCGGATGGCTTACTCAGGATATGTGTGACTATTGAAGAAGGAATGAAGATCATTGAAAGATGTCATTCATCACCATATGGAGGTCATTATGGAGCATTCCGCACGCATGCAAAAATTTGGCAATGTGGATTCTATTGGCCAGCAATGTATGAAGACACCAGAGAATTTATCCGAAGATGCGGGCCATGTCAAAGACACGGCAACATAAACTCAAGAGATGCCATGCCACTCACCAACAATCTACAGATAGAACTCTTTGATGTTTGGGGAATCGACTATATGGGACCATTTCCCCCATCAAAGAATTGTGAGTATATCTTAGTGGCAGTTGACTACATTTCCAAGTGGGTGGAAGCATTACCTTGCAAACATGCCGACAACGTAAACTCAAAGAGGATGTTTGAAGAGACCATATTTCCAAGATTTGGAGTCCCCAGAATAGTGATAAGTGATGGAGGATCAGATTTCATCACAAATGTTTTGAAAAGTACCTAGCCAGGCATGGGATCCGCCACAACGTCGCTACACCTTATCACCCTCAGACAAGTGGTCAAGCAGAAACCTCAAACAAACAGATCAAGAATATTCTTTAGAAAATAGTAAATGAGATGGGAACAGCATGGAAGGACAAGTTACCCGATGCACTCTGGGCATACCGGACTGCATACAAAACTCCAATTGAAATGTCTCCATATCAACTCGTATATGGGAAGACTTGTCACCTACCTGTTGAACTAGAGTTTAAGGCACATTGGGCTATAAAAAGATGGAATATGGACTTTGATGCCGCTGGAGAGAAAAGACAAATACAATTATCAGAGTTAGAGGAGTGGAGAGAAAAAGCATATCGCAATTCAAAGATCTACAAAGAAAGAGTTAAACGATGGCATGACAAGAAGGTCAAGGAGAAAGAGTTCACACCCAGAGATAAGGTATTACTTTTTAATTCCAGGGTAAAGCTCTTCGGACATGGAAAACTACGAAGCAAATGGGAAGGTCCATATAAGGTAATCAATTCATCATCCAATGGAGCAATCACACTTCAAAATAACGAAGGTACGTTATTCAAGGTAAATGGTCAACGTCTCAAAATATTTTTAGAACCTAATGAAGAATTAGAAGAAATAGACGTAATTAATTTCTACCTTTTAAGTGAATTTTAAGGCCCAATCACTTTATTTTTTGCATTCTGGGCCATGCTTATGTTTTTCGGTAAATAGAACCTTCTAGAAATGAGTGCGCAGAAGAGGCCCGGCAGTAGAGCCCTAGCCAGGGCGGGCGCCCTAGGGTGTAGGGCGGCCGCCCCACCGCTGTCACCTCTCGCCGCCGCCTTTTGCTCTCCTGAACCTTCTAGTCTCCCTTATCCGATAAACCTTGCAGAACACTTATCTAACCATTTCACCGCGAGATTTGCTCCGTAGATGCTTCTAGAGCCCCTTTTCAACCCCTATATAAAGAACCCCTAACGTTAGCCATCATCATCATTCAATCATTTCCTTAGCTTTCGCTTAGACGCCTGCTAGATCTCCTTGCTCCCATGGCCAGAAACAACAACGTCGATAGGAGGATGGTCCCCAACGGTCCAACCCTAACCAGCTCCCGCAAGATGATCCAGACTCCAAAGCTTTAGTCGTAGTCCACGATGCTCTCCCGCTTGCCACCATTCCACCAAAGCAGCAGCGCTATAGCAAATCCTACTACGCTCAACCTGTCCTCGTTGCACCACCACAACCGCTCCTGCTCAAGGGACCAAAAGAAGAACCCGTCGTCGAGGTGCCTGCCGGTACCAAGGTTCTTCCACCAAGGCCCAAGGAAAGAATCATAGGAGTGAAGACCAACCGTGGAGGAGAAATCGACAACATCAAGTACACCACTACAGAAGAACGTCCCTACTTCGAGGGAATCCGCGCATCCAAAGTCAAATTCGTACCACCAAAGGACGCACTGAAGCACTCTCTCAATTCCTTCGAGTCATCCCCAAAGTGCCGTAAAACCATAGCAGAGCTAGAAAAAGACTTCCACAATAGGGATGACACGATCATAAATCTCCAAACCTCTCTAAGCTTTATCTCTAGGCATGTCACTAACCTGAACACCACAGTAGACGGTCTTAAGCGTGATGCAGATGAGCTTAGTAAGAGGGTGAAGTATTTAGAACGTCGCTAGATGCCTTAGCGAGTTATGCAGTTCTTGAGGCATGATTAGATCCATTAGCTAGAAATTAGTTTGTTTTCATTCCCTTTGTAATAAATGCCTCAAAATAAAGATCATTTCTATTATTATTATTGGACCTTGCTTGTCTCCACTGTGTTGTTATCTAAGAAAACAGGAAACAAGTATGGGAGAAACCTCCGATGACAAGACAAATAGATTCAACCGCAACGATCAAAAATTTCGGAAACAAACAAGGCAACAACCACACACGCCGAAGCAGAGGCCAAGGGGCCACCCTAGCTGGGCGGCCGCCCCACTACCTAGGGCGCCCGCCCTGGGCAGAGCATCTCCTGCTCCATCCTTCGACCACGGTCAGGTTTGCACCCTGCACGTTACATATTTTCATACATATCCTTAAATTTCAATTCATGCAGTGAGTTTCCATAAATAAATGCTTTAAACATGATAAACTAAAATGATAAAATGTTTCCTTAAAACATCTTTATAAAATAGACTCTCTGTATGAAGTTTTCTGGAGTCTTGTTATTGGGAATTTAATTAGAGACTCCATGTTACTTAAGTCGTTGTGGAATATAAGATGGTAGAATATGAGAACTTAATTCTCGATAATCTCTGTCACTTGGAGAATTTCTTTAAAATAAATAACTACCATCCCATATATGCTTTACACCTACCAATCAAAATCCAAAGGCTACTTGCTTTGTATTGAGTTTGTTCGAATCGTGTGGATCCTTGTTAGAATTTTATCATACTCCGAAGGTCAAGGCTTCATTCATACATTACAAACACAAAAGATTCACTATTCTGAAGTAATATTGCATTAGAGGAATGGGCTATGCAAAAATATTGAATTCGAGGAAATAAAAATGGCAAAATGTCTGACAACCTCGTAGTAGAATTAGGGGTACTTCAGCACCCACCTAAAAAACATATATACAATGATAGCCCATGGTTCCTCTAATAGCAATACACCAGTAAGAGATGACATTATAATAAAATTTGACCAACAAGTCTTGATCTAAGAGTATGGCATTATTCTCCTCGGATCCCGATTTGACCAGGCAATACATACAAGGTAAGTATGTCACATTTACCTATACTTTTTGATTCATTTATGAGTGACCTGAGAGCACGAGGAAAGAAGTAAGCTAAACATGCAAAAACTCCAAGTGACAAGATTGAAAGATGAATGGTCTCTACGTCTAGCTACTTTATTCCTCAACTGCTCATAGTTATATGGTGACTCTACTAAAACTCCTGTTGTACAGGTATAAAAGAAACATTCTACTATTGATGTCTAAACCTTAAGCTTATGTTTTAACCATCCTTTTCTCGAGGACGAGTAAAATCCTAAGTATGGGGGAGCTTGTTGACACCTGTTAAGTATCAATTCTAAGTGTCAACTAAGCAGAAGAAAGGATATATTTGCAACATACCACCTAGACATAGGGTTTTAAGTGACAGAATTCCACGAGTTTTGGTGTTTATCTGTTTCTGCAGGGAGACAACTGCAAAAGAGGCCCACAAGTAAGGATTACATAGACACATAACACTTCCGAACGAAAAAGAGCAATCTAGAAGACTCCAGAACCAACCCCCTAGAAGGAGGGGCCCACCTGTCAGCAGGGTAGGGTGGGCGCCCTCCCCCTAGGGTGGCCGCCCAAGGCTAAGGGCCAATGAGGCTCCGCCTCGTGGATTAGGGTTCCACCGCCTTTGAGGATCAATCTAAACCCTCCATTAAGGTCGGTTTGATCCGACGATTGACGATCATTTGAGGGGGCTATATAAGGAGGACCCGTGCCCCTAGCTAAAGGCAATCCATTATTCATTTGCATATTTTCCAAAGAGGATTCGCCAGAGAAGATTCCTTATGGATATATTCACTAGGGATTAGCATTCAAGAGAAACTATCCTTAGTTTCTATGTGAGATTGGAGTTTACTCTTCTAGATTGAGAGAGTTAGAGTGGAGGTATGGATTGGAGGAAGCTCGGCCTGTCGGTGTCTCTTCTCCAGTTTGTATCGATGGGATCAAGTCTCCTAACCCAAGGCTTGCTCCTAGGATTTCTTCAGTATTTCGAATCTAATTCTAGTAAGTTCTCTGTTTTATTATTCTTTGGTTTGTGAGTTTACTTTATTCTCTGCGCGTACAGAGTAGGGTAATCGTCTCTAGCGTAAACGTGGTGTTTGGGCTAGGATACTCATAGATATCCCCTGTCTACCTGGATCTGTGGTAGTAGCTCGGAACATGACAATTCCGTAGATACCTTTGGAACCCACAATCCCGTTAGAAGGATCGATAGGGTTTATAGGCCGCGTGCTAGGCATCCTCTGAGGTGTCTCTTATCTCAACGGTTCTCCCCAATAGAGTAATAACACATATATTGCTCAAACTAGAACGAGAGTGCAGTCGCGGTCTTCTCTAATCGCTCATATCAAGATCACCTTGTTTGTAGCCTAAAGGTTAATATCATATATTTGGTTAGTCAGATGCACCCCTTCTCCCCGTGGAAAAATAAATTATGATACTCTGGACAATCTCCCAGGTGAAGTGCTCACCGGTATCCGTGCGCTTGCGGATTACTTCCTAGTGATTCTTCTATTTGCGTTAACAAATATCAACAGAGAGTAGAGAGTCAATCACCAAATAATTAATTCCAACAATATATATATATATATATCAATCAATTCAATTCACCAGGAGACAAGATATGACACGGATGATTTTTCTCTCGAGGTTCACTTGCTTGCCGACAAGCTATTCCCCGTTGTGTCGACCAACACCTTGGTGGTTCCTCGGTAGGAGGCCCTCAAGCCACGCCCCGCAAGGCACCGCAAGAACCCACACACAAGCGCGGTAACTCAACGACATGAGAAATCCACTAGAGTTGGAATTTGGCACTCCGCCGGGGAACCACAACAACCTGTCACAAATTCACCTTGATTGGGGGTGGACACAATCACCTAATCCCCTCACCAATCAATCCAACACCAACCGTCTAGGTGATGACAATCACAAAGAGTAAAAAGAATATCATCAATTTCAATCACCACCTAGTGTCACGAAATTGAATCACAAATGCATGCACTAGGGTTTCCCAAATCCTCTCACCAAATATTACCAACCATGGAGATGGAGAGGAAAGGGAAAGGATCCTCTTGGAGCTCTCAAATGGATCTCATGAGCTAGCTCTCTCACTTGATTTTTGCTCAAATCAAAGGCATGAGAAAGGGGAGGAGTTGAGAGCTTTATTTTCTCTGTTCTTGTTCTTGCATTGGAAGAGTGAGCGAATAAAGAGAGAGAGAGATGTGGAGACACTGGAATATATCCTAGTGTTGACGCTAAGAATAACATACTTTTACATATCCAAAATACCGTCATCAGCCTTGGGATCAAGGGTAGAATAACACTTCATGAACATGTTTACCACTAATAAGTTCCACATGTACTTGGATAGCGTTTGTTTCTAGGGAATGATATTTCAGGACAATTAGGGGTGCTGGAAGCTCCTTTTGCATATCTCCTGATGTGTGATATGATCCAAACTCTAGAACCTCTGTACCATGAGACTCCTGACATGTCCAGGAGCTCCCACAAGAAATCCTGGCTCCAAAGGAGTCAAATCACGGTCGGCCGATCATGGTTTAGACCCTTCTAGCTAGCCAAGCCAGCACAATCCATGACAAAGCTATTCCAACCCTTGGATGCAACCTGTGCTTTCATTCAACGCTCCAGATCAAGTGCACAAGGATCCATGGGCCCACATCAAGAGAACCAGCATGACAAACACCTCAAATGAATCATGCAAGACTCCATGACAAGTGGGACCACATTCTAGAAGACAGTGGTGGGCCCCAGACCCCTAAGGGGGGTCGACCGATACCCCAAAGGGGCTACCACCCCCCACTAGGTCCTTGACTAGTGGGGACAACTTCTAGAAGCCCTAGGCAGGGCCCACCTGCCATAGGGGAGTTGGCCGACACACCCTAGGCTCCCTGAGGCTCCTAGTGACTCCCCCACGCATTTAACACATGTTGAAGATCAAGACCCTCCGTTCCAAGTCAGTTTAGAGGCGGTGGATCCAAGGGCTCAAGATTGAAACCTTCTGGATTGATGACGTGGCGGTGGAGTAGCGCCCTACTCTACCCCCACTATAAATTGAGGCTCACACCCCCTCTTCACTCATGGTGAACAAGCCTACAAGCTCAAGCACTTAGAATTATCTTAGTAGTTAGTCTAGTGTGGGAGTTAAAGTAGAGTTGAGCTGTGCTTGGGATTTTTGGAATTGTCTCCTGGAGAGTCTGGTATAGCTCTTGTATCTTTCCTTTCTTGTAAGACTTTCTTTATTTAATATATTACTTTTCCTCTACTTTACTTAGTATTTACTTTGAGCATTACTATACTTGTTATAGTATTGTTGTGTGCTTTTGTTTATTACTAGCCTTTACATTAATAGTCTTTGATCCTTGTGGCCTTTCCCGTATGCGATCATTGCCTGTTATAGGGTGCTTTAGTTGTAGATCACAATTAAAGTAGTGAGTTGTGTGTAAGCGTGGTGCTTATACATCATCTTACCCTTGGTTACCACTTGCTGCACAGATTGTTTGTGGTAACTAGCAAGAGAGTGACAGCCTTGTCTAGTCTTTGTATCCCACCACGTGTTCTTAGGCATGTTCTTAAAAGGTAAGGCCCCCATAAATAGAGAGCGTGGTTCGATAGGAGTTTTGTCCCCTACTGATGTATCTTCTCGCCTGGCATACTTGTATTGAGGAGGCAAACTATTGTGTTTAGACTAATTAATTGGCTAAGTACACTAAAGTAGAAGTGAATTACATAGGAGTCCTTATCTCTCTCGTTGTCCTCCCACCTATCTACACTTACTAGTTATTCTAAGTTATCATTTACCTTGGCGTGTTCATTCATCACCCTTCCTACCACATTATTCGATTACCCCCCTATACTAGTTGGTATTAAGTTGAGGTGCTCTCTAGGATCTCTCTCTAATTATCATTTCTAGCTCTGCTTTCCCTTGGGAATTGGGAAAATATAAATTACGATACCTTGGAATACTCCTAGGTGAACTGCTACAATGGTATAATCTGTGCGCTTGAGGATTTATCCAATAGTCATAAGAAATACCAACACCTAGCCAGTAGACCAGCACCCCCACCGCAATGGTAGGAACACAACGATGAAGAGAGCTCCCAGAAATCTAAACGTTTGGCTGGCAGAAAAGGAAAGAACAGCGGCAGCAGCAGCACCCTCAGCCACGCCTACACCCTATCCCATTTTGTCAACATCAAGGGCCCTACATGCCATCTCTCCAACACACATAAGTCAACTAACACCTCTCCCATGTTTACACATGCACAACACTACAACAGCTCAGCAAGCAGCTCTCTCTCTCTCTCTCTCCCATGTGCTGCTCCCTCTCTCATTTTGTCAACATTGCGGGCCCCATGCACAGAAGCACAATCAAAAACTGCATGTAATCCTGGGCATGCAGCCCGAGCCCGTGAGCCCGGCACGAAGCCCGCTGTTTTGGCCCGGCTTGAGCAAGACACGGCCCGAAGGACATTGGGCCCGTGCTGGCATGGCCCGGAGGTCCAGGCCGTGCTTGGGCTGCACCCCAGGCCTGCAGGCCGGCACCGCACGACCCGCCAAATAACGCTAGGCCCATCATCGGCTCGCACGGCCGCACCCCTAGCAGGCCGAGCTGAGGCAGCCCAATGGTAATCCCCCGACCCCGTATAAAAATGGCCGAGTCGGCCGCTCACCCCCACCCCATCCGAACCCTAACCCTATCCACTCCCATCCGCATCCGCCACAATCGCTCTCGTCTTCAGTCTTCGACGGCACCGACTGGATCCGGTGACATCGTCGCCGCTCACCTCCTCTCTAGTTGTACCTGAGTTCCCTACTCCCTTCCCTGCTCTGCTCCCTCTCCGGCTCTCCGTCTTCCTTCTCCTTCTCTTTCCCTTGTCATGTCGATGAATCTGTGAGTCCGCCTCCCCGTCTCTCCATCCCCATTGCTCGCCATCCTTCTTAATCCGGTCTTGCCTTTGTGTGGCCCTCGTCTTCTTCGGCGCCGGGCTCCGGTTGCGCAGGTACTGTCCTTTTCCCAATCCCCATTCCATTCTTAACCCTAACCCTAACCCTAGGTACTATCCCCATTCTCATCGTCCCTCTGTTTTCTTGCGCAGGTCCCTTGCCATTGCTGATGCCTCGTCTTCTACTAGCCTAGGCATAGACGGATGACGAGCAATGGCACCACGGCCAAGCCGTGGCTACGCACCGTTGAGGAACGGTGCCGGAGTAGTTCAACCGTCCGCGATCGAGGACCCCTTGGCGACGGTGTGTGACCCGCGCGGCGATGATGCCCTAGATTAGCCTATGACTGGCGACGATGACTTGGTCGCGGCTGGTCTGTCCCCGGAGCACGACGACGACGATCGTGACCCCTTTGACGTGTTCGTCGATGCTACCCGCGGGACAGAGCCTCCCACGATCGACGTCGATGCCGTCGATGCAGGGGCAGTGGGGACGGCAACTGCGGTGGACTCCAACAACACTGGTGTTAATGGTAATGCTTCTGGTAATGGCACTCCTTCCTCTATTTATAAACTTGGTAAGCACAAGTCTAAGTGCTGGGATGACTTTGATGAGGTTTTTGAGAAGATTGATGGTTCTGATGTGCGTGTTCAAGCTATATGTAAGATTTGTAGAAAAGTGTCGAGTTCTAGATCATCTGCTAGTACTGGACATATTCTTAGGCATGCTGCATCTTGCAAACAAAAACTTGATCATCAGTCTAGATTTCAATCTAGACTTGCTTTTAATGCTGATGGGTCTGTGCATAATTGGAATTATGATCCTATACTTGCTAGAACTGAACTGTGTAGATTGATTGCTAGGCTTGATCTTCCTCTTGGTTTTGGTGACACTGATGCATTTGAAGAATATATTGTGCATGCTCATAACCCAAGATTTGTTGGATCATCTAGAAGAACTACCACTAGAGATCTGGATAAGTTATTTGTTGAACATCGTGCTGTGATTAAGAACTGTTTGCTTGCTTCTTCATCTGTTGCTTTGACTTCTGACCTATGGTCTAGTAATGCTAAGGAGAATTACATATCTGTTGTTACTCACTATGTGAATTCTGATTGGGAGTTGCAAAAGAAGATAATAGACTATGTGAATTCTGATTGGGAGTTACAAAAGAAGATAATAGGTCTTAGGTTGATTGAAGTTAAGCATTCTGGTGAAAACATAGCTGTTAGAATTGCATCTGTGGTTGAGGAGTATGGTTTGATTGATAAGATCTTTTCTGTCACTTTAGATAATGCATCTTCAAATGCTAAGGCAATGGAAACTTTGACACCCATGTTTGCTGGTTATCTTGGTCCTAATCCTGCACCTAATGATGATCCTAATAATAGAACTTACAGTCTTGTGCATCAACGCTGTGCTTGTCACATTATTAATCTCATAGTTAAATCTGCATTAAAAAGAATCAAACCTTACATAGATGATTTTAGAACTACAATTAATTTCTTGAACTCATCTAATCAAAGAATTGCTATGTTTAAAAACTACTGTGAAGCTAAAGGTATGAGACCTAGGAAATTTGGCTTAGACATGGATGTAAGATGGAATGCTACTTATCTCATGCTAAAGCACTTGGTTCCTTACAGTGAAGTATTTTCTGTGTTCATAAATTCAAATTATGGTAGTGCACTGTTGTCTCTAGCTCATTGGCATGTGGCTAGGAAATTATTGGAGTTCCTGGAACTATTTTATGACTGTACTGTTACACTGTCTGGTGTTTATTATCCTACCAGTCCTCTTGTGCTGCACCATGTTCTGGAGATTGCATCCCATTTGCATGCATGTGACAGAGATGTTAATCTGAGACCCTTTGTGTACCCTATGCAAGATAAATTCCTTAAGTATTGGAAAGACATTCCTCTCTTATACTCAATTGCATTCATTCTTGACCCTAGAGCTAAGCTCAGAGGTATGCAAAGGGTCCTTCATTTACTTGGTGATTATAGTACTATTGATTACACTACTTACTATGATGATTTGAAAATTGAGTTGCATAAAATGTTTGAGAAATACTTGAGAAAGTTTGGTGCAGCTAGGTCACAAAGGGTTGCTGGTCCTACCCCAACCACTGGTAAGAGAAAACATGCTTGGGGGAAAATTTTTGGAGACTCAAATCAGCCTGGTCCTTCCACTGCCACTGCTTCTCACTCTACTGCTTTTGAACTTACTAGCTATTTGGACAGTGACTGCATAACTTCTTATGAGGATGCTGTTGATACTTCTTAACGTCATTACCAAAAGTAGAATAATTTCTATTTCTGATAACGGCGCCAAAAAGGGTTAACCACCTCTCATGCCACTTAAGCCAGGTTGTCATCCCCAACATGACAGAGATATGCGGTATTGAAATATGCAATTGCTCTAAGTGAATATGAATAGAAATGTGTTTCTGCAAGCGTACAGATAATACCGATGTAGCATTTTAACCAAGAGTATTCTAGGTATCATTATTTATATTTTTACCACTGGGAAGGGATACTAAGGAATAAATGAGGAATGAGTAATGAGTATTAATGAGTATCACTGCATGTGTAATGAAGAGTTCTCATCTATCTCACTCAGTACAAGATAAGTGTCACATAAGATATAGATAATGAATGAATAGTGAGAAAAGATAAATATTGATCAGCATATATGTAGCCACATAAAATAATGATAAGCACCTCAACAGATATTCCAGCAAGTCATTAGCATGGAATTAGGACGAACTACAAAGATATTTCCTAAGTCATTCTTAACTATACAGTCTAGCATACTATGATTAGTGCAATTACACTTGGCAATCATGGCAATAAAAGAGATTTTCATGTGTAGTGAGTATTACTAAGGAAGATGAAGAACATAACAATCACTTCTCCGTAATAGAACTGCTCTACCTGCCCTACAAACGGGAGGACTACAAAGGACTCAACAGGACTGTCACTCCCGCGATCTACCTCACGATCCGGAATGTAGGGTACAATCATAGATAAATACGGTCTAGGCACCACGCCTACACAATATCTATCATTTACCCACAACGCTAATGGATAACTGCTATACGATCCTAAACATGCATATGATTCAGATCTAACTATGCCAAGCATATAATCATACTACACTAAGAACAATATAATTGAGAACATAATCAAATAGAGTAAAGTCATAAACAATATAATGAAGTAGAGCAAAGTCATATTCATAATATTAAAGAACAAATGAAGAACAATGAAGAACTAGAGAGAGAATTACCAATAATTCTCTTGATAGATCTGGAAACCAATCAAAGATTGACTCCTTCTCGTTTTAATCCTATATAGCTATGCTAAACTAGAGATCTAGTTGATGTGGTGGCTCTAGGGCTTGATCAGGGACCACTTCTCTTGAGATGGAATGAAATTAGGTCAAAGGGGCTCTCCTGCTCTGGGTCAGGGGCCTTCCTCATATAGTCTCCTCAAATGAACGTCGGTCGTCGGATCAGACTGACCTTAATGGAGGGCTTAGATGCAACCTCAAAGGCGGTGGAGAGGTGGTCCCACAAGGTAGACCCTATTGGGCATTGCCCTAGGGCGGCCGCCCCAGGGGTTAGGGCCGGCGCCCTGCCCCTGGGCCCGCTCGGCCTCACGCTTCTTCCCGCGCCTTCTTGACCCTTCTAGATTATTCTTTTTCGTACGAATGATAATTATCTCTATGTAAACATGACATGTGGGCCTTTCCTCGATATTTCCTGATATCCCCCTGCAGAAAACAGACATTCATCAAAACTTGTGGAATTCTATTAGTTTAAACCTTGTTTCTTGTTATTGGTTTCATATAGATCCTTATCCTTGTTTAGTTGACGGTTGATTTTGGTATTTAAGAACCATCAACAAGCTGCCCCAGGCTTACCTTTTGCTCGTCCCTGAGCAAAGATAGACTCAGAGATGGATTAGGAGTTGCTGCAATGCTTTCACGCCTTACAGGTACACATGCTTTCAAATAAGATCTCACCTCCGGGTTAGAACAACTATTAAGATAAAAAACTTACTCATTTTACCTTCCACCATGGGGCTTGTAACCATCATCTGTGTCTTGGGTAGTTGAAACACAGAACGGTCCAGTCAAGCACCATGTACCTTGCTCTTTTGATCAACTATAGCTCCGGAGTTTTCAGGGATTTTCAAAATAAAAGTCAGAGATTCCCTGTATGACTCTCTTAGTCTCTCCTTTGTGGTATTTTTGGATCCTTACCAAGGCATTGATGGTGTATGCCTTCTCTCAGATATGTGGTATTTGTGGTATAAGGCATTGTAGTATTGCCTTCTCTCTCACCCTACTTCTAATAAGGCTAATATCTGGAGCTCACAGGTGGGAGATAGCGTATACATACTTACAAGACATATGTTGCATAGTCAAACCGCGGATCCAAAGGAACCGATCAATAAGTCAAATCAAGATGTGCATGTGTGGCGAAAGAATGGTGTGTGATGATGGTGATGATGGTGAGGATAGAGGTGAAAGTCTAATTCTACTTTTGCTCTCTTTTTGATAGATATACCATTCTTGTATTTGAAACCTTTTGGAGGGAATGAGATGCTCGATAGAAAAAAAAATATTTTTTTTGAAGTGGGTATCTTGTACCCCTAATTCTACTGTCGGACACTTGTCCAATTTTACCTCTCTTCTCACTTTTTATCTTTCCGAGGTTGGCGGGCACTTGCCCATTTTTATTTCCTCGTCTCTCTTTTTTTTTCTCTTTTTTTAAAGCACTCATCCTTGTAGAGCAATAAAGCAAACATAGCCTGGAGCAATTATTTCACAGGGATGAAACAGGAATAGGATAATATTTATGCTATTCTCTCCTGGATTAGGAGCAGAATATTTTTGGTGGATCTGGAGATTGAAATGGGTGGATATATGTGGATGTGTACTTCTAGGATAGAAGCAGCGTATGTGGGTGTAGTGTAATTGAATGCGTACTTCTGAGGTGGAAGGAGCATGTATGGATGTGTGTGAATCTTGATTCAAACCGCATGACTAGTTCCCGAGGGTCGCATAGCTTGACCACACTCAATGCTCATAAGCAGTATGTAAAAATGTGCGGTTTCCTAATATAGTAAGCATGTATATGGCTATGGTAGGAATTTAAACTCTCGTCATACAGGAACTCATCATGTAGCATTTTTAAAGGTTTCAAAAGATAAAATTCTCCAGAATTCTAGTATCTCTAGGAACAGATAAATAGCAACTCAAACCTTCCCATATCATATCCGTCAACGACTTAGACTTAGATCAGGTACTTCCTCCCACAAGTTTTAGGTTCAGAGCAAATTTCAAATCATAACAATTATACCTAAACTTGAGAGAGAGATCAAATTTGAAAACTAGGTACTTGAAAGGTATTACGACAGAGCAACTATTCATCATTTCCATATTAAGAGTTTATTACTGGGATTTATTTTAGCATAGCTATTTTATTTTATTCTCTCCTATTATTTATTAGAAGACATATATATAAGCGAGAAAAATATTTATTGGGTTTTCTATGATTATGCATCTTTTTATTTTTAATAGAGTATAGATATAAAAACTGATAGGTCGAAATACTTAGCCGAGTAGTGGGGGTGCTCTCCCCCAAGCTGGATTTTGACGTAATTTCTTCAGATGTAGTTGAACGTGAGGGTGCTCTCCCCCAAGCTTGATTTTGACATAATTTTTTCTGATGTAATGGAGCGGTAGCAGAGGTGTCCTCTGGTTACTGTTCTCCGTTGATCTTTGAATTCTGTGAAAGCTCAAATAGACAACAAAGCTCGTGGAACGGATTAAGTGTTAGTCATAAATCTTCTAGCTTTGATCATGTCGAGCTTCCTCTAATGGATGTTATTATCTAGTAGGATCATAAACTCACTATTTTTTTTATTTTATTTTATAAGACAAAAACAAATATTTTTTTTATTTTTTTATGCCACCACAGTGAGTACACTTATGGGTTTTATGCCACGAGTCTATTCACATGGGGCTTAATAGTTTTAAACATTTTTATTTTCTTTTTAAAGATGGTGTAAACATAATTAACTAATTTGAGGAAGTAAATAATTAAAGGAAAAGATAACTATCAAGTTTTACCTCTTGGCACGACGTTCAGTGGTTTAAGTCCTCTGAACAGGACTCCATACGTCCTTAGTTATCCTGGGGCTCATTGGATGGCGTAGCCGGCGCCTCCGGCTGCGCTTCTTCTTCTGGTATGATTTCTTTTTCTCTCCACACTTGTGTTGGTGTGGTAGCCTTCCTAGGACAAACTCTTGTTTCTGGATATTCACTATGATTGAAAGGACATACCTTTGTTTCTTCCCAAGATTCTCCGCTCTCGTGCCTGGGGTAGTCGTAGAATGATCTTTAATTTCCCAACCTTGGAGTTGGTGGTGTGTACGGCCTCGAGAGTGGTGTTGCGTATATTGATTCTTCTTCTTCGGGATATCTTCTTCATATCTTGATACTTCTCCTATATAGTCTGCTCATCCGTCCTTGGTTGCGGTAGCGACGTCTTCTTCTTGTTCTATTCTGCTTAGATTCTTCAACAATGTAGTTAGCATTAAAGTAATGACGTACCTTTTTAGAGGGGAAGTGTAGGTGCACTTCTCCTGTCCCAATGTAGATGATAGCTTTGGTGGTGCTTAGGAACGGCCTTCCAAGGATGATAGGTGGATCATAATCATCTTCTCCCATATCAACGACTAGGAAGTCTGTAGGGATGAAGTGATCATCAATCTAGATGGGGACATCTTTTGCTATGCCTTTGATGACGCGGCATGTCTGATCTGCCATGTGGAGTTGGGTGTATGTTGGGTGTAGAGGCATTGTACCATACAGAAACTCATAGGTCAACTTGGCCATAATGTTGACGCTCGATCCGGTGTCGTAGATTTCCTTATGGAAGGAGCATCTGTTGATTGTGCATTCTATGGTTGGGACACCTGAGTCGTCCTTTTTGATCAAATGAGGGGATCTGATTTGGTGATCTTGATTGTTGTGGAGTGCCATGACCATCTTTGCTAGTTCTGTCCGTACTTGCTTTTTCTGCTTGTTCCTTCCATTGGTCTTCTTCATTGGTTCATCTTGAGGTTGTTCGGGAGCTTGTATGGTTTCGTTCTTGAAGGTAAATGTCTCCTTCTTCCCTTTGATGAAGAAACTGATCTTGGCGGTGCTAGCATAGATGACAGCGCCAGCGGTGTTCAAGAGTGGCCTCCCAAGGATGATGGGTGACTTCTCATCAACACCGGTTTCTATCACCATGAAGTCTGCTAGAACATATGAGGTACCAATTTGGACACGAATATCTTTTAATATTCTTCTTGGGTAGCATAGTGTCCGATCTGCAAGCTGCAAACACAGGATTGTTTCTGACAAAGGATAATTGAAGAATTTCTCATAGATTACCCTGGGCATGACATTGACGCTTGCGCCGAAGTCGCAAAGTGCTTCAGGAAAGTCCATGGTGCCAATGAAGATTGGGGTGACAGGTCATCCTGGGTCTCCTTTCTTGGTTGGTAGGAGGTCTTTACACCACTCTTCGGTGGGGTTGTTCCAATAAGCACCTGCATCAAATATGTCTACAAGATTTTCAGATTCTAATCCTTCCGGTTGTGTGATGGGATACCGGGGTTAGTGGTAGGAACAACAACAGCTATTTGGGTTAGCTGAGATTCAATCATTTTATTAAAGCTAATTTGATTCTTGATGGCAACAGAAAAATTATCCATTCTATTATTTATGTTTTCTAGTATTTTATCATTGGATGCTATTTTATTAGACATGTTGTCCATCAACTTTCCTTGGTTAGCTACCAACTCTTTCAAAGGTGGAAAACTAGGATTATTATAAGAATTGTTACCTTGATAATTACCTAGGTAGTTACCCGAGTAGTTAGGCCTTTGTCGTTGTTGATTCCAACCTTGATTTTGCTGAGGACGATTGTAGTAGTTGTTGTTGATGTAGTTCACGTCCTCTTGCAATTTTGGACAATGATTGCCTGAGTATCCAGTATCTCCACACTCCTCATAGGTCATGTGAGAGTCATAAATGTTCATAACTTCTTTCTTCTCTTCAGCTTTTTCATCGAGTCTCTTCATGAGCAGGTCTAGTTTTGCTAGCAGCATGTCTACCTCTTTGAGTTGGTGCATACCTCCACTCTTCTTGCGAGTTTGAGTTCTTTCTTCACTCCAACCTTGGTTGGATGCCATCTTCTCCACAAGAGTTGTGGCTTGTGGGTAGTAAGTGATAGGAATGTTCCTCCGGCAGCAGCATCCATGGTTTCACGTGTGCTGTTGCTGAGCCCATGATAGAAGGTCTGCATAAGTAACCAATTCTCCATTCCATGATGGGGACATTCTAGGATGTAGTCTTGGAAGCACTCCCATGCTTCTGGAACGAACTCGTCATGTTGTTGCTGAAAACTTGAAATCTTCCCATGGAGAGCATTAGTCTTCCCCATGGGAAAGAACTTTGCTAGGAAGTTGATGGAACATAGTGCCCACATGGTATTCTTCTCCTTGGTTGCATAGAACCACTGCTTCGCTCTTCCCAAGAGTGAGAATGGGAAAAGGCGAAGTAGTATGGCGTCTCTAGGGATGTCCTTGATAGTGAATGTGCTGCAAATCTCCAGGAAGTGTTGGAGATGAGCACTGGCGTCTTCATGTGCCTTCCCACAGAACTGGTTTGCTTGCACCATGTTGATGAGCGCAGGCTTGAGCTCAAATGACCGATCAATGTCCACAACAGGTCCAGTGCGGATGCTGTCCATGGGGGGCTGAGAACTCACGGATTGACTTGTTTGCCATGGCTTCGAACTCTGGTGTCAAGTCTCGAGCGATGCTTCGGTGATCTCCTTGATTGGACGAAGCTTCAAACTAAAATGTTAATGATGATGATTCTGTTACTTTCTTGAGCTTGGCTTTTGTCCTTCTGATTAAGGCTTCAGGATTTTCAACAAAATTGTCTGGAAGATCAAACCTATTCATACATTACCCTGCATAAAATGATAGGAAAAATAGGCAAAGATCAAGGGTAAGGTTGTACGAGTAAGAAATTGATGTTTTCTCAATCCATTAGTGATGCAAGTGATAACTCATTTATTCTTTTTAATAGTTAATCAACCTTCCCCAGCAACGGTTCCAAAAATGCTTGTTGATACTTCTTAACGTCATTACCAAAAGTAGAATAATTTCTATTTCTGATAACGGCGCCAAAAAGGGTTAATCATCTCTCATGCCACTTAAGCCAGGTTGTCATCCCCAACATGACAGAGAGATACGGTATTGAAATAAGCAATTGCTCTAAGTAAATATGAATAGAAATGTGTTTCTGCAAGCGCACAGATAATACCGATATAGCATTTTAACCAGGAGTATTCCATGTATCGTTATTTATATTTTTACCACTGGGAAGGGATACTAAGGAATAAATGAGGAATGAGTATTAATGAGTATCACTGCATGTGTAATGGAGAGTTTTCATCTATCTCACTCAGTACGAGATAAGTGTCACATAAGATATAGATAATGAATGAATAGTGACAAAAGATAAATACTGATCAGCATATATGTAGCTATATAAAATAATGATAAGCACCTCAACAGATATTCCAACAAGTCATTAGCATGGAATTAGGACAAACTACAAAGATATTTCCTAAGTCATTCTCAACTATACAGTCTAGCATACTATGATTAATGCAATTACACTTGGCAATCATGGCAAGAAAAGAGATATTCATGTGTAGTGGGTATTACTAAGGAAGATGAAGAACATAACAATCACTTCCCCATAATAGAACTGCTCTGCCTGCCCTACAAACGGGAGGAGGACTACAAAGGTCTCAACAGGACTGTCACTCCCGTGATCTACCTCACGATCCGGAATGTAGGGTACAATCACAGATAAATACGGTCTAAGCACCACGCCTACACAATATCTATCATTTACCCACAGCGCTAATGGATAAACGCTATACAATCCTAAACATGCATATGATTTAGATCTAACTATGCCAAGCATATAATCATAATACACTAAGAACAATATAATTGAGAACATAATCAAATAGAGTAAAGTCGTAAACAATAATATAATGAAGTAGAGCAAAGTCATATTCATAATATTGAAGAACAAATGAAGAACAATGAAGAACTAGAGAGAGAATTACCAATAATCCTCTTGACAGATCCGGAAACCAATCGAAGATAGACTCCTTCTAGTTCTAATCTTATATAGCTATGCTAAACTAGAGATCTAGTTGATGTGGTGGCTCTAGGGCTTGATCAGGGACCTCTTCTCTTGAGATGGAATGAAATTAGGTCAGAGGGGCTCTCCTCCTCAGGGTCAGGGGCCTTCCTTATATAGCCTCCTCAAATGAACGTCGGCCCTCAGATCAGACCGACCTTAATGGAGGGCTTAGATGCAACCTCAAAGGCAGTGGAGAGGTGGTCCCACAAGGTAGACCCTATTGGGCCTTGCCCTAGGGTGGCCGCCCTAGGGGGTAGGGCGGGTGCCCTACCCCTGGGCCTGCTCGGCCTCTCGCTTCTTCCCGCTCCTTCTTGACCCTTCTAGATTATTCTTTTTCGTACGAATGATAATTATCTCTATGTAAACATGACATGTGGGCCTTTCCTCCATATTTCATGATATCTCCCTGCAGAAACAGACATTCACCAAAACTCGTGGAATTCTATTAGTTTAAACCTTATTTGTAGTTATTGGTTTCATATATATCCTTATCCTTGTTTAGTTGACGGTTGATTTTGGTATTTAAGAACCGTCAACAGATGTTTTTGATATTCTCCTGTGGTGGCGTGACCACAAACTAACCTATCCCATCCTTGCTATTATGGCAAGAGATATTATATCAGTTCCTTTTTTCACTTGCTCTTCGGAGTCTTGTTTCAGTTTAACACGGAGGATCCTAGAAGAACGGCGCCGCAGCTTGAAACCAGAACATGTGGAGATGCTAACCTTGTTGAAGGATTGACATCTAGGAGAGAAGAGGGAACAACATCAAGCTGCTGATACCAAGGAACTTGAAGATGCATTCTAGAATCTGTTCCTGGATGAACCTGAAGGTGAAGTTGATGCATTTGGTGTTGGTGGCTAAGACTTGAAAGAATGGCTGGCTGGATTTTGGTACTTTTTTGTGAGCTAACTGAGAGTGGATGTGTCCCTCAGACCTCATTTGCTTAGTTTTCATTTGCACTTATGAACAATAGTCTTATGGTCTGTAATACTTTGTTAAGACATTTGAAGATGGTTGCACTCTTTTTTCCTGTCTAGGGTTTCTCACAAGTGTGAGTTTTACCTAGGTAGGTTTTTAATGAGGCAGCATTGCACAAAACAGCTCATTTTGATATATGATCTGATCTGTTAAGTGATGTGTTGTGTTATGTGAATCAGTGAATGTGATCTATTAAGTGATGAGCTGATATTTGAATCAGTGAATGTAACTTGTATCTATTAAATTGTGACTATGAATGTGATTTTGATATTTGAATATGTGTATGTGATGAAATAGATCTGTGAATGAGTGAATGTGTGTTTTTCATATTTGAATCTCTGAATTTTTTTGTGATTCTGAGAATCAGTGAATGTTTGTAAAAATGTGAATTGATAAGGGTTTTCTGATTGACGGGCTACAGGCCGACACGGCCTGCTGATTTTGCCGTGCCTGATGGGCCAGCCCGGCACGGAAACAGGCCCACAGGCCCGTGCCTGGCCGAAGGCCAAGCCTGCAGGTCGCCTTGGCACGGCCCGCAGGGCACGCCGTGCCACCTCGTCCTGATAGCCAGCGTACCGTACCGGCCCGGTGTCGTGCCGTGCCGTGCCGGGCCGGCCCGATGCCCAGGATTAACTGCATGCAGGCAACAGCAGCAACTAGCACGCTCTTCCTCTCCTTGCATGCAACAGCAAGTAGCAAGCAAAGCAGACAGCAGTGCAGCTCGCACGCTCTTGCATGCAGCAGCACAACTCTTCTCCTTTTATTTTAAATCATTTCAAGTGTTAACTCTAACAAGATATTTTAAAATAAATTGGGCACTTGAGTCAGCTTATCACAAATAAACTCGCAGGATATAAAATCACCACTTCACTAAGCGCAATGCATATGCAAATGAGACTCACAATTACTGGCACTAGATAACCATTGCAATTAAAGAATTCCCCTCTTCATAGTATGACTATCTATCCTAAATCTGATCACAAACTCTATTGCGTCTTGATCGGCAAAATGAATAATCTAATTTATACCTTTGCCTTGAGGGCATAGTATTTTATTTTTCTCTTTTTCCATTCCGAGCATGAGCATTTGATCAATCTTTTGGACCATCTCCATCCACCATGATGCATCATCTAGCTCCATCACTTGGATCGGACCACCTTGTCTAATACAACCACTTAGTACAAAGGTTAGTCCAAGGTTGTCATTAATTATCCAAAACCAAACATGGAGCTTTCAATTGTGTGTGTGTGTAAAAGGGTTTGGAGTTTAGGGTTAAAAGGGTTTGGAGTTTAGGGTAAAAGGGTAGACGCTTAGTGTGTGTGTGTGTAAAAGGGTTTAGGGTTTAGGGTTTAGGCACTTAGAGTTAGGGTAGACACTTAGTGTGTGTCTGTGTGTGAATATGTGTGTGTAAACAAGTAAATCAAGTTATGAATGTGTGTGTAAACAAGTAAACAATTAAATCAAATCATGAATGTGTATCTAGACATTTAGCAATGGAAGCTCTGTACATTTAACAAATAAATATATATACATATATCAAATCATATTTACATGTTTACTAGCAATAATGGAAGGTCTATATTTTGCTAACAAATCCATATATCAAATCATATATATATGTTTACTAGCAATGTAATGCATATATATAATACCACATTTGTAAATTAAAGTATTATCGTTTTCTATTTTTTTTACACAAAATCTATATTTCTAAAACTAAAATCTATTTCTATTTTATTACACACAATTCACCTTTTCCTCTCCTTCTTCCTTCTCCTCTCCTCTCCGCCTAGTAAAACATGTATAAAATGTTAATGTGTGAAAATAAGCTACTAATAACATATAATATTATCAATTTTTCTTTTTCTTTTTCTTTTTCTAACGAATCCATTTAGAAGTTTCTTTTTCCTTTTTCTCTTTATTTTTCCTTTTTATTTTTTCCTTTTCCTTTTCCTTTTAGAAATTTCCTTTTTCATTTAGAAATCCATTTGTGAAAACAAGCAACTAATATCCTCTTCCTTTTTCTTTTTCTTTTTCCTTTCTCTAACAAATCCATTTAGAAATTTCTAAAATCCATTTGTAAAATCAACCTTTTTCCCTTTTTCTTTTTTCCTCTCCTTCTTCTTCGTTCTCTCCTTCCTTCTTCCTTCTCCTATCTCCTTCCTTCTTCTCTCCTTCTTTCTTCCTTCTCTTTTCTTTCCCTGATTTGTGCTACATCGAAATGGCCGGCTTGGCGGAAAGTAGAAGGCTTGGCAGCGGGGCCGGGTGGGGCAGGCGGCTTGGCGGCGGGGCCGGCTGCGCGTGGTGCCGCACGTACAGCGGCGGGTCGGTGTCAACGACGGCGGCCGACGACATGCGCGAGCGAGCAGCCGGGTCGGGTGGGGCGCAGGAGGGGGCGGTGGTGCGCCGCAAGGTGCGGTGCGCAGTGGCGCATACGAGCGTAGGCGATGGCGGCGGCAGTGCGCAAAACGACGATGGCGCACAGCGGCGGTGCGATCGAAGAACACACAATAGGCGATGAGGGGAGGAAGACAGACGGTCGTCGCTTATATAGGAAGCCAACTTTTAGTCCCGGTTGGTAATACCAACCGGGACTAAAAGACCTTTAGCCTCGGTTGGTATTACCAACCGGGAATAAAAGGAATAAAGGTTATCCTTTAGTCTCGGTTGCTAATACCAACCGGGGCTAAAGGTTATACCTTTAACCCCGGTTGGTATTACCAACCAGGACTAAAGGCCATTGAGTCCCAGTTGATATTACGAATCGTGGCTAAAGGTTTGTTTAGGCTCCAAACAAAATTTCAGTGGGCAGTTTTAGATGTTTTGGTATTATATATAGTTTATTATCTTTATAAATTGTTCTATTTCTTGTTAATTACATAATAAATTAAATACATGGCACAAATTTTTTTAAAAATAACCATTGCATTTCCTTTTGCTTTATTATACACTAAAAAAATTATAATAGAAAATATTTTACTTTATTTATAATATCAAATATAAATGTAACTAACCATTAGTATTTGGTTAAAGCAAAAGTATATTGTTGAATTAAAAAAACTAAAATGATTGGTTTCCTACAGGAAATTTGTTTTTGTATTATTCTAACGTTAGTCTTTTCGGTTTTCATCATTCATTATCCAAATGTACGATAAATAAGTTTATCCTTAAATAGGAAATTATTAATGAGACACTAAATGACCTCATATGAAAAACTTTTGAATACAAAGGTTTTATAACACATCAAGATCTATCTTTCTATGTAGGTCATATTTCTATTTGAGGAAGTGTTAGTAAACATTAGTCATAAAATCAAAAATCTCACATAGAGTTTATGAAACTGTATGAGAGACTTGTCATTTTGGAACTAAACTTTTCTAACACTTTCTCAAATGGAAAAATGACCAATATAGAAATTATAGATCTTGATTATTTGACCAAACTTGGTATTCATGACTTCTCTAGTTTAGACCATCTAGGGTTTTGAAAACTGGTTTGAAGCTGTGAAAATTTAAAAATTCAAATTTTGACTTGGTCCAACTTTGTCAAATGAGACACTAAATGACCTCATATGAAAAACTTTTGAATAGACTGATTTCATAACTCATCAAGATCTATCTTTTTTATGTAGGTTATATTTCCATTTGAGGAAGTGTTAGTAAAGATTAGTCACAAAATCATGAATCTCACAGAGTTTATGAAACTTTATGCAAAATCATTAAGATACAAAGGAAGTGTTAGTAAACATTAGTCACTAAATGTAAAAATGACCCTTGGTTTATGAAATAGCAGTGATGACCAATTACAAATGTAGATCCTCATTATTTGACCAAACTTAGCAAAAATGACAAATACACATGTCACTTGACATCACTGCTAGCTACATCAAGCGGGCACAGTAGTGAACTTCTTCTTGAAATATGACCCTTGGTTATGATCATGTCGTAACCATGGAGTGTCCTCGGCATTTAGAAGGATGCTTGGGTCTTTGATCACACTGAATGGCGCAATTCGGTCGTCCCTTTCGTAATCTTCTGACATGTCTGACTTGTCCTCAATTCCCAAAATGTCTCTTTTCCCTGAAAGAACTCTGTGACACTTTGGCTCATTGATGATTGATTTGTCATCGTTTTTCCCTTTCTTTGGTTTTGTAGACATGTCATTTACGTAGAACACCTGATTCACATCAGTGGCAAGGACGAATGGTTCGTCTTTGTATCCAATATTGTTGAGGTCCACTGTTGTCATCCCATAATACTAGTCAATTGTTACCCCAGCTCCGGTCATCGTCACCAATTGGCACCGAAAAAAGGGACTTTAATATGTTTGCAGCCATAATATGTTTGCCTATTCCCATTGGGTCTGTGGCATCTATGCGGACACCACTGTTTTGGTTGGTGCTCCTTTTATCTTGGGCTAATGTGCAAAATGTATTTCTATTTATCTCATACCCTTTGTACATGAGGATGTGCCACGATGGTTGTCTAGCCAACAAATGCAGTTGCTCATCAATATTATCATCACCCTGACATTCTTTTCGCAACCAACCGTTGAAAGTTTTCATGTGTTCACACATAATCCAAGCTTCATTCTTCCCTAAAAACTAGGATCGTAGAAACTCCTTGTGTACCTCAACATACGGCTCCAGCACGGAGGAGTTTTGAAGAACTGTGTAGTGCTCTTTGTTGAAATAATCATCCTCTGTACCGATATATGTTTTCTTCCCTAGTGTTCCTATTCCACTAAGTCTCGCCTCGTGTCTTGATTTAGGAACACCAATCGGGTCTAGGTCGGGAATGAAGTCAACACAGAACTCAATGACCTCCTCTGTCCCGTAGCCCTTGGCGATGCTTCCTTATGAGCAAACATGCTGGTGAATGTTGACATTTCTAACGTTATTACCAAGAACCAAGGTTTCTAGCAATGGCACCAAAAATGTATGGTACATAATTAACTTGTCTTTAGCAACTAGCCACTATATTTTACCTTATACTCCTAAGCATTAAACTAGGTTGTCATCCCTAATTATAGAGATAGGAATAATTAATGGTACTTATGAAATATTCTATTTTATGTGTGATTAGGCAGGAATAAATGATGTTGGATATGAAATTATAAAGAACAAATGATTCTGCAAGCGGACAGACTAATACACCATTGTAGCATTTTACCTAGAGTATTACCAGGTAGTTAATTTATATTCTACCACTGGGAAGGTCTAGTTAAACTGATAATCTATAGTGATAAGATGCATATGAAATAAATGAAGGGATTTAACCAACCAAGAACTCTACTCTTAATGGAATTAAATTAGGTGGGCGATGGCGCACCCCTCCCCAATGGCTACCACGTTGCATTCAAAATATCACACCCACATGTGTGAGCATAGGCAGAGGGTTGGAAGCTGCATTTGCGCTGAGCCAAATTGCGGGCAAGTCATGCAGTGGTGGAGGCGACCTTCCCATTAGACGCAAAATTTATTTTCATGCCATGCGGCAGCCACCAGCCAGGGGTGTGCACGCTATTGTGGGTGCGCCCGTTGCTCACCTAATTTAATTCCTTGTTAACAAGGGTAAGTCACATGATAAATATATATATATATATATGATAAGGGTAAATAGATCAGTCATCATCATAATAATAAGGACAAAGTTCTTAGAGCACTCTAGTCACTACACAAGCATCGTCCAATACAGGTAATAAAGAAATAACTCCTAAGTATTCTAGCTACCGTCAAAGCTATGTAATGAGTGCAAGTACATCTAGCAATTATCGTTAAGTAATACTACCAATGTTCCCAACCACAATGGGGTCATGAACAGGATGATTTGAGTTCAAAAACCTCAGATATAACAAGATATCCTCAACCTGACAATCCCTCCCTACCAAACCACTATACGGTGGGAGGCCTACAAAGGACTCAATGGACTTGTCACGTCCATGATCTACCCCACGATCCAACATAGATGGGGCATCCACAGATAATCATTGTATCTAAGCACTATGCCTACATACTGCCTACCACCCACCATATGATCAAATAGACGAGCTCTATACAAACCTATGCATGAACTCAATAGTGTAGCCTATAAATATCATACAACTACAAATAAGTATGAAAAGAGAGAAGAGAATAAGAACTGTACCTGACTCCAATCTCTTGACAACGTCGGGAGTCCAAGATCGATTGACGTATCTTGACTTCCTCTACTCTTGATCTAACTAAGGTATGCTTGTTGGGGATATTACCTCGGCATATCCCCAGATCCCCAGGGACATATATGGGCCTCCCGACCAGGAGGTGGGCCGGCCCACAAGACGTAGACGTGCAGCACACGACGTGCACCGCACGAATAGTACCATATTGACTACTTAAACACTTAAGTTTATAGACATAGATCAAACACTAGGATTGCAATCCCATCTACATGTCATATGCTACCACTAGATCATACCAAGTCATAGAAGCTATAGTGGCATCATATAAGAATCAAAGACATTTTGGTTTTCATGAATGAGCCTATAAGCATGAGTGATGATTAAATGCTCTACACAAGTCCTAGAAAAGTATGCATGAATGCTTTCAATCATCTTGTACCTTGCTTTGCTGGAGTAGAGACATGTCATATAAGTGGGGGTGCATCAACTCATGTTGGAGAAATCAAGTATGTTCAACTCATTCCTTAGCTTGCAAAACCTCTTTTCATCTAGTGGCTTGGTGAAGATGTCGGCCAATTGATCTTCGGTGCCAACACTTGTAACACCCTTTCAATTGATGATCTCTAATGAAATGGTGGCGGACATCAATATGCTTTGTTCTTGAGTGTTGAACCGGATTGTTTGTGAGCTTGATTGCACTTTCATTGTCACATAGCAAAGGTACTTTCTTGAATTTGACCCCAAAATCATTCAAGGTAGCTTTCATCCAAAGTATTTGTGCACAACAACTCCCCACACTAATGTATTCGACTTCGGCGGTAGAGAGTGCCACACTATTTTGCTTCTTGGATGACCATGAGACAAGTGATCTTCCAAGCAATTGACATGTGCCCAATGTGCTTTTCCTTTCTATCTTGCAACCCGCATAGTCCGAGTCGGAGTATCCAAGTAACTCAAAGTTTGATCCTTTAGGATACCACAACCCAACATTAGGTGTATGCTTCAAATATCTCAATATCCTCTTTGTGGCTTTCAAATGACTCTCTCTTGGAGAAGCTTGAAATCTTGCACACATGCATACACTAAACATGACATCCGGTCTTGATGCGATCACATAGAGCAAGCTACCAATCATTGATCTATATAGCTTTTGATCTACCATGTTACCACTAACATCACCATCCAAATTTCCATTTGTTCCCATTGGTGTACTAATAGACTTTGTTTCATCTAGATTGAACTTCTTGAGTATGTCCTTGATGTACTTGCCTTGACTAACAAAAGTCCCATTCTTCATTTGCTTGACTTGAAGACCAATGAAGTAACTGAGCTCTCCAAGCATAGACATCTCAAACTCTTTGGCCATCATGTTGCCAAACTCTTCACAAAATTCTTGATTGGTTGACCCGAAGATAATATCATCCACATAGATTTGCAACACAAACAAGTCCTTCCCAATCTTCTTGGTGAATAGGGTAGTATCCACCTTGCCCATAATGAATCCCATAGAGAGGAGAAAGTCTCTCAATCTCTCATACCATGCTCTAGGTGCTTGCTTCAAGCCATATAATGAATTTCTTAGCTTGTACACATGGTTGGGTTTCTTGTCATCTTCAAAGCCGGGTGGTTGCTCAACAAATACCAATTCATTGATGTACCCATTGAGAAATGCACTCTTCACATCTATTTGATAGAACTTGATGTTGTGAGCACAAGCATAAGCCAATAGAATCCTTATTGCTTCTAGCCTTGCCACCGGTGCATATGTTTCCCCAAAGTCAAGACCCTCTACTTGAGTGGACCCTTGTGCAACTAGTCTTGCTTTGTTTCTCACCACTATTCCATCTTGATCTTGTTTGTTGCGAAAGACCAATCTAGTGCCAATGACATTGTGGTTCTTTGGTCTCTCAACTAACTCCCAAACTTGATTTCTAGTGAAGTTGTTGAGTTCTTCATGCATAGCATTTACCCAATCAATATCTTGCAAAGCTTCTTCAATCTCGATTGGCTCAATAGATGATACAAAAGAGTAGTGTTCACAAAATGAAGCCAATCTTGATCTTGTTTGTACACCACTTGTGATATCTCCAATAATATGATCCAAAGGATGATCCTTTGCAATAGATGTTGGTTGGAGTGTTGGAAGTTGATTGCTTGTACTTGGTTGATCATTGGGTAGAGATGATGAACTATTTTGTTGATCTTGAGTTGGATAGGATGAACTAGCTTGATTGTCATTGAGTTGCTCAATGGATGAAGTATTCACTTGATAATCAATATCTTGCTCATCATCCACTTGCTTCGGCCTAATGTCCCCAATATCCATGTTCTTCATTGCATTGGCCAATGGTTCACATCTCACATCATCATGATTGTCATTCTCATCTTGAGATCCATTTGTTTCATCAAACTCCACATCATGTACCTCCTCAACTATGCCATGAGTAAGATTCCATACTCTATATGCTTTGCTTGTAGTTGAGTAGCCAAGTAAGAAGCCTTCATCACATTTTTTCTCAAATTTGCTCAATCTTGCACCTTTATTCAAGATATAGCACTTTCAACCAAACACTCTAAAGTATGCAATATTTGGCTTTCTTCCATTCAATAGCTCATAAGGTGTTTTCTCAAGAATCTTGTGACAATAGAGTCGGTTGCTATAATAGCAAGCCGTGTTGATAGATTCGGCCCAAAAAGAATCACTCACATTGTATTCACTAAGCATAGACTTTGCCATATCAATGAGTGTCCTATTCTTCCTCTCAACAAGCCCATTTGATTGAGGTGTATACTTGGCCGAGAATTGATGTTTGATTCCATATTCATCACATAGCTCATCCATTCTTTTATTCTTGAACTCACTACCATTGTCACTTCTTACTTTCTTGATAGTTGTTTCAAATTCATTTTGGAATCTCTTGACAAATATCTTGAATGTATCAAAAGTTTCACTCTTGTCACTAAGAAAGAATACCCATGTATATCTAGTGAAGTCATCAACTATCACAAATCCATACTGGTTTCCACCAATGCTAGTGTAGGCGGTTGGTCCAAACAAGTCCATATACAAGAGCTCAAAAGGTGTGCAAGTACTCATCATGCTCTTGCTAGGGTGAGTGTTTCCAACTTGTTTGCCGACTTGACAAGAGCTACATAGCTTATCTTTCTCAAAAACCACATCTTTCAAGCCTCTAACTAGATCATGCTTGACAAGTTTGTTCAATTGCCTCATTCCAACATGACCAAGCCTTCTATGTCATAACCAACCCATGCTAGATTTGGATAGCAAGCAAGTTGACAATTGAGTTTCTTTGGCATTGAAATCAACTAAGTATAGATTCTCATATCTAAATCCTTTGAATATCAAGTTAGAGCCATCTACACTTATGATCTCTACATCATCAACTCCAAAGATGCATTTGAAACCAAGATCACAAAGTTGAGCTACGGATAGCAAGTTGAAGTTCAAGCTCTCTACTAGCAACACATTGGATATGCTCATGTCATTTGATATAGCAATCTTACCAAGCCCTTTGACCTTGCCTTTGCCATTGTCACCAAATGTGATAGATTCAATCCCATTGCAATCATTTTTCTTGATAGAGTTGAACATTCTTGAATCTCCGGTCATATGTTGAGTGCACCCACTATCAAGCACCCATTGCCTTCCTTCGGCTTTATAATTGACCTACAAAACAATTCAATTCTTCTTAGGTACCCATACTTGCTTGGGTCCTCCAAAGTTAGTGACTAAGGACTTAGGTACCCAAATAGCTTTCTTCTTTGAGCTATCATTGGGTGTACCCATGTAATTAGCTATCACATATTTCTTGCCCTTGGTAAGCATATAACTAGAATCAAAGCGAATAGATGCATTTGTAAATTTTATCTTGCTTTGGTTTAGTTTGCAATAATGCTCATCATGCCCTACTTGCTTGCAACTAAAGCAAAACCTACCATTTCTCTTCACAAAGCGAGGCTTTGGAGTTGCAAAGGCCGCCTTGCCTTTCTTGGGGGTATAGCCCAATCCCTCTTTGCATAGAGAGAACCTTTGGCTACCCAAGCACTTAAGCAAGCAGGCGTCTCCACCATAGGCATTGCCTAATGCTAGAGTGAGCTTACCAACCTCCTTCTTAAGGGTCTCATTGTCAACCATTAGTGAAGTATCACAAGTGAAGTCATCACTAGTAGAAGAGGTAGAGTTAGAAGTGCTACAAGAAGGGTTAGTTGGGGTGATGATGATTGGTTCATAGAATGATTCATTGATTATATCACAAGTTGATCCCATGTTACTTGTTGAAACGTGCTCTTTCTCCTTTTTCTCAACAAGAAATGAGTGAGCCTTTTCAAGATTAGAGTGAGCTTTGTCAAGCTTCTCATGGGCTACCTCTAGCCTCTCACGAGAAAGATTGAGCTCATCAAAGGATTTCTTGAGAGCTTGAAGCTCTTTTCGCAATGCTTTGCACTCCTTTCTATTGATGTCAAAGTGAGTCTTAGCATCTTCCAACATGTCAATTAATTCATCTTTAGTGGGTTCATCATCATCATCATCACTAGAATCATACTCATCTTCGGATTGTACCTTAGTGGACTTAGCCATGAAGCATGCCGATGGAGTATCAAAGAGAGAGATATTGTTCTTCATAGCAATACTTGCAAGTGCCTTCTTCTTGCTTGATCTCTTCTCATCATCACTAGAGTCATCATCATCACTTTAGGAATCACTATCCCAAGTGACAACATATGAGCCTCCCTTCTTGTTCTTCTTGAGAGTCATCTTGCTCTCTTTCTTCTCTTTCTTCTTACCTTTCTTCTCATCTTGATTGTCACTATGATGAGGGCAATCCAAAATGAAGTGATCCTTCCTATTACACTTGAAGCATCTCTTATCATTGTTCTTGCTCTTGAATGGGTTCTTCTTCCTTCTAGCTCTATAGCCCTTCTTATTCATGAAATTGCCAAATTTCTTAACAAATAGAGACATCTCTTCTTCATCATCATCACTATTTCTTGAGCATTCATCACTGCTTGATTCATCACACTTTGCTTTGCCCTTTGATGATGATGTGGCTTTGAATGCCACACTCTTCTTATTGTCTTCCTTCATGTCATCCTTCTTCTCATTGTTATCTCTAATCTTGTCCTTGTCTTCTCTAAAGGTGTTGTCGGTAATCACCTCACCAAGAACTTGGTTTGGTGTCATTGTGTCCAATCCACTTCTCACCAATAGAGTGACTAGCATCTCAAATCTTGAGAGAAGACTCCTCAAAAATTTGAAGGAGAAGTCCTTGTTCTCCACATTCTCACCAAGTGACTTGAGGTCATTGACAAGCACCTCAAGCCTATTGAACATTTCGGGCATATTCTCATCTTCCTTCATCTTGAAGCTTGCAAACTTCTCTTCCAAGATGTAGGCCTTTGCTCCCTTCATGGATTGAGTCCCTTCATAAGACTCTTCTAGCTTCTTCCAAGCCTCATGAGCACTCTCCAAATTTTTGATTTGCTCAAAGACTTCTTTGGAGATTGCCTCATGTATTGCACTCAAGGCAATATCATTGTTTTGGAGCTTCTCCTCTTCGACCGGGGTAGGTGCCTCTTCATTTACCACCTCAAACTTCTTGTCGACCACCAACCATATCTTCCGGTTGATTGATTTAAGATAGGTGGTCATCAAGGCCTTCCAATAGCTATAATTCGTGCCATCGAACTTAGGTGCCCTCTTGGTGTTGTTGATATGAGCCATTTTAACACCATGAGATGTTAAGCCTTTGTATGATGGTGTACTAGCTCGGATACCACTTGAAAGGTCTAGGAATGGCTAGAGGGAGGGGGGTGAATAGCCTATTAAAAAATCTACAACAACACTTAAGCAAACTTGTTAGAATAAAACACGGCTTAAGCAAGTTTGCTCTAGCTCTACGGTTAGGCAAGCCACCTACCAATTCTAGTTACTTGCAAGATAACAACTAAAGCACACAGCTAGCTAGCAACCTAGAAAGCTCTAAACAAAGCTACACGAGCTAAAAGAGTTAAGCTACTCTACTTTGCAAGAATGAACGAATGTAATGTGAAGCTAGAGTTAGAGAGGTTATACCAACGCGAAGAGATGAGACAATAGATAACCAATCACAATATGAATCCTCGGTAGAGACATTGTGACACAAGATTTTTTACCAAGGTTCACTTGTTTGCCAACAAGCTAGTCCTTGTTGTAGCGATACACCCACTTGGAGGTTCATGCGCTAATTGGCAATCACAAGCTGTTGGTGTCTAAAATGGCGGGGTCTAGACAGCCAACGAGTAAATTTCTATGCGTGTTGGAGTTCGGATGGTTACGCTCGGAGAACACACGGTTTATACTGGTTCAGGCACGAACGCCCTACGTCCAGTTTGCGGCAGAGTCGTGTTATCGAGCGTGGAGAGCTCGTAGAGGGGAGCTACAAGCTGTGGAGAGAGGGAAGCTGGTTCCCAGGTCTCGTGCGTATAGGTTCTTGGTTCTGGTGAGAGCTCGCGTGAGTGCGAGTATGTGTGTGAATGAGTTGAAAGAGTTCAGAGAGAGACTGGAGGTCCATTCTCCCCCTTTATACGTAGGGAGAGATGGTGGAGTACAGTAGAGAGAGAGGGAGATAACGTGGGCCCAGCTCGGGCTGTAGTCTTGGGAGTGCTTCGGCTTCTGTCGCCTTCCTTCCTGGGAAAGATTACGCCTGTAGACATGTGTCCGGGTCCTGTTCGTCCTTGATGGAGCTGTAGCCATGCATCTTGAGACCGGGAACATCGCTGTTCCCTTACCTGGGCATGGGCAGACGTTGGCCGCACAGGGCCAGGCACCCCCGCGTTTCGTCGTACAGGGCTGATGACGCCCTAATCCCTGTTCAAGTGTCCATCAGTGGTATGGCGCAAGGATGGTGAACGTCAGTCGTTGGTTAGGTCGCACAGGACCTTGTACCGTAGGGAGGATAGGGGCAGGCATGGTGGTTCATGCCTCGGATCCCATCCCTAAGGACGAGGGGTACTGTGGACCTTTTGACCATAGGCCAGGATGCCACGGGCCGGTTGTGGCATCGACTCCTCCGAGGGCAGGTTGCATCACGGATGACGTCGCACTAGCTCGGACGAGGCAGAAGTGTCTCCAAGGGTAGAGGATGTCATGGCTGACGTCACCCAGGCTCGAGCGAGGTGGGAGAGCCTCCGAGGGTGGATGACGTCTCGGTGATGTCACCCTGGCTCGGGCGAGGTGGGAGAGCTTCTGAGGGTGGATGATGTCTCGGCAACGTCACCCGAGCTCGGGCAAGGCGGAAGATCCTCTGAGGGAACGACGCCTGTCTTGGTCAGTCGGAGGCGTGGGGCCCTCGTGGGTAGATGACGTCACCCCTGCTTGGATGAGACGGAGAGCCCCCGAGGGTGATTTTGTTGCTGCGAAGTGCGGTGTTTAGGGTACCCTATTCTTAGGTATCCGACAGTAGCCCCCGAGCCTGCGATGTAGTGAAGGACTACAGTGGAGGCTTCCGAGAGTGCTCGATGATATTCAGCTGAGTTTTTGGATTCCGGTGGATGCGCGCGAGCGCACCCACCGGGTGTAGCCCCCAAGGCCTTAGGGGGATGAGTTTTCCTCCTAAGGGCTTATCTGGTAGACTTGTATGGTGCTTGGCCCTTTGCTCTCCCCATGATGTAGTGAGGAAGGGAGAGGACCGCTCCATACGTTGAAGCCAGAGCCTTGCTTGCACGTCTGCCCTGCCACGAGGCGCACTGTTGGACTTGGGCTGACGCGCTTCGAAGTGACGAATCGGCACTGTGTTGTGCTGCCATTCGATTGCAGGGTCAAGTGGACGGGTCGACGCCGTGCGGTCACCCAAGGAGTCTGACGTTGCCCCTTGTCGGTCCAATACGGGCACGCCGTGACTTTCCGTCAGGGTACGGCGCGGGGCGCCGCTCCCGCCGGTCAAACTCTGAATGGCGATCCCTGAACCTTGGGACTGCTCGTCCATTTATGGCCCCGCCGTGTCCCCTCAGAAACCGGTGCTGGCGCGTAGTGCGGTTTAATTGGGGGGCGCAAGTGGTGCAGCCTTTGCAGGCCGGTTGCCGCTTGGGTGCCCCAGCGGCTATAAATAGGGACGGGCACTTTGTGGGGTGAGACACACAATCCCACCTCATGGCGCGCCCCATCTTCCCCCGAGTCCTCGTTGGAGGCACCCTCGAACCGCCTTGGCGAGCAGTCTTTCTGGAAGCGCACTAAGATCAGAGGAAGTTCTGCGTTTGGGGTGCGGATGTCCCCTCTCGGCCGATGACGGAGGTCAGAGGAAGCTCTGCGAGGTGCGCAGGGCTCTCCCTTACTCTGACCGCCGATGAGCCGGGAGGTTGTCACCACCCCTGCACGCATCGCCCCTAAGGGCGGAAGGTGTGGAGTCCATCCGTTCACCAGATGGATCCTGCTCTCCGCTTTTGGGGAGTGGTGGCATGCCATCCCTTCCCGGAGGGCAGCCGAGGATGTGTCCACTGGGAAAGCCATGGCAGTTCACCTGCGTTGCCCCAAGGCTTGGCTCATCCTTGGCTGTTGGTTGATGGCGATGTCGCCGTCGGCAAGGTTGGCGGACTCGGATCTGCCGGTGTATGGCGGACTCGGAGCCATTTGCCAGCGCCGTCCTCGGTCATGGAGCAGCTGAAAAGCGCCCAACCAACTCCGGGAAAGGAAGTAGCGTCGTCACGGCCCGGGGTTTCCTGAAGACCAGGCTACCGCTGTTCTCCCACAGCTGCAACATGTCGGGTCAGGGCGACCGGTGGGTCGTGATGCCGCCGTCTGACGTGGTCCTGGCGACCAGGCAGGCATTCCCTGGGCCCCGCAGCTGGGTTGCCTGACCTAGATAATACAGGTGTCGGGCGGCTGTGCCCTTACCGTGGGCATTTGCGTAGTTTTTCTAGCTTTTGGCCTTTCGGCCGGGGATTTCCCTTCAGCCCACCTTGTAAATGTTTTCGTGTTTTTTGGTGTCTAATGATTGGGCTTAGCCCCCGTGGCTTCTTAGAAAGCATGTAAGCGTGTAAACCCTGCAAGGATTAATACATACACATATATGCGTTTATATGAGAAATTGAAAAGTGCTTGTTTCGTGTTTACCTTGGCGGACCTCTGACGAGTGAGGCTCGGCGCGTTTCTCCCTCTGGTTACCTGGTTGCTAGAACCGGGGCGGGGGGCGCGGTGGAAGCCCCCGAGTCCTTACTCGATGCAAGGAATCGTCTCGGGTCTGTACCGTCTTTTTGTGCGTTCCCCGCACATCTCTCCACAAGAAGGGGAATGTGAGCCGAACCATGCTATCCTCGAGGCGGATGAACCATGGGTGCTCATCGAGTTCATAACGGGCAAATCTGATTGGGGTGCTGGTTCCCGTTTGATAGGGTTCCGGCTAGTGGCCCATGTCATGGCTCACCCTAGATCGGTTTCATTTAGTAGCCGGGTCCGTTCGATAGGTCCCAGGGGCCTGCTGCCTTCCTTCGGAGGAATACCATGAACCAATCATCCGCTAAGGCGGACTCAAATACGAAATCTGGGGATGACCTTAGCATCCGATATCCAGGCTAGTGACCGCTAGTGTGTCCATCCCCTATTCGCCCCTCGCTCTAATGCCCTGAGTCGGCCACTTCGAGCCCCGCTGGGTCGGCCTCCGTATCTCTGGACCGTAATGGGCCGTCGGGGCGTCTATATCCCCTATCCCTTTAGCTTACCTGGGCCCGGAGGCCGTTGCCGCTAGTCGCGCCACGTAGGCCTCCCTCCGACCTCTGCGTGCGTTGGCCGAGCTTGGACGAGCTGGATATTTATCTGAGGCGCGCTCGTGCTCGGAGGGTGTGTGCCTCGGCTGAGGACGCGTGAGAGAAAATCTTTGTGCGCGGTGTAGTGGGCCCGGGGTGGATCCTGTAATGATGATAGGCACAGGATGCGGGATTTGGAGCGAGGAAAAAGGCGAGTGGTGTCAGTTACCTGCCATCGTGCACGCGGCTCCCGATATACCCGGGGTCAGTGGAGCGGACATAACCGAGCAACCGCATTTAATGCGACTCGGGTCGTGGGGTCATGCGCGTGGGGAGTCGTAGAGGCGCTGCTCTGCCTTCCAGCACCCTATAAATATCTACGTGCCGCGTCATCCCCCATGAGCCTGCACTGTTTGCCTTCTTCGTCTCCTCGCTTCGCCCGTGCCAACTTCTTAGAGCCTAGGGTTTGCGCCGCCGCCCCCTGCCTTAGCCACGTTTTTCGTTGAGTTGCGAGCCGTTCCTCGTGCGCATCCCCAATGGTTGGAGAACATCCGGTGAGGAGTTGGGCCCGATGCGCGCTTGAGTACGAGCGGGCGCTCGACTTGGTGGACGCGGGGCTGTTGCGCCCCAAGCTCTCCGCAGACGACTACGTCGAGTGGATCGTCCCCACAGGAGCCGACGTGCCAGACCCGCCGGAGGGGTATGTGGTCTCCTTCCTTCCGTTCCACGATCGCGGGTTCGGTACGCCGCCATCCCGCTTCTTCCGCGGCATCCTCCACCATTACGGGATTGAGCTCCACAATCTCAATCCCAACTCCGTCCTCCACCTCATGGCCTCCGTGGCCATGTCGGAGGGGATGTTGGTGACGGAGCCGGACTTCATCTTGTGGAAATTTTTCTTCAAGGCAACTATGTTTCTCCTGTACTCCGGCGGCACGAGATGGGTGGCGCCAAGCGGGGGATGCGCCATCCGCCTCCGCTCGGCCAATTCACATCTCTACATGCAGGCGCGGGCGATTTCGTTGAACCGGGGATGGCACTCGCAGTGGTTCTACATCCGGAACCACCCCGAGGCGCCGCTCCCGGTTTACACGGGCCGACGCTTTGCCGAGGAGCTCCCCAGCTGGTGCGACGGCCCGACCCTCCAGGAGCTCGCGGGGATAGAGCCCTATCTCCGGAGCTTGGCACGGCTCCGGGACCGGGAGCTGAACTTCTCGGGGGACGTCGCGCAGTTCCTGCAGCGTCGGGTGCTCCCGCTCATGGATAGGGAGTGCTGGTTGCATGAGATGGTGCCCGGGGCCGCGCGCGCACGGTCCGCCGTGGCGGAGGTGGACCTGAGCCTTGAGGACGCGATCGCTATCGCCCAGAGGCTGCTGGGAGACGCCCTGAATGAAGACGGTGTCTATCTTTGCCCACCGATGCGCCTTGACCTAAACTACGTCGAGCTGGTGAGTGCGAACCGCGCTGTATTGTCTTTTTCCCGTGCTTTCTTCGTTCGGCGGTACCGACTCATGTGCCCCCCATCCTTCTTTTGCAGGGGCCCCGCTCGATGGCTCACCATGTGGCCGCGCCCCTTCCCGGTCTGTCGGAGCAAGGTGCGGCAAACGTGGTCCGGGTCCCGCAGCCGCAGGCGAACGTGGACTGGGAGGGTCTTAGTGACGATAACGGCGATGACGAGGACAGGCATCCCCTGTCTGAGGTGGTCCCCGCGCTTCGAACGGCGGGGTCCCTGCGTCAACCGGCTGGGACCACGCCGACGGTGGAGGTGCCACCAACGAGGATGTTCGGCGCACACCTGGCCCCTGGTGGCTCCGGGGGCGGTGTTGCCGGTGGTTCCCCGGCCGCCACTCTCCCCGCCCTGTCTGGGGGGAGTGAGGACGGTGGATGGAGCAGCGGTTCGGGGACCGCGGGCCGCTGCGCGGTGGGGCCAACGCAGAAACGCCTCCGCGTCTTCTCCCCACGGTAAGCTTGCATTGTTCGATGTCCTCCTTCACCTTACCGATTGAAAAGTGACGGCTCATGGCCTGAATCGTGTTTAACAAATGATGCAGGACCACCGGTGGCTCCGCGCACGCAGGATGGAAGAAGCTACGTCGGGGAGCACCATTGATTGGCCCGGGGCAGGGTGGAGCAGCCCCGGCTCCTGGTTCGATGGACACCGTCGGGACCGCGGGTGACCCGAGCCCGAGCGACGCCGTCGTTGTAGCATCGCCGACACCCGCCGACGCAGGCGCTGGGGTCGTCGCACCATCCTCCCCCCGGAGGTGGTAATCGTCGATAACTTTGGGTAGGAGGGTCGCCTGGGTGGCCCCAAGGGCGTGGACGCCAAGGAGGTCTAGACGGCCACGACGCTAGAGGACGCAGCGACGGTGACCGTGGTGGATGGTGCCGGTGAGGACGCCCCCGGCGCCGCAGACGGGACTATGGGCGTCGCAGCCGTGACGCCCGAGGCTGAGGCAGCGGCTACCGTCGTGAGTGAGAAGGACCTCCTTGGCAGCCTAATTCCTCCCAACGCGCTGGTCAGGGACACGGCGGGCCCCCGGTTGTTCACCAGGGAGGAGGTGGCGGCCGTTCGTGCGTCAAAGGCCGTGCTTTCCTAGTCCAGCGCGACCTCGCTGGGTGAGGTGGTGGGCGCTGAAGGGAACATTTCCCCTGGGGCCCTACGCCGGCTTGGCCCTGACCGCCGTGCCTTTGGGGACGGCGATCCAATTGCCTGGGTCGACCAGACAAAGCAAGGGGCGCCGGTGTTCGTGCTGGACAACCAGCGCGAGCTCCGGCACTGGAACCGCATGACCGCCTCCCACCGGGAGCACGATCATCTCGTCGCGCGCGCGGTGGAGCTGATCGAGAGGGCGGTCGCGGCGCTTGGTGATGACCACTCGCATCACGGCAATGTAAAGGACAGTTTAATCATAAATGTTGCTTGTTCGTTTTCGTCGTCCGCGTGACGTCTCCCTTCCTGTAGATCCTAATGGCGACGAGCGCCGGGTAGTCCGAGTTCCTCTGTCGCGAGCTCGGTTAGTGGGATCCCGGGGAGACCGACGTGGCGGAGGAGCTCGTGGCGACCTGCCGTCACGCGGAGGAGCTGGAGGAGTAGCTGATGGCCGTGGAAGCAAGGGCGGTAGGTGCCCAAGCATCGGCGCAGCGTGGCGCTGCTAACCTTGAGTGGATCAGGAAAGAGCGTGACGAGGCTTGTGCCGATGCTGAGGCCGTCCGCAAGATGCGGGCGGATGAGCGCGTGGCATGCCTGGCTGAAGCCGATCGTCTGACAGCTGAGTGCAACACCGAGGCAGAGGCATGACGTCGAGCCGTCTCGGCACTGGACTCTATGGAGGAGGAGTGCAACACCATGCGGTGCCAGCGTGACATCAACCGCCGAGAGCACGACGACGCCGTGGCTCGCCTCGAGGACCTATCCAACAAGGTGCGCGTGCGCAGCGTCGACGCCGACAGGAGGATTTTAGTGTTCTCCACTCGGGTTGGTGAGCTGACGACGGTCACCTCGCAGCTTCATGCGACAGTCACCGGTCTGGAGAGGGAGAATGGGGGTACGTTGCCTTTCTTTGTTCATTTGTCTTGATGCTTTTGCTTTCGAGCTCGAAAGTTGTGACTCTCCTTTCGTTGTCCTAGAGCTACGTGCTGGTGCACAGGAGTCATAGGCGCTGCGCGAGGCTGTGCATGGGGTGTGCGACCCTTTTGGCATGCCAGCCGCGAGGGATGGACCTGACTCGGCCCGGAACCATGTTGGCCTGCTCTGGGAGTGGGGTCAAGCTCGGATCCGGGAGGCGTTGCGGGTCAGGATCCACCGCACGATGGGCATCACCGCCTGCCTCTACGACGCCATGACTCCCACGCTCGTAAGCGATGGTTACCCTCAGGACACCCCTGAAGACCTGCTCGACCAGATCGAAGTTGCTGCGGAGGAGCCAACGACGGTTTTGTCCACCAAGGTTGACGATGAAGTGTTCCCGCCGCCGGAGGAGTGACCCTGTGTGGTCAGAAAACAGGGCTGAGGGCCCTTGTAAAAGAAATTTTAAGTTACCCCTTGCTACAATGTGTCCCCGGGAGGGCGATGGACAATTTTTGATTGCTCCTTAGTGAGCTTGTTTTTATGTTTGCTTGCTTTCTGGCTTCCGCATTTCTTTCGTTTCGCACTACTTGCTCCGCCTTTTTCAGCAAGAGGTTTGATCTGCTCGGGTGGGCAGTCGGGTGGAAGTTCTTGGCTCCTGGGAGCCGGAGTACCTTGCGGCCCATTGCCACGGCCTGGTGAGATTTTCTTTCTTGTGTGGGAAAAGCGAAGTTTTCGTTCGGCGGGGAAAAGTGCGGGTTTTTGCACAAAAAGTTTTTCGGAGAGAAAAATAGGGGGTTCCCCCCTTTCCAGCCCCTGAGCGAGGTGTGCTCTGGCACGCGTCAGGAGTGCACCTTGCTAAGCGATTGGTCCGAGAGTTCCCGCATTTTTATCCTTCGAACTTTTTTCTTGAGGATTACATACGTATGTACAAATGTGCTAGGTACACTTAAGTAGACAAAGGAAAAATGACATAGTTGTGGGTGCTCTGGGCGTCCGAGCTCTTCTTGCTCTAGGGGTCGACGTCCATCTTGTCTGCGGCCTCAATCGCCGCCACCAGCTCCTCGCTTCGCACCTCGGCCATGGCGTTCTCGCAGCAGTCCACCTCACACTGGTATGCCACCTTGAGGTCGGACGTGACTGTGATGATGCCGCACGGCCCCGACATCTTGAGCTTGAGGTAAGTGTAGTTGGGGACGGCCATGAACTTCGTGTAGCATGGCCTCCCCAGCACCACGTGATATGTCCCGCGGTAAGCCACGACCTCGAAGGTGAGGTCCTCGGTCCGGAAGTTGTCTGGCTCCCCGAACGTGACAGGCAGGTCGATCTGCCCCAGGGGTACCGTCTGTCTTCGGGGACGATTCCCTGGAAGGGAACCCCCGAGGATCGAAGCTTTTCCATACGTAGACCGAGGGCCTCGAAGGCATTGTAGTACATGATGTTGAGGTTGCTTCCCCCGTCCATTAACACTTTGGTGAAGCGCACGTTCCGTATGATTGGGTCCACAACAAGCGGGTAGCGACCCGGGTGGGGAATATGGCTCGGGTGATCGTCTCGCCCGAACATGATGTCGGATTCCGACCAGTTGAGGAAGGCCGGAGTTGCCGGGGCGGCCGAGAAGACTTCGCACCGCTCCCGCTTCTGCCGACGCTTGCAACCGTAGGCCTCCGAGCCCCCAAAGATCATGAGGGACTTGTTGACGTGGGGGTAGGAGTCTTCGCGACCCCCGTCCCCGTCCTAACCATCCAGCTGCTTCGGCTGGTCGTCTTTGTTGGGTACGGCCTTGAAGTATCTGGCCATCATCTCACACTCCTAGAGTGTGTGCATGATCGGCCTGTTGTGGTACGGGCATGGCTTGGTGAGCATGTCATCGAATTTGCCCTTTTCTTTCCGCCCTGGGGACGGGGAGTCTTGTGATCCGCCGCTGCGACCACATTGCCGCCGCTGCCACGCTGTGGCCCGCCCCTCTTCTTGTTTCTGCCCTGGGCGCGGTTGGAGCCTCCTTCGCCGGTGTTCTCCACTTCCTTGCCCTTCCCCTTGTCGGGGTGGAAGATTGCACCGACTACCTCTTCGCCAGACGCGTAGCTCGTGGCGATGTCGAGGAGTCACTCGGTCGTGCGGGGGTTGCTGCGGCCCAGCTCATTGGACGAGCTGCTTGCAGGTGGTGCCTGCGAGAAACGCCCCCACGACGTCTGCGTCTGCTGCAGTCGGGAGCCTTGTGCACTGCTGGGAGAAGCTACGGATGTAGTCCCGGAGGGACTCGCCGCCTTCTGCCTGTAGTTGTGGAGGTCCCAGGGGTTGTCTGGCCGTGTGTAGGTGCCCTGGAAATTTCCGACGAAGGCCTATCGCAAGGAACCCCACCCATCGATGGTGTCGGGGGGGGGGGTGTGTGGGTGCTCGAGCCATGTGCGGGTCGAGTCTGAGAGGTGTAGAGGAAAGTTGCGGATGATGAACCCGTCGTCGTCCGCGTCACCGGCCTGGTAGGCGACGCGACAGTCGTCAAGCCAGAGTCCGGGGCTCGTCTCCCCGGAGTATCGGACGATGTTGCCTGGCTGTCGGAAACATTGCGGGAACGGGGCACGGCGGATGCAGCGAATATAGGCCAGCAGGCCCGGTGGCTCTGGCGAGAGGGACCGGTCCTCCCCGCTGTCGTACCGACTGCCACGGCGGACGTGGTAGCCCCTGCTCGTGCCATTCTGCTTGGCATTCTTGCGCGCGTCGAGCGTGTGACGCACGTCACGTTTGTCGCCCACGCGGGCATGAACCGTCGAACGTCGACGCTCGCCCGGCGCGGGGTCTTGGTGAACCGAGCCCTCACGGTCGTTGGGCGCCGGGTCAACCTGATGGCTGGGGTTAAGCCCGCGCCTCCGCGAAGCGGAGCTCTCGGCCTGCTGAACCACGGCGTGCCCCAGGAGAGACTTCAGCTCATCGTGAGCGAGCTTCCCCTCGGGCGTGTCTGGGACCAGAAGGTCGCGGAGCAGCATCGCCGCTGCCATGATGTTCTGACTTGCCCGCACAAACTGCGGCGGGTCGTGCTCGTCGTTGATGATGCGCTGGTGCATGGCTCGGGCCTCCCTGCGAGCGCGGGGCTCTCCGGGGGCCCTGGTAGTTTCGCGCTCGAGCTGCTTGCCCTCGAACGTTACTCGTCGCTGCCCTTCCGCGAGCTTCCGCTCCATGTCGTGGAGTTCTTCCAGGTAGCGCCGTTGAGCATCCGAGGATTGGGGGTCGCCGCGTGGGGCGGGAGCCGGCAATCTTGCCCTGCCGACGGGAGTGTGGACGCCGTCGCCGTCGCCGTCCCCGTCCTCAATGAGGTTGGGGTCGACAGCGGTTCCGGGCGGAGATGTGTCGCACATGAAGCACTCGCGGCCACAACCCGCGATGTGGTCACTCGAGCCAGAGTCGAGCAAGCAATCGCTGTCGTGCAGGAAACCATAAAAGGCCTCCTTATTCCCCAGACCTTCAAAGTCCAGGGGCTCCCAGGGGTCGACGCTATCGCGGCTGGAGCCGGCGTAGGAGGTGGCCTCCGAACTTGTGAGGAGGTCAGAGGCTGACCGAAGATGATGGGACGCAAGCCCGATGCACGTCCCCTCCGCGCGGTCGGCACGAAAACCCGTGGCCACCGCCTCCGAGTACGACGCGGCGGCATTCCGCATGCCGTGCGGTAGCACCCTTGCGATGGGCGCATTGATGAGCCCAGGGGAGAACGGCTGTCCTCCCACGAGCTGCGTCGTCGTGTTGGCGAACGCGATGTAGAGGTTGTGCAGGGACTCTTGAGTCGGCTGGGGCCCCATCAGAGTGTCGAGCTGGCGCTCAAACTGAGGATAGTCGGCCCGTGGGATGGCCGTCCCTTGGGTGACTTGCCCCCCGGAGGGAGGCAGATTGAGGTGGGCCACGGATGCGGAGACGGCGTCCATGGCTACATCCGAGAAGGCCGTGGGGCGACGGAGGACCAGGTCAGCCCCCTGCCCGTGGCACTCGAAGTCCAGGCTACCAAAATGAACGATGGAGCCTGGCGAGAAATCAACGCGGCGACTAGCCATCCGAAACTCGAAAATACGGGTGACACGCAAAGCCCCCCTACCTGGCGTTCCAACTGTCGGTGTCTAAAATGGCGGGGTCTAGACAGCCAACAAGTAAATTTCTAAGCGTGTCGGAGTTCGGCTGGTTACGCTCGGAGAACACACGGTTTATACTGGTTCAGGCACGAACGCCCTACGTCTAGTTTGCGACAGAGTCGTGTTACCGAGCGTGGAGAGCTCGTAGAGGGGAGCTACAAGCTGTGGAGAGAGGGAAGCTGGTTCCCAGGTCTCGTGCGTATAGGTTCTTGGTTCTGGTGAGAGCTCGCGTGAGTGCGAGTATGTGTGTGAATGAGTTGAAAGAGTTCAGAGAGAGAGACTGGAGGTCCATTCTCCCCCTTTATACGTAGGGAGAGATGGTGGAGTACAGTAGAGAGAGAGGGAGGTAACGTAGGCCCAGCTCGGGCTCTAGTCTTGGAAGTGCTTCGGCTTCTGTCCGCCTTCCTTCCTGGGAAAGATTACGCCTGTAGACATGTGTCCGGGTCTTGTTCGTCCATGATGGAGCTATAGCCATGCGCCTTGAGACCGGGAACATCGCTGTTCCCTTACTGGGGCATGGGTGGAGGTTGGCCGCACAGGGCCAGGCACCCCCGCGTTCCGTCGTACAGGGTTGATGACGCCCTAATCCCTGTTCAAGTGTCCGTCAGTGGTATGGCGCAGGGATGGTGAACGTCAGTCGTTGGTTAGGTCGCATAGGACCTTGTACCATAGGGAGGACAGGGGCAGGCATGGCGGTTCACGCCTTGGCGCCCCATCCCTAAGAACGAGGGGTACTATGGACCTTTTGACCATAGGCCAGGACGCCATGGGCCGGTTGTGGCATCGACTCCTCCGAGTGCAGGTTGCATCACGGATGACGTCGCGCTAGCTCGAACGAGGCGGATATGTCTCCGAGGGTAGAGGACGTCAGGGCTGATGTCGCCCTGGCTCGGGCGAGGTGGGAGAGCCTCCGAGGGTGGATGATGTCTCAGCGACGTCACTCGAGCTCGGGCGAGGCGGAAGATCCTCCGAGGGAACGGCGCCTGTCTTGGTCGGTCGGAGGCGTGGGGCCCCCGTGGGTGGATGACATCACCCCTGCTTGGATGAGGCGGAGAGCCCCCGAGGGTGATTTTGTTTCTACGAAGTGTGGTGTTTAGGGTACCCTATTCTTAGGTATCCGACACAAGCCAAACCCATCACCGGGTGCCGCACAACCAACACAAGATGGGGATCCCCAAGCTACGCGCAATCCACTAGAGATACCTTTCGCGAATCTCCCGCGCGGTAGGTTCAAGAACCCCTCATAATCCACCGATCAGAGCCAGAGAGAATCACCTTCCTCCACTCAATAATCCTCGTCGCACCAAGCCGTCTAGGAGGTGGCAACCTCTAAGAATAATAAGAGCTCCGCAATGACGACGATCACCAGGTGCCACTAGAATGCAATCGAAGAAGCAATGCACTTGGCTCACTCAATCTCTCATGAAATTATCAAGTGTATCAATGAGATGAGTGGTGGAGGCTCTCACAAATGAGCACAAGTGTGTGAGTGATGAAAATGTGCAAGAGCATTATCCTAGAGCCGGCCATACCAACTTATATAGGCTTCACCCACACACTATCCGTTTTGCCCCTGAAAAACGCTTTCTGCATCCACTCCGGACGCTAGCAACAGTGAGGGTCCGGACCAACGGCCGCGTCCAGACGCCCCTCACTAGAGCCGCTAACGGCTCTTTCTTCTCCTCCGGACGCACGTGAAGCGCCGTCCGGACCATGTCGCATGCGTCTGGTCGAGCCCCTGTTCAAACGACTTGATTCCCGCGCTCACAACAGTAGCGTCCGGACGCCATGCAGAGAGCACCCGAGAGCCCCTTTCTCTCCGAGCACGCGTCCGGTGTCCACCGTCCGGACCTCCTTGCAGAACGAACAGAGAGCACCAGGCAGTCCGGACAACGTCCGGACCTTCAACAGCATCCGGAGCACTGCTCACAGCAAGGACTGCCTAGGGTATGTGTCCGGACGTATACACGGACCCATCAAACCCTAGCATCCGGACCTCCAAACTTGGTCCAAATAGCCTCCAACTTCTTCCCAAGCTTCCAAGGGCTAGCAGTGAATGTGTGTTAGCTTTTAGTTCACATTTATCTTGGAATTAGTTGGTTATTTCACTAGTTTAATTGATTTTAATGCAAACCTAGTGTCCCATGATAACCATAATCATTAGCAAGAGATCCCTCCTTGATAGTACGGCTATCTATCTTAAATGTGATCACACCCTCTATGGTGTCTTGATCACCAAACCGAAAATGGTTCCTATGTCACCTTTGCCTTAACACCATTTTCCTTCCCATCTCCTTCACCATGCTAGAGCTTATGTAATCCACAGCTTGATCCATCTTGCTCCATCACATGGTGTGTACCAACCTATCTCATGATTCACACTTAAAGATCCAAGGTTAGTACTTAAGTAGGTTTCATCAATTAATCAAAACCAAACACATGGGGACTCTCACCACCACGTTCGGGTTGGTGTTTCGTAGAGCTTTTGGCAGCCTCTCTCGACTACCTTTTTCCCAGTCTTTATCGAGAATCGGAAAGGTAATGTTGCTCCAAAGTAAGTACAGTATTGTGGGACTTTGATTAGATAGAACCCCTTAGAAAACTCTAAAATCTCTCTCTACCTAGTTATCATTATTTCATTCGATGTTCTTAGTTTCTCTAGTATACTTCACGTTCCCCATGGAAATCGATGCCCTATTGGAATACTCCCGGGTGAAAGATACTGTGGTATTCGTGCGCTTGCAGATTTGTCTGTGTGCGTTAATTTATACCAACAAGCTCTTTGGCACCGTTGCCGGGGAGCGGTAGCTGTGCTAGTTTCGTTATGGTCATCCGTTTACCTTTTTACTTTTTCCTTTTTACCATCTTGCTCACCTTACCATATTCATCTTACCACATTCATATATACTCTACTCCAAAGGGCGACTTGCTGGAGACTCCACCATCTTTATACCCAATTCTTATAAATGGCTATGAGCTTCGCCCTGCTTGTATAGCCATGATTTGGGAGCAATCTTTCTTTAGCCTTGGTTTACTTTTAACTCCATTTGAAAATATAAATCATCGAAGTATAGAGGAGGCCCTAAAAAGACATATTCGAGGGTCACCAATCCAAGTGGATTTTTGAACATACATGAAGAATCAACCATAGAGATTGGAGGGGAAGATGACATCAATGAGCATAGAATCTATTCCACAACTAAGTCATTAAACCCATGCTCATATGAGACATGTCCCATACCAATTGGTCTCTCTGTCTTTACCACACATGACATCTCCAACACCCTAACACTTTCTGTTTACAAAAATTTTAAAAGGGTGGTTGTCGATGCTTATGTTTATCATAAATATTGTAGATCTCATTGTGTTAAATCTTGAGATAGGTAATGAAGGGGAAACCATGTCACTAAAAACACATCCTGAAAGGTTTCCTAAGGACAAGCTTAGTGTCCTTAAACAAGCACCTCTCAGATCTTAACATAAGTTTTCACCTTTTTGTGTGCCTACCCTTGTGAAGTGAGCATAAAAATATATGATTATATTCCTTCGGGTATTTTTGTCACTAACCTTTCCAAGTATAGAGCAGAAAGGATGAAGGGCTGACAAGCATAAGGTATGTCCAACAATTATTATGCAACATTGAATTTCATTCATCCAATCTTGATTTTTGCAAAATTCAAGCTTGGGGGATAACCTACCATAACAATACCTTTTGCCATGTTGCTACATCATCTTAGTTGTCCCTACTTTTAAGGCATGCTCAAACTGCTAAATAAAAATCAAATTTGAACCACAATGGCAAATATGTAAGTTGTAACACCCCGGCCTAGGGTTTAATAGGATTAATAGGATACTCATACCAACAAGTTGCAACTTATTTTCCGGAAGCCCATCTGCAAAGAACTCGAAAGATAAGTGTGTTTGGCCTAGAGCAATTTTGGATGAGTGACCAACCGGGAAGTTCTTCCCGAGGCGCATGAGTGAGGACAAAGTGCGCCAAAAAGACTAGTGTTGGTCTGTTAGGGCAGTCTATATCCTAGGAAAGCTATTAGGCGTTAAGGGGCTTGCCTTGTGGAGGCGGGATATTACATAAGTGCCAGTAGTTGTTGTGCTCAATTACTATGGATGAAATCAAATTTGAAGGACTTTGGCTTCAACTTTAAGAAAGTGCCTTTGCTATGTGAAAATGAAAGTGCAATCAAGATGACAAATAACCCGGTTCAACATATAAGGATAAAGCACATTGACATTAGGCACCATTTAATAAGAGATCACCAACAAAAGGGTGACATTTCTATTGAGAGTGTGGGCACCGATGATCAACTTGCCGATATATTCACTAAGCCACTTGATGAGAATAGATTTTGCAAGCTCAAAAATGAATTGAACATTCTTGATTTCTCAAATATGAGTTGAATGTACCCCATATATATGACATGCCTCTCCTTCGACAAAGCCAAGGTATCATTGTTTGACATACCCATTCATGCTTTGTTAGGGACTTGTTTAGTGCATACAAGTGGCACTTTGGAGAATTCATGATAAATTAAATGAATTTGATGTATATATGGTAGCACTATTGTTTCTATGCTTGTTTTGACCTAGTGGTGGCATATGATATGTTTGTGGGCTTGCAATCCGAATGTTGAATCTAGAAAATTTGCTATAAGTGTTTAATTCAACGTAGGCAAGATAACCCTTTCATGAGGTGTGAAGAAGCTTGTCTTTGGTTCAAACCGAATTAAATATCTTAGGCAAGTGTTCTAGGTTGAACCAAGTTTGTAAAATTTGATCCTAATTCAACCCATCAAAAGAACTAGTACAACTTACTCTCCACAACTTGACCACACCTTTTTAGAAATAGATGACAAATGGGGAGAGATAAGTCACAAAGATAATGTTGGGGAGAGATATGAGAAAGGAAAGGGATTAATAAAATGTTGAAGCACACAAATAGGGGGAGCAACCTCATAAACAATTTGTTGCATTTGTTTGTGCATTCACATATGACTTGCTCATTGCATATGTACTTAAATTACCTATTCATGTTTGTGTTGTGTATTCTAGAATTAGAACATGTTTGGTGAAATAAAGTACTAGCATGCATAGGTGGTAACTAGACATAGTGTATTATCATGTATTTTCAGGTGAATCAAGAACCATGCCTATAATGTTGATTTCACAAGGTTCTTGGGTTTTGATGAATGTCTAGTTATCGATGGTGCTAAGGATGGTGTAAATTTGCAACTCCGATTGGTATCATGCTTCAAAGGTCCATTCTTTACATCTTAGCATCCTTTTGGTAAAATTACTCTCCCACAATTTTTTATCCATGAATATGTGCAAAGCCTTCCAAATCTAAATACTTGGCACATATGTAGGGGGAGCTAATTCTACCAAAATCGAATTTGTGATGAATGTCCAAATCTTATTCATGATCTAAAAAGCTTGGACAAACATGACAAGTTCAAAATTTAAATTATAAAACAATCTTTGTCAGGGTTGTCATCAATTACCAAAAAGGGGGAGATTGAAAGCTCCATGTTTGGTTTTGGATGATTAATGACAACCTAGGGCTAACCTTTGTACTAAGTGGTTGTATTAGACAAGGTGGTACGATCGAAGTGAGGAGATAGATGATGCATCATGGTGGATGAAGATGGTCCAAAAGATTGATCAAATGCTCATGCTTGGAATGGAAAAAGAGAAAAATAAAATAATATGCACTCAAGGCAAAGGTATAAAATAGATTTTTCATTTTACAGATCAAGACGCAATAGAGTGTATGATCGGATTTAGAATAGATAACCATACTATAAAGAGGGGAATTCTTTAATTGTAATGGTTATCTAGTACCACTATGTGTGAGTGTCATTTGTATATGCATTGCGCTTAGTGACGTGGTGATTTTATATCTTGCGAGTTTATTTGTGATAAGCTGGCTTAAGTGCCCAATTTATTTTAGAATATTTTGTTGGAGTTAGCACTTGAAAGGGTTTAAAAAAAAGGAGAAGAGGTGTGCTGCTGCATGCAAGAGCATCCGAGCTGCAGTGCCTGCTACTTGCTGTTGCATGTAAGAAGAGGAAGCGCATGCTAGTTGCTGTTGTTGCCTGCATGCAGTTTTTGAGTGTGCTCCTGTGCATGGGACCCGCAATGTTGACAAAATCAGAGGAGCAGCACATGGGAGAGAGAGAGAGCTGCTTGCCGAGCTGCTGTGGTGTTGTGCATGTGTGAACATGGGAGAGGTGTTAGTTGACTTATGTGTGTTGGAGAGATGGCTTGCGTGGTGTCCTTGATGTTGACAGCATGGGAGAGGGTGCAGGCGTGGCTTAGGGTGCTGCTGCTGCCGCTGCTCTTTCCTTTGCTGCCAGCCGAACGTTTAGATTTTGGGGAGCGCTTTTCATCGTTGTTTTCCTACCGTTGCGGTGGGGTGCTGGTCTACTGGCTGCGATATATTCCAGTGCCTCCCCATCTCTCGCTCTCTATCTTTAGTCGCTCACTCTTCCAACGCAAGAACAAGAAAAAAGAAAGCTCTCAACTCCTCCCCTCTCTTATATCTTTGATTTGAGCCAAAATCAAGTGAGAGAGCTAGCTCATGAGATCCATTTGAGAGCTCCAAGAGAATCCTTTCCCTCTCCTCTCCATCTCCATGGTTGGTAATATTTAGTGACAGGATTTAGGAAACCCTAGTGCATGACCAGTTGGCTTAGGAGCGTCGGACCATAGCGAGTGGTCCGGTGCTGCTCCTAGCTCTGGCCTGGCAATAGAGGAAGCGTCGGACCAGGGCTCAGATAAGGCTCTGGACCATAGGCGAGTGGTCCGGTAGCTCGACTCAGATTCAACAGAAGACTAAAACAGGCGTCGGACCAGTCTGCATGGTCCGACGACCTAGTCCGGTGGTGAAGTCTGGAGCTCGGGTGCTCCCTGCGTAAAATCGACAAGACTCGGTGGAGGCTCCGGACTACTCAGCATGGTCCGGTGGACTAGTCCGGAGGTGAGGTCCGGAGATCGGGCGCTTACTGTGTTCAGAGTTTATGCGAAGACAAGGCATCGAACCAGGAATCAGACCAGGCACCGGACCAAGGCGAGTGGTCCGACGGTGGCCAACTCTGCGCGCCAACGGTCGAATTTCAAAGCTCCGGACCACCTGCTATGGTCCGATGGTTTGTGATTCAATTTCGTGGCACTAGGTGGTGATTGAAATTGATGATATTCTTTTTACTCTTGGTGATTGTCGTCACCTAGACGGTTGGTGTTGGATTGATTGGTGAGGGGATTTGGTAATTGTCTCCGCCCCCAATCAAGTTGAATTTGTGAGGGGTTGTTGTGGTTCCCCGACGGAGTGCCAAATTCCAACTCTAGTGGATTGCTCGTGTCGTTGAGTTATCGCACTTGTGTGTGGGTTCTTGCGGTGCCTTGCGGGGCATGGCTTGAGGGCCTCCTACCGAGGAACCACCAAGGTGTTGGTCGACACAATGGGGACTAGCTTGCCGGCAAGCAAGTGAACCTCGGGAGAAAAATCATCCATGTTATATCTTGTCTCCCGGTGAATTGAATTGATATATATATATATTATTGGAATTAATTATTTGGTGATTGGCTCCCTACTCTCCAACGGCGGTATAAAAATCACCTCTCTTCCTTGCATTTATTTGTTCTCATTTTGCTTAGTAGTAATTATTTCTAGTAGAGTAGAAGTTGCTTGTGTAGTTATAATTAGAGTATCCTTTTGCTCAATAGTGGTATCTTAGAGACCTAGCAAATTGAGAGATATAGACTATATTTATTAGATTTGCAATAGGTGGCTTGCCTAACAACTAGAGCTAGAGCAAACCGCTTTTATCGCCATTTGTGTTACTAATAATTGCTCTAGTGTTCTTGAAGATTTTAAGTTAGGCTATTCACCCCTCTCTAGCCATACTAGGACCTTTGACACACACACACACACTAAGTGTATACCCTTTTACCCTAAGCCCTAAACCCTTTTACACACACACACTAAGTGTCTACCCTTTTACCCTAAACCCTAAACCCTCTTACACACACACATACACTAAGTGTCGATCCTAAACCCCTAAGTGTCTAAACCCTATATATATATATATATATATATATATATATATATATATCCTTTTCATCTTTCTTGTTTTCCTTTTTACCATGACAAATTCAGTTCTAATGTCCTACACATATAGTTGCAGAAATGAACGGCTCGAATGACAACATGGAGGATGCCATGTTTGACCTAATCAACGATGGCACCAATCAAGTATATGACGTCACCAATCAAATAGATGATGACACCAATCAAATAGATGACGGAAGTTAGTACTTTGTCCATTATGATGATGAGCAAGAAAATATCATGCAAGACAATGTTGGCGAGGTCTATCTAAAATCACTTGTGCATACATGAAATTCAAAATAATTTTATTTGTATAAATATATTTATATTTTTTGTGTTTCTACATACATAGCCCTCTGGATCAACGACAACTTCGGGGAAGAGTAGAAATGTACGAGGCTCGAAGAAGCCGTTGGAGGGTTGGTTCATTATCTCAGAATTCGAGGAGGATACAGGGAAAGTACTTGGACCACATGCACATAAATTTGTCAGCCATTGTAGTTACCTTATAAGGGATAGGCTTCCGATCAATGCTCATGAATGGAGGCAAAGGAAAGATGCTCCTCATGTTAGTTTCGTCTCTGATCATGACAAGGCACTAATTTGGCAAGATATCTTTCAACATTTCTCGCTCGATACAAAAGATGAAGCTTTGAAGGAGAGAATTAGGGACTAGTCTATGAAGAAGATAGCAACACAATTCCAGGGCTGGAAGAAGAAATTGTACAACTTATTTATCAAGAAGAACCTCACTCTAGATTTCAACACTAAGGCCTACGTCAAGTTGAGGCCGTTTTGGGATGAGTTTGTAGCTTTCAAGACATCCGAAGAGGATGAGGAACGAGTGAGAAGGAACCAACAGAATGCCTGAGAAAAGCAATAGCACAATCACTTAGGATCAGGTGGCTACAAGAGTGCCATTCCTAAGTGGAAAAAATATAACAGAAGCTTCTTGCTAGGGGAATCGATCCAGAATCAATGAAGTGGTCTGAGCGTGCTAAGTGGTGATTTTTTGGTCACGGGAAGCCTTGACCTAGAGACTAGAAAATTAGTGTATGATGCAGGACTCCAAGAAGCAACACAGAGAATGGCTTACGTTCGAGGTTTGGTTAAAAAAGGCATATGGTCGCCAGATAGAGATAGGGATGAGCTGACATACGCCATGAATAGTGCCGAACACAGTGGGCAAACGAGAGGCTATGGCGAGGTGCCATGGCAACATGCCTTCCCTAAAGACAAAGCTACATATAGAAGCCGCCAGAGAAAGAAGAAGGAGGTCGAAGTTTGGGCGCATAGCATGGAGGAATTGGTTAAAGAGTCACGCGAAGCAGCTTGTGAAGCAAGAGAGAGAGAGAGAGAGAGAGAAATCACTTGAAGCAAGAATGAGCGAGGAAATCAAAAGGCAAGTGCATATGGAAATAAGTTCCATCCAAATGCAAACTGCATCAATGCTTGAAGTGAACACCAGCCCCGCTGGTTAGTTGAAAAGCAGTTGTGCTTCTACGGAAGTGCCTCAATCTGAAGATGACACAAAGCTACGCTTCCTCATGGATGACATCACGGAACATCTCACAACATGTGAGCTGCACATTCCATAGGGGGCTGCCACAATCATGGTGGCTATCGGTATTGTATCTCCTATCAACCCTACGAAGACACCAGGATGCCATGGGGCAATAATACCACCTGGATATACTCGCGTCTTGGTGGATAGAGTTGTCAAAGGTCATAGCAATATTCAGCTTGACATTGAAGGAGGTGATGGGGAGAAGACTCTAGGAGAAGCAGAGAAGACATTTATTTGTTGGTGCAAGCGCTATATCATTATTCGTGGGGCATCACCTCATATTCTACCACCGTCGCCTCCTCCTCCTCATCCTCTAGGTGCGAATGAAAATGAACGATAACTAGCTTTTGTTCACTAACTTTGTATTGGCTTAAATAGCGATACTTTATTCATACCTCATTGTTTTCACTGTAGGACCTCACCCAACCTAAGTCCAATTGTCCATTCATCACCAGCTAGTCATAGTGTTGTGGGGGATGATGATGGAATGCAAGACACGACTTCCTCCCCAGAACTTCCAAGGCAGTCTCCATCGTCAAGGCCCGCCCCATCGCCTCCACGACGGTCTCCAACGCCGAGACTCGCCCCATCGCCTCCACGACGGTCTCCAATACCAAAACCGGCCTCATCGCATCCATGACGTGATCCAACACCGACACCAGCCGCCTAATCGCCTCCACTACGGTCTCTAACGCTGAAACCGGCCCATCGCCTCCACGGCGTGATCCAACACTAACACCGACCACCCCATCGCCTCCACGACGGTCTCCAACGCTGAAACCTACCCCATCGCCTCCATGACATGATCCAACGCCGACACCAACCGCCCCATTGCCAAAGAAGAGACCTACCAGAAAAGCAAAGGTGCCAGCCCCACCCGAAGCGAAGAGGAAAGCTATAGGGAAAAAACAAGCTAGTATTCCTTAGAAACTTCCCTATGAGAAGACTGATGCAGAACTAGACGCTTCAGTAAATTTGGATATGGATAAATTTTACAAGAAAAAAAAGGACGACGAAAAAGCAAAGAAAGAAGCTGGAAAGACATTCTTCTTAGGTTGTTCAGTTCTAAGGCAAGAAGTGGATGCTCGGAAAAAAAGTTACGTGATGCTCACAAAGATTCTCCACTATCGGACTATGACCTCACTCTCGCCAAGTCAATGGAGGAGGCGAATAAAAAGAGAAAAGAGCATGGAAGGGTGTCCCACAGCTCGGGGAACAATCGAAGCAATCAGTGCCCCCGCTAGTTGTTGGGAATGAATAGGGTTCAAACATGAACGTTCTAGAAGGGATAAGTGGAGACATCAATTATGATAAACTTGAAGATTGGTTGTCAGAAACTTCTAACCTTGTCCCAAATGCTCGGGGGGAGCAACCATAAAAAAATGCACTAGAAGTTGATGAGTGGAAAAAGAATTATGTGGCAGGAGTCTGTACAACCCTGCGGCCCAGATGACTGGATTTGCGCTCACAAAAATGCACTTGTTAAACCAGTGGTACATCACAACATGTCACAAAGGCACAGATGACTAGATTTGCGTCAAAATTAGAGATGATCATTACTTCTGCGGAGATGACATTATACTTGTTAAGTTTAATGAACTGCACCAACTATGCTATATGGACGCTCTAGACAAATCTCTCGTCAGCTGCTTCTGTCTGTAAGTGATCCTTCCTTTTAGTAATATCAATCTAGCATATGTATATGTATAGTAACTATCCTCACATTAGCCAGCGTGTCTATACATATGCAAATTCATGATGACATACCTCAGACGTAAAAATGACAAGGAGATTGGTTTCATTGATCCATCAATCATATTCTAGGACCCAAACACTCCCCTCGATCAATGAAAACCTCAAACAGAGAGGAATTTTCAGAGGTTCTTGATAAACCAAAAGACCAAAAGAGTTATACTCTTCCCCTACAACTTTGAGTGAGTGTTGTTATCGTGTGCATATTTTATCTTACTTACTCAATTCAGTATAAATATATATATGTTGACTCTATATAAACAAATACAGTTTTCACTGGATACTAATTGTCTTCGATCTCGCCAAAAGTCATTTTCTAATCTATGACTCATTGAGAAAACCATAGGGAGATTACCAATATACGATAGACATTATCAAGGGTAACTTTGATCTTTAAATATGGATTGTTGCTCTTTAACTACGTTGCAATAGTTAATTAATTATTGATACAACTATTGAGCAGGGTTTGGGCTTGGTTCGTTGAGAAACATCGTCTGGATCTGAATGTGCCACTTCCTAATCCTATCCGACTGGGTGTAAGGTCTACTAGCTCCGATAATCTTTTAGCTTAGCATGATTTAGCATATGCGTAGGATGACGAGAGTAATCTTTTTATATCTTACAGTGAGTTCTAAAGTAGCCACAAGGCAACAATCTGTGTAGAAACTATGTTTGCGAGTTCCTCACATTGTATGCAAGAAAAACCTATATAGAGAAACAAAAAGTATGTAATATGTATATATAATAAACTATTTTATTTATTTGTTGCTATTAAATAAATACTATGTATATTAACACTTATTTTATTTAATGCAAATTGAAGGATATGTGATAATCTTTTTATATCTTACAGTGGGTTCTAAAGCGGCTACAAGGCAACAATCTGTGTAGATACTATGTTTGCGAGTTCCTCACATTATATGCAAGAAAAACCTCTATAGAGAAACAAAAAGTATGTAATGTGTATATATAATAAACTATTTTATTAATACTATGTAGATAAGGTCCGCCTCAAAGGAATTCAAGAGACAATTGCATGATTTCTTAATGATCAAGTCTTCAAGGCCTGCGGCGAGTTCTATTTTAACCCAAACGAACAATTGAAGCTAAATCAAGACGAACATCTGTATGATATTTAAATGGCGAGCGGTTGTATCCTAAGACAAAGATGAATGGATAATGATTTAAATTTTAAGTTCATATATATATATATATATATATATATATTATATAGCTCCATAATATATTTATATATAGAGTTTCATAGTTTATTTGTGTGCTTAATGCTTGGAACTGAATTATAAGTGCGCGAATACATATATTAACAGCGAAAAATAAACATTTGAATACCTAATCTAATCGTAAAATCAAAATCAGTAAAAAAAAAGAACATTTTACCGCGCCCCGCCTGACGAACCTTTTAGTCCCGGTTGGTATTAAGGTCCGGCTTTAGTTCTGAGCCTAGGAACCGAGACTTTAAAGGTAGGACATTTAGTCCCGAATCCTTAGTCCCTGTTCTAACGTCGGAACTAAAGACCCTTCTCCACCGGGGTTAAAAGTCCCTCGTGTAGCCGTGTGCGTAGGCTAGCTATGAAAACTGGAGCAGCCGTGGAAGTCAATTTTTTGTGCAGCACCTCAGCTGGTTCATTACTGTACCTAGTTAGTACTTACTCTACGTGCATACGTTAACCGTATGTTGTTCATTTATTTATATTCCTCATATTCATATATATAAACAATGCACGTTGCAGTACTGTCGGCCATTTTCTTGGTACTAGTTAGTACATAGGTACGTGTACCGTCAAATAAAAAATTTATAATAATTGCTAATTAATAGCACTATGGCCTTGGATAATGCCCTGGCTACAGCTGCTTGCCACGCAATTGTTTGGTTCTCCCCCTCCCAGGCACGCTCTAGCCCAGGCATGTATCCAAGCCTCAGGCGTCCGGAATCGATCGTCTGGGAATGCTTCTCCCGCCAAGCAAGTTGCCTGGGACCTAATCCAAACAGGCCTTGGTCATAGGCACAACAAATCGGACGTCTGGTGACCTTACCTGACATAGGAGCTCCCTGGCAGCCACCATCTAAACAAACACTAGGGGCCTGGAACCAAATTGCCTGGGCGATGTGGCCACATCGAGGCAATGTTGTCCACGTGTAGGCGTAAGAAAGGGGTCGTCTGGCTCAAGAGACCCTGCCTGGAGTATCGCCGATGGCTTAGGCTACTGTAATGAGTGCTTTCCATTCTTTGATTACATTTGGTGCTATATGTAATAGGAACGACAAGAGTATCTTTTTTTATAGTTCAACTACTTAAAATATGTTTATGTTTATTTTAGTATAAAGATATTTTATGCTTCCGTCCTAGATTTGAATCAAGTTAAAATTTATAAGTTTAACTATGTTTACAGAAAACAATATCAACATTTATTTCTATGAAGATATATCTATGATTAATTTAAAGATATTTATTTTGTATTAGTATTTTTTTAGATTTGGTCAAATATAAATTATTTGAATCTTTAAAAATGAGAAATACATTTTTAGGACATAAATATAATTTTAAATTGTGTTTTAAGCATATTATAAATACATTTATTTTGTTACATTAAGCATCACTATTGCTTGTCTTTGGTAAGAATCTACAAATACCACATATCTAAAAGACTTGAGAGATGTCATATACAGGAACCTCTGAGTTTTATTTTTAAAATTTGCAAAACTCCAGAATTAAGGTCAGATGGAAGAGTTTGAGATATAGTGCTTGATTTGATCATTCTATTTTCAATTGCTCAAGATCAAGGCCAAGCAAAAAAAAAATCTCCATAGTTTCAAGGTAAAATGAGTAATACGATTTATCAATTATCTTTTGTTCTAGTGATAAAATCTTTTTTCTAAGTATGAGTATGAATGTTCAGGGATATTTCTTATAATTATAGGTTTAGCTTTGCTAAGGGACTAGCAAAGGTTAAGCTTGGGGGGATCTTGTTGACGGTCATTATGGTCTATCATAACCCGTCAATATAAACTAAGAAAAGGCTAAAAAAAGATCACCAAAGTAGAGTATTGGGTTTAAACTGACAAAAGTCCATAGCTTTGGTGAATTTGTGACTTTCAAGGGACTTATTAGGAAAACTGACAAGGATAAAGCTTTCTAATGCAATTATTTGGGAATTCGAAACAAAAGGACTAGCAAGAATATTCTTGAAGGATCGGTAATACACCAGAAGCGAATGAAGCCCCCAAAGTGGGCCACCATGGGTCGGTCGATGGGCCCATGGTGGGGTCGGTCGATGGGCCCTAGGCCCATCTAGTCCCCACCGCCTCTCCATCTCCTATGTTTCCTAGGGTTTTGATCTGAACCCTTGGTTTAAGTCAGTTTGATCCAATGGAGGATGTCCATCTCATAGGACTATATAACTAGACCCCGACCTCCCGCTGGAGGCAATCCCATCATCCAATCATCAATTCTCAGATCAATCTCGAGCCAAGCAATTAATTAGCAAGAAATTCCATTAGTTCCTCATTAGATCACCCTATTCTAGGGCATAGGATAGCTAGTTAGAATTAGGAGTTCAAGCTTCATTTGGTGAATTAGAAGGGATCTAGAAGGGGCTTGGAGCACTGGATTGTCACGAGAAGTAGAGTTTGGTATAGCTTTTACATCTCAATCTTGTAATCTTTCATATTCAATATGTTGCTACAATCAATTCAGCATTATTCTTAATCATTGTGTTCATAGTTGCAATGTTCTTTATTTATTTAGATTACACTCTATGCATAGTTAGAATTGCTTATTATCTAGATAAGGGATCGTATAGTGCTCATCCTAAGACGTTATGGGTGAGTGGTAGACATAGTGTAAGCATGGTGCTTAATCATTGTTTATCTGCGGAGGCACCCTATATTCCTAAACGTGTAGTAGCTCATGGGTGTGACTCTTATAGACCCATTGAATACTTAGGAGTGTCTAGTCACTAAGTATACATAGTTGTAACTCCATAATTCAACTTGTAGTGAAGAGTACTTAGGAGTTATCTTGTCTAGTTATTAATGTAGCACTAATGACCCTATAAATAATGTGTGACTATGAAGTTGAATTATGGAATGCTTGTCTGCTTGCTTATTTATCATTTATTATATTTATCTTATTGATTGATTCCTATCATGAGTAGAATTGCACTGGTACAGTTATCTTCCATGTTCCTATTGCATGTAGAAAAGGTTATAGCTAAATGATCCATCTAGCTCCTCTGATCATTCTTGGTAGTAAGCTTTTATTTGTACTTTCCTATGTTAAATAGAAATAACGATACTTAGAATTACTCTAGGTAAAATGATATGATGGTATTCTATCTGTGCGCTTGTGGATAACTTTTATTCATAATTAGGGACATGATTTTATACCATATTTCCGGTGCCACTGTTAGGGATTACAACTTAACATTAGAGTGACATTAGAAGTGTCAACATAAGCCTATCTAAGATTCATAAGGTGGGAAATGGAAATTGAGTCTATAAATCACCATCCTATGTTTCTACTTTACAGCCATAATTTTCTCCTTTCTATGGCTAGTAATAGTATCTCCCTTGTATGGTCAAATGTAATGATTAGAATGAATTCAATTCTATAGGTCCAGATGGGGCCTTAGTTTATTCCTTTGAGTGTTGACCAATTCTTCATGTTTCACTCTTTGTCTATGTCTGCTATTCAACTTATTGGATTACAAAACATACACTTGCAAACACATTAGTCTAACTTGGCCATGTTGTTCATCAAGTACCATAATCCAAACTAAATGGGCCAATGGTCCATTTTTCCTTGCACTCATTATTGGTTCTTCCATCCATGGAGCTAGATGTATTATTAACCTCGATTGTGAGTCTTGCAAGTAAGGGCAAGTTACACCTGTGGCCAGGACAAAAAGCGAACTAATCTTTTTGTAATGCGGCCCTACTAATCCATACCTTGTCCAAACCATGCCATACTACAATTAACAATAGCAACAATAGGTTCAACACATACGAACCAATATACGATCAATGTGGACAAAATATTCAACATATTCCATTTTTTAATCTATGCATGATCAGATTTGATGCCACTTTACGGGAGTGGGGTATGCTACTAGCTCAAAATAAATTTTTTGATCTAATTAAACTAAGACATTATATGTGCGAGTAGATCATAGACTGTTAACAACACATGCGTAGTGAAGTAAAAAAATAGATAGACCAGTCAGATCCAATGTCGTGCACACTGATGTAGTGGAAGTAGGTGTTGCTCCCACTAACGAACGCAGCTTCTTTGCCGAGTGCCTACACTCACCAAAGGTCTATAAACACTTAGCAAAGGGTTTTTCGAGTGTCACACTGGCCAAAGAATTTGTCGGTAAAGGCCGCTTTGCCGAGTGTTTTCTATCGGGCTTTTGTCGAGTTTTAATAGGGCACTCGACAAAGAAAATTGCATGTCACATCGTGGGACACAATGATGGAGGTTTTGCCAAGTGCCATGGTCAAGGCACTCGACAAAGGCCTCGTTCTTTGCTAAGTGTCATGACCATAACACTTGGCAAACAAGGTGATACTCAGCAACTGAAGTTCCTAGGTGCCTAGATTACGATCACTTTGCCGAGTGCAGTGACCATCACACTCGGTAAAGGCTGTCTTAGTGACCAAAATTAGCCTATTATTTGTTTTTTACATTCCATCCAAACAAACATTACACATATATCATACACACCATATATATCACAATATATATCACAAACACCATATATACTACAATATATATCACAAACACCATATCACAATATATATCACATCACAACCACTAGTTCATCACAACTAATCCATCACAACTAGTCCATCACAAACAGAAGTGTAACAACTAATCTAGCACAAATACATGTGCATCATAGTTATCCAAAATAAACCAGAAGCGCATCACAACCAAGCATAAGTAGATCATGGCGATAGTGGGGGTGTTCAGGCCCATGCTTCGATCCTAGCAACTCTCTGAGGTGACGAGGCCCTTCATTCGATGTTGTTGATTGATTCTGCACAAAGAAGAAGAGATTGTATATGTGACACAAGTTAAGTATATACCATGTGACTAAAACATTCATTCCTCCATTAGGTTCTAAGTAATGTTGTGGTTTGACCCTAAGCATGAACGTACAAACTAAAACATTCATACTCACATGAGTAGACAAATGAGGAACAAGATTTGGAGTGAATAGCCCAGGTGGAAGAGGTAGACCCTGAGCGGTGCCAAGAGTTTATATGTGGTGAATCATCATCGCCATCCTCTATTGCTCGACCTCCTACTAAGCCACCATCCTCTGTCGTTTGTTCTCCATCATCACCTCCTCTAAGAAGGAAGTTGGGCCTACAATATTTCATCTCAATGTTATAATAATGCAAAGCTAAGGTACGTAAAAGTCAATGAACGGCGAATAAAATAGGAATAAGTTGGAGTGCCTCCATCCGATGGCGTGCAGTGTCTGGGCATGAGCATAAGGCCAGACCCAAGCTTGTGGACATTGCTCTAATATGCGAGAGAGTGGGTATACTAGCCGAGTCGACTATGCCATCGCCAACCTAGTATCGCACATGCTTCTTGCCTCCTCCCACTCTCATGATGAATTCTCCATCAAGGCCTTGGGTGCTTGGATCGTACTCTGGCCCATGTACCTCCCTTGCCTCTGACATGTAATCATTGGGGTGGTTGGGGATGGTTGCATTGTTGTATGCCTCGGGTGGGTCCTCTAGGTTGTAGTCAACGTCGGACATCACCTTGCCCTTGTAGGCCAAAGCAAATGTCTTGAACTAGGAGCAAGGCTAGCCACCATGTGAAGATGATTGTGAGAAAACCAGCAAGATGATTAGAAATCAAGCAGAATTGACCGTTACAAATAGAATTCATGTTCTTCATATACCCATGCCTGTGCGTATCCATCGAGGGCCCGACTTCTTTGATGGTGTGGTACACCTAGCATCAACAAACACCAATCCCGACAAGCGTTGTGTGTTTCCACCCACTTGGGGGTGCACCACCTCTCCACCATCTGTTCTTAGCACTAGACATGCTAGGCGCACTACCACAGAATCACCTACACCTCAAGTATATGGAAAAGAAGTGTTCCCTGCATAGAAGACCCAGGATGCCATTGATGAACCATGTATGGTCACCTTCCGCTGCAATCGTCCAACACCTGTCCAAGTGATTAAGAAAAATATTAGTTTCAATTGTGATTTTCAGCATATCATATGATGAAGTAGTGACAACATACAAAGTTGCTCACTTTTCACCACCAGTTCGAATTAGCGGACGTCTTTGTAGAGGGATGGGTCGCTAAGGGAGGATCGGGGGACCATGCAAGTATATAGCTAATGATGTAGATGAAGTTGAATCCCATCCTGGTGCCAACATGACGTCCTCATCCCCCACCTCGAGCTCATCATCGTCCCCCTATGGCTGCTCCTCTTCCCACCCAAGAATACGTAGATAAGGTTAGTTTCCATGATCTACTCCTATCCAAGATAGAATTTTGGTAGCACCTCCCCATTGTTATCCATATACCCGTCCTAGTACGGAGAGTGTGTATCCGGAGAACAATAGGGAGATGACGTTGAAACTTTATCTCAGATCAGAGCAGACCATGGATACTAACCCATCTACGCATCTGTGGGTTGTCCAAGAAATATGTACAATTCAACATAGATACAGGTATAGATACGCAAATATATGCATATTTCCAACCATATCAATTTAGAATGGGAGACACCTAACTAGGTTATGCGATACACGACCATGATATGGAAAAGGGGTTTACCTTGTGTGGCGGTGGAATTAGGCTAGCAAAGCTATGGTAGGTCAGTGCAGTGGTGAGGCGGTGCAGTGCAGGTAGACCCGTAGAGGTGAGTTCGCCTTTGTTCCTTTCTCCCCTTCCTTCTGCAAAAAAAAAGAAAGAATAAAATCAGTTCACAAATTAAACAGAACCTCTCCTACAAGGTGAGGTTTCAAAAACCTATATATATATATGTCGATGTTTTACCATCGATAGCCTGCTATGGGGGTACCTAGGACAGTTTTTCGGGCTCCAGGGAATAATGGAACTCGGTGGTTATGCAAAGAGACTCATGATTTATACTAGTTCGGGCCCTCGACTTTGTCGAGTTTGAACCATACATCCAGTCGGCATTAGCCTATTTGTGTCATATTGCTTTTAGTATTATGTACGCGTTGTGTGTTGTGTCTCGTCTCTCTTACAGGGGGTACCCTCAGCAGCCCTGTATAGTTTAGGTGCTGAAAAGGGTTGTTTGAGTCCTACTCAGATACAAGGCCAGAGTCCTAAGCTAAGCTTATGGCACCTTTTCTTGTAAAGTCCGAGTTGTAGTTTTTGGTTCTACACGTCGCTCGGCTCCGTGTCCTTGTTGTGGGCCTTGTTGCCAAGGCCCACTTCTTAGTACGGCCTGGTTGTTGAGCTTCAAGGGCCTGGTTGTTGTAGACTTTATCCGAGTTCTTCTTGAAGTGAAATTTTGACATGGTCTTCTTTATTTCTTCTTCTAGCTAATGTGCACTTTTTTATAAATAAGTGCACTCAATGAGTGTAGCTCCCAAGCCTCATGCTATTTGGCACAAAAAGTTGAAGGGTAAAAAATTTTAAAATATGTTTTCCATGGTGGCTACTTGCAGCCCCTGAGGCTTCTCCGGGTTCTTTTCTGTTGAAAAGTGTTGGAATGTAATATGGCAACTGGGCCTGTCCACAATGCCTATATATATGTACGCTGACTATTCATGGTAATGCATTGAGAATTCCCCTAATTAGTTTCTACATGGTATCACGAGATGGTAACGATTCCTGTTCCTCTCGCTTCCACAATTAGCGTCGCGCCGCTGCTCCTCATGAGCGTCGTGCCGCCGCCGCTGCAGATGTCGATCACTGGCCTCGTGCGCGACCGCGTGCGCCCACAGCGCCTATCATCATGACGTCCGCAACTTCGGCTGGTTCGCCTGCCTGATCGTGACATCCACGACTTCACCGGGGTACCCCGTCATCGCCAGGACTACCACGACTCCTCCATCGTGAGATGTACCGCAGTGGCCGTGAAGGATCGGACGCCAGGCCACGTACGTCTACACCACGGGATCAGCATCCAGTCCCGTACGAGTACATCTACATCACGTACATCTACATCGCTGCTTCCTTCGCCTGGCTGCCCTCGGGATCGCGTGATCCGATGGCTGAAACCGACGCCGAGCGCTAGGCCCTCGAGGCGGGCGAGCAGCATGAACGCGATGCCGAGGAGGCCCGCTGCCACCAGGTGGAGGCCGATCGCACCACGGCCCTCGACACGTACGAAGCCAAGTACGCCGCCGTCCACGCCGCCGCCATCTTCTTCCTCAACATCAAGGTCCTCATGCCCTTAGTCTTGGATCGCGCCGCCGACAACTAGAACCGGTGGCACACCATGTTCCTGACTGTCTTGGGCAAATATGCCCTCATAGATCGTGTGCTCTCCGACGTCATCAACGCCGATCGTCCGGCGTGGTTGCAGATGAACTGCACCGTGCTGACTTGGATCTACTGCACGATCCACGCCGACCTCCAGCAGTCGACAATGAACCGCAAGCCCAATGCTCGCAGTGCCTAGACATACCTCGAGAATGAGTTTCTCGGCCAGCGCGAATCACGCGCCCTGCTGCTCTCGGCGGAGTTTTGCACGGCGAAACAGGGCTCGTCCTCGATCACCGACTTCTGCCGCCATCTCGAGACGATGGCGGTGACCCTCGGTGACTATCGCGATCCAATCGGGGACCGCACCTGATTCTCACCCTCCTCCGTGGCCTCAGCGGCAAGTTCCGGCCCATGGTCTCCAACCTCAAGATGCAGCAACCTTTTCCCACCTTCGAGGAGGCTCGCACGCTCCTCCTGCTTGAGGAGATCGACATCGATGACGTCGCTGCAAGCGAAGCCGCCGGAATCATCCGCGTCGATCGCGCTCGTCGCCGCCCAGCGCCCCCTGCTGTGCGCACCTACGCCGGTCAGGGCGGCTACGCTGGCCACAACCAGGGCGACCAGGGTGGGAACGCTGGCCAGGGTGGCTCCCAGCGCACTGGCCGTCGTCGCGGCGGTCGCGGCCGCAATCAGCAGCACCAACAGCAGGCCTCCAACGTTGGAGGTAGTCCTCGGTCCTCCTCCAGGCTTCGGCTACGGAGGTCCATCAGCGCCACAGCAGCAGCCCTGGAACTCCATGCAGGGCGTGTCTTGGGACCCGTCCACTCTCATCAGCAACTTCAACACCATGACGCTTACGCCTCCTCCACCAGCTGAATGGTATGCTGACTCCGGTGCGGGTGCTCACATGGTCAACAATGCTGGGACTCTCTCCACCCTTCACCCTCCATCGTCATCCAGTCCTTCATCTATCATTGTTGGTAACGGAGCTTCGCTTCCTGTTATATCTACTGGTTCACTCTTTCCACTATCCGATGTCCACTTATTCTTTCTAATGTCTTAGTGTCCCCTAACATTATTAAGAATTTGATTTCTGTACGTCGTTTTACTACTGATAATAATTGTTCCATTGAGTTTGACCCATTTGGCCTCTCTGTGAAGGACCTTCTAACACGGAGCGTGATCGCCAGGTGCAATAGCACGGGTGATCTCTACCCATTCTTCCCAACACCTTCTAGCACCACTGCTGCCCTCGCTACCGCCTCATCGTCCACCTCCCTCTGGCATCGTCGCCTCGGTCATCTTGGACATGCAACTTTATCCCAGCTCATTAGCTCTAATGCAATTTTATGTAATAAGAACAATATAGACCATGTTTATCATGCCTGTCAGCTAGGTCGCCATGTGTGCCTACCCTTTAGTGTGTCAAACTCGCGTGCCACTCATCCTTTCAATTCAATACATTGTGATCTTTGGACGTCTCCAGTTGTTAGTGTGTCAGGCTATAAATATTATTTAGTCATTCTTGATGATTGCACTCACTACACCTGGATGTTCCCATTACGCCTTAAATCTGATACTTTCGGTGTTATCTCTAACTTTTTTTCCTATGTGCACACGCAGTTCGACTCCTCCATCAAGGCAGTTCAGTGCGACAACGGCCACGAGTTTGACCACTCCTCGGCCCGCACGTTCTTCCTCACTCATGGAGTCGTTCTTCGTATGTCGTGCCCCTACACCTCTCAACAGAACGGACATGCTGAACGCACTCTTCGCACCGTCAACAACATCGTGCGGTCCCTTCTGTTCCAGGACAGTCTTCCTCCTGTCTATTGGGCTCACTCACTTCACACTGCCACCTACCTCCTCAATCGTCACCCAACCAAGACTCTAGACGTTCACTGACCTTTCTTTGCTCTCCACAGCACACAACCCTCCTACGCTCATCTTCGAGTTTTTGGTTGTGCGTGCTATCCCAACCTCTCATCCACAGGTCCCCACAAATTATCTCCTCGCTCCACCTTGTGTGTCTTCCTCGGGTACTCCTCCGATCATAAAGGATACCGATGTATTGACCTCCACTCCAATCGGATCATCGTCTCCCGTCATGTTGTGTTCGACGAGACTTTGTTTCCGTTCTCTGAGATGTCCTCCACTCTCCAGGATCCTGTCAAACTAGCATTTTTGGATGATGCTGATGATTTCCTCTTCTCCTATTTGGCCAAGAGCTATGTCTGCAGGTACTCGTCTTCCCGGGGGCATGGATGCCGCCCCGGGGACACTCGGCACCCCCTCCTCTAGCACTTCGGCTGGCGCCGGCCGCAGCGGCCAGGCGGTCGGCCACAACAGCCTAGGCTAGGGCGCCTCCCAGAGCACCGCCTTCTCCACTGGTCCGACTGGTGCTGCTGCCCCTGCGGACACAGTGTCCCAAGTCGTTGCCAGCGGCGCCGGATGAACCACCGCTACAGCTCCGGAGGTGATCGTTCCTGTCACTAATGCGCACAGCATGCGCACCCGTGGCAAGGACGGTTTTCGGCAACCCGTGGATCACCTCAACCTCCTCACGACGGCCGCAACCACCTCTCCGGTGCCGTCGTCCGTCCGCGCCGCCCTCTCGGACCCAGCCTGGTGCCTCTCCATGCAGGCCGAGTTCGACGCTCTGCAGGGCAATGACACCTGGACTCTGGTGCCTCGCCCCCCTGGCGTCAACCTTGTAACCGGCAAATGGGTTTTTCGTCATAAGTTCAAGTCAGATGGCTCTCTTGACCATTATAAAGCCCGGTGGGTGCTCCACGGTTTTACACAGCGTCTGGGCATCGACTATTATGAGACTTTTAGTCGACTTGTCAAGCTAGCCACCATCAGGGTGGTCCTCACTTGGGCACTGTCTCACTCCTGGCCAATTCACCAGCTTGATGTGAAGAATCCATTTCTCCATGGCACCCTGAACGAGACAGACTACTGTGTGCAGCCTACTGGGTTTATTGACTCTTCCAAACCCAATCATGTCTGTCGCCTGAACAAGTCACTCTATGGATTGAAGCAAGCTCCTCGCGCCTGGCACAATCTCTTTGCCTCTCACATCACATCCCTTGGGTTTGTTGAGGCCAAGTCTGACACATCATTGTTCATCTATTGCAGAGGTGCTGACATGGCCTTCCTTCTACTATATGTTGATGATATTGTTCTCACAGCGTCTTCTCCGAGTTTCCTTCACCGGATTATTGTAGCTCTTCGCCGAGAATTTTCTTTGACAGACATGGGGCCTCTTCACCATTTTCTGGGTGTTAGTGTTCAACGCCAAGGTGACAGCTTATTTCTCCCTTAGCGATAGTACATGCTGGATATTCTAGAGCGAGCTGGTATGAGTAACTGCAAGCCGAGTAGCACTCCTGTGGACACTCACTCCAAGATTCCCGCTGATGGTGCCTCTGTTCCAGATCCTAGTCAGTACCGCAGTCTTGTTGGGGCTCCTCAGTATCTCACCTTCACCAGGCCAGATATTGCCTATGCAGTTCAACAGGCTTGCTCGTATATGCATGACCCCCGGGAGCCCCATCTGAGCGCTTTGAAGCGTATTCTCCGGTACCTTCAGGGCACCTTGGACCTCGGATTGCACCTTCACCGGACCTCTCCAGTTGACCTCACTGTCTACACCGATGCAGATTGGGCAGGTTGTCATGATACACGCAAATCCACCTCGGGTTATGCGGTATTTCTCGGGGACAATCTCATCTCTTGGTTGTCCAAGCGTCAGCCTACAGTGTCCCGGTCCAGTGCAGAGGCAGAATATCGAGCTGTTGTGAATGGAGCCGGTCCAGTGCAGATCCAGAATATCGAGCTGTTGCGAATGGAGTCGCCGAAGCTTGCTGGTTGCGCCAACTCTTGACAGAGCATCGCTGCCCTCTCCATCGTGCTACAGTGGTCTACTGTGATAATGTCAGCGACGTTTATCTCTCCACCAACCTGGTTCAACATCAGCGAACCAAGCATATTGAGATCGACTTGCATTTCGTCAGAGAATGAGTCGCCCTTGGTGAAATCCGTGTCCTGCACGTTCCTACTACGTCCTAGTACGCCGACATCTTCATCAAAGGTTTGCCAATGTCCGTGTTCATGGAGTTTAGGTCCAGTCTCAATGTTCACAGTGCTCCCAGTTTAGACTGCGGGAGAGTGTTGGAATGTAATATGGCAAGTGGGCCTATCCACAATGCCTATATATATGTACGCTGACTATTCATGGTAACGCATTGAGAATTCCCCTAATTAGTTTCTACAAAAAGAAGCCGACAGAAGGGTCTTCATCTAGGTTCCTTTAGTCTTTATCATTTTGTTTGTCATGGGTAGGTTCTGTATACCTATAGGTGGAAGGAATCTTGCTTTTTGTCACTCTTTGGCTCTTTTGTTGTTTTGTTGTTTTGTTCTTTTGTCTCTTGCTTTTTTATTTTCCTCGTGATCTTTTGTCTTGTATGCCCTTGACTTGCTATAAATTTCTTCCTGGTGGATTGTAGTGTAATCTTTGAGTAGGAAAATTTCTTCAAGTGTTCTTTGCTTATGGATAGGCAGGTGTGTGAGGTTGAGCAGCCCCCAGGCATCTGCCCACTTGGTTATTGATATGCTGCCAGCTAGAAGATATCTGGTGAAAGGGGTTAGAAGCAGACTAAACCCTCAGGGAGATTTTCTTGAGAAATTTGATGGAGCATATAGAAGATTTCTTATGATATGTCTTTCATGCCTTCTCTATCTGCTTTTCAATCTCTAGGCTATCATTTTTGGCGCTCCTAGGTTGGTAGATGTGGTGCGCTCCACTTTCTTTGCGGTTAATGCTTGCATCGAGCTCCTGTTTGCTAACCCTGAGTTGGAGGTGATCATAACGGTGTGCTTGTTTAGGATGTGTCTGTCTCCTTATCTGCAACATAAGTTTGTTTCATCCATTGTAGTTGTAGTGTATCCGGGTTGTTTTTATTCTGCTAGACGTTAACCAAGGTTATCATGTTCTTTACCATGGTGATCCTATCATGACCTTGGTTTTGTCTTTGTATTCTATGACATGTGGTATTTTGTAGTAGTTGAAATCCTCAGGGTTCCTTGTCATGGTATTTAGAGACCATTTTGTAAATCGTTTAATCTTGAATCCATGTAATTGAGAAGATGAATGTGTTCTCTAGCTCCATTTTGACCAGATGCTTGCTTTTCTTGTGATGACAGGTTCTTTTCTGGGTTGTTTCTCCAGTTGATCATTCATTGTTGAAGAATTCAATGCATGCCTTCATGGGTTGTACTGTTGTGGTGGAATATTCCTTTGGATATGCTTTGTTTTGTACTACGACTGTCTTGGGTATGCACTGTTCCCTCATGGTATTAGTCATGCTTTTACTGTAGTCCTTGTGCTTCATCAAGATTGTCTTTTTTGGAACCTTTTTCTCTATGGAATTGGTGTATGTGCACCTGTTGTTGCTCTATAAATATGTCGGTCTGGTGCTTCTTTGTTCTTACTTTTGCTTGTAGTCCTGCCTCTGCTTTCTTGTAGCCATGCATATTGTGGTTTGCAAACTTGATGAGCCCCTCGGGCTTGTTTCCTTTCTTTTATCCCTTCTGCTGGTAAATGGTGTAGGTCTTGTGACAGAGATTAGTAGCAAGCTAGTCTCAGGGTGGTATTTAGCTGTAAGGACATTGAGGCACTGCCTTGGTTGTAATAAAGTGTTGTTACCATCTTGTTGTGTCCCTTTTCCTGGCAGCTTCCGTGTGTATGGTCCGTTTTGGTATGTGATCGTTGTGATCTGAATGGACCGTTGCTTTCCGTTCCTGTTGTGTGTACAATTGATTATGGAATAGTAATTTTTGGTAACCGTTGCTTTCCTTTCCTGTTGTACGTACTGTTGATGGCCACTAAACTCCAAATATAAGTATCTACTATTGCATGAAATGATAAGAGATAAACTACAAAGCATAGTTGTAGGGTTTGATTCTAACGAGTTCCACGAGTTGTGGTGTTCTCACTTGTTGTGCAGGATATTCAAGTTTTACTATATAAAAGTACCTCAAATAAGGAATTACAGGGCACCATTGCGAAGAGCTCGTTGAGCCGATCGAAATGGACCTATCACTTGCTATATATGGTGCCCCGATGAGAAAGATATCAACACCACAATGGAATTCAACTTGGGAACAATCTAGAACATACCAGAACCATCACCCACCATATGTTTGAGGGGCTAAACTGACAAAATTCCATAGATTTGGTAAATCTATATTTTCCAAGGACTAAAACAGGATCTGGAAAGGGGAGAATCATACCACGCATGTTTCCTTGCGCAAACGGATTGGAAACCAAGCACTAGAAGACTCTAGAGAACACTAGAGACCGTGGGAAAGAAGCAGGATAGCCCTGACGGCCCATGCAAACTAGGTGGTGACAGCTCTGACCATCAACGTATTCCACCAGGTTAGGGTTGGTGTTTGTAGGACCGTAGTTTTGACGGCTCTTAACACCTAAATATAGCCATCAACTATTGCATGAAATGATAATAAATAAATTATAAAGCATAGTTATAGGGTTTAATTCTAACGAGTTCCACGAGTTGTGGTGTTCACACTTGTTTTGCAGGATATCCAAGTTTCACTAAATAAAAGTACCCCAAACAAGGAGTTAGAGTACGTCATTGTGAAGAGCTTGTCGAGCCGATCGAAATGGACCTAGCACTTGCTATATTTGGAGCCCTAATGAGAAAGATATCAACACCACAAGGGAACAATCTAGAACATACTGAAACCATCACCCACTATATATTTGAGGGACTAAACTGTCAGAATCCCATAGCTTTGGTATTCTATTATTTTCCATGGACTATTCCAAAAGAACGTAATATGGAAAGCAAATCAGAATAAATATAGGAAAAATCCCGCGGTGGGATACTTTCCATCGGACTCAGGAAGGATCCAGAAGACACCCGAAGGAAGCAGGGCCCGAGAGGCCGAGATGGGGTGCCGGGCGGCACCACCCCATGCCAGGCAACCTGCTACTGTAGCGGATCCCGACCCGCTTCTAGAAGTTTCCTCCACCGCCTCCTAGGATGCATCTTGACCGTTGCTCAAGGTCGGTTTGATCCGAGTTCTATCGTTGATCCCACTGGGCTATAAATAGAGGGGCAGACCCCCTCTCCAGGCACCATTATCTACCTACAGAGCAAAATATAGGGTTTCAATTCTCCATCAAGTATAGTAGAGGTCCCTCTAGTTGTCTAGATCTAGTTCTTCTAGTTCTAGTTCATCTAGTTGTCATTAGAGGTGAGAGAGGATGAGAGAGGTAGGAGGAGCCGGACCTATCGGATCTTCTTCAAAATTGTACCTTTTGCAGCATCTGGCTCGTCTTGAGCAATCTCTAGGTCCTTTATTTATTATTTCTAAGTATCTTTATTTTAGTTCTTACATTATTCAATTTACTGGATTTCCGCTCGTATTGAGTGCTCTAGTTTTTGTACGGAATTAGAGTAGTAAGCAATAGTGTAGACGTGGTGTCTAGACTAGAGTTTACCTGAGTTTGCACCCAATCCCACGGATAGTTGTGGTAGCCCTAGAGGTGACAGCTCTGTAAGGCCTTTGTAGTCCACCACGTTCGGGTTGGTGTTTTGTAGAGCTTTTGGCAGCCTCCCCTCGACTACCTTTCTCCCAGTCTTTATCGAGAGTCGGGAAGGTATTGTTGCTCCAAAGTAAGTACATTACTATGGGCCTTTGATTAGATAAATCCCCTTAGAAAACTCTAAACTCTCTCTACCCAATGATCAATCTATATTTGAGTGATCTTCTTTTTTTTGCTAGTACACTTCACGTTCCCCGTGGAAATCGATACCCTTTTCGAATACTCCCCGGTGAAACCTACAGCGGTATCCGTGCACTTGCGGATTTGTCTGTGTGCGTTATAAATACCAACAAGATTTTTGGCGTCGTTGCCGAGGAACGGTAGCTATGCTAGTTTCAAACCAAGTCATCTGTTTATCTTTCCCTTTTTCCCTTTTTACCACCTTTCTCACCTTACCATATTCATCTTACCACATGGATTCAACTCCTATATTTAAATACTCTACTCCAAAGGGCGACATGTTGGAGCCTCCACCATCTTCAAACCCCATTCTTACAGATGGCTATGAGCTTCACCCTGCTTTTATAGCCATGGTTCGGGAGCAATCTTTCTCTGGGCTAGAAAAAAAAAATCCTTACACCCACCTTAGAGAATTTGAGCAATTGTGTTCTTGCCTCATCATTGCTGGCATGACACAAGAGACCTTAAAATGGAAATTGTTTCCATTCTCACTTTTGGGAAGAGCAAAACAGTGGTATGCTCATTCCATAGGAGGCGTAAATGGGAATTGGGATGAACTTCGATTGCAGCCCTTAGAATTGAAGTTTTTGCTTTCTTCCCTCTTTCTAAAATTGCAGCCCTTAGAATTGAAGTTCTTCAATTCAAACAAAAAGAGAAGGAGACTTTAGGAGTAGCTTGGGCTAGGTTCATAAGCCTTATCAATTCCGGTCCAAACCTTTCCTTACCAGACAATGTCCTACTTTATCACTTCCATCATGGCCTGAACAAGGAAGCTGCTCTCCACCTTGACTTATCTTCAAGAGGATCATTATCGCACAAAACCATTAGTGAAGGAGAAGTCATTCTTATTAAAATCCTTGAAAACACCCCTTACATTGGAGTTTTTGATGAATTTCTCAGAGAAGAAGTCGAGCCAAGCCCCGAACAACATGAGGAGGAACAAAGAACCGAATCTGAAACTCCTTTAGATCCTTCTAATGATTTGGTTTCCATTGAACCATCTCCTATGGGAATACAACACTCTTTAGAGAGTGATGAACCCCATCCTTCAATGTTCCTCTCTAAAACCGAGGTAGATCTTTTTGAAGATTTTGACAACACCTCGAATTTTCTAGTTCAAGTGAAGCCTCTGGTACACTCTACATCATTTGAGGATGAGAGTCTACACAATGATGCTTTCCTTTTAGAGCACATTAAAGGACTCATAACCATCATGAGCCGTGAGTGGTCGGCAGAATCGGAGTTATCCATTGAGGTAGCCCAAATCACTGCTCCCTCTGATATTATACTTTGCAAACTTATGGGAATCACCATAAAGGCTCACTTTATTCCTATCATGGGATAAATATAATTTCAAGGACTTTAGCTCAACATCTTTGCCCCAATGAATCTTTGATCCCATCACATAAGCTTCTAATAATTCCATGTGGAGTTATTCTTGAAAGTTATGGGGTCATAAGGTACATTCCTTTATGCATAAGAGGGTTCAAGTATCGCTTAGATTTTTACATCTATGACATCTCAGACATGTCTCTCTTGATTGGCGTACCGTTTGGAACACTCTTTCAAGAGCGACCAAACAAGGATCACTTAAATATGAAGCTAGGCAATTCTTCTATTGCTGTTCATCTTTTAAGATCAAATAATGCAATAGTAGAACCCAAGCCCAAACAAGACCCTATTGAGGAAGTCTTAGTGGCATTTCTAGAAGACTGGTCTCAACCAACTCTTGATGATGAACACTTCACTCAAGAAGAGGAAGAACTAGCAGAACCTATCGAATTAGACCCTTTGGAAGTGCCATCACAACCCTCAATCGAGTTAAAACCTCTCCCTTCTTGTTTGAAATATGTCTTTCTAAACAATAACCAAGAAAACCCTATCATTATAAGTGACAAGCTTTCCCAAGAAGAAACCAATAGACTTGTCACTATCCTAGAAAGACATAAATCAACCTTTGCTACTCACTCCATGACCTCATTGGAATTAGTGCAGTTCTTTGTACTCATAGAATCCCCATCGATCCTGATTCGTCACCTTCGAGGGAACCACAACAGAGACTTAACAATGCTATGCGAGAGGTTGTTAAGAAAGAGGTCTTATAACTTTTGCACGCCGGGATTATCTATCTTGTGCCACATAGTGAGTGGGTTTGCCCTTTCAAAGTTGTGCCAAAGAAAGGAGGGATGACAGTTATAAGAAGTGAGAAAAATGAACTCATACCTCAACGCACTGTCACTGGGTGGCGCATGTGCATTAACTATCGGAAACTTAACAAGGCTATAAAGAAAGACCACTTCCCGTTACCCTTCATTGATGAAATTTTGGAATGACTTGCAAAGAACTCTTTCTTTTGTTTCCTAGATGGTTATTCCGGATATCATCAAATCCCAATCCACCCTGATGACCAAAGTAAGACCACTTTTACATGCCCTTATGGAACTTATGCATATCGACGAATGTCGTTTGGATTGTGTAATGCTCTAGCTTCTTTCCAACGGTGCATGATGTCTATTTTCTCTGACATGATCGAAAAAATCGTGGAGGTGTTCATGGATGATTTTACCGTCTATGGAAAAACCTTTGATGATTGTTTAGAGTATTTAAACAAAGTCTTACAGCGGTGTGAAGAATAGCACTTAGTTCTAAACTAGGAAAAATGTCATTTCATTGTTTGGGAAGGAATAGTGCTAGGACACAAGGTGTCCGAACGTGTAGAAGTGGATAGAGCAAAGATTGAAGTTATTGAAAAACTTCCACCTCCCACAAATGTGAAAGGAATCCGAAGCTTTTTAGGCCACACAGGGTTCTATAGGCGTTTCATTAAAAACTTTTCCCAAATCGCTAGACCCCTGACTAGCCTTTTAGCCAGAGGTGTACCTTTCATTTTCACTAATGAGTGTTATGAAGCTTTTGAAATCCTCAAGAAATCACTCATTTCAGCTGCAATCATTCAACCACCCGATTGGACGCTACCCTTCGAGATCATCTGTGATTCTAGTGGCTTTGTAGTAGGTGCTATCTTAGGCCAAACCAAGGATAAAAAGCACTATGCTATTTCTTATGCTAGAAAAACTTTGTTTGGGCTACAACTCAATTATGCTACCACTGAAAAAGAGTTGTTGGCAGTAGTCTTTGTGATAGACAAGTTTAGATCTTACTTAGTAGGAGCTAAGGTAATTATCTATTGAGACCATGCTGCTCTTAAATACATGCTCAGTAAGAAAGATGCTAAACCTCGGCTTATAAGATGGATTCTTTTACTCCAAGAATTTGGCATAGAAATAAGAGATAATAAATGAGTAGAAAATTCAGTAGCTAATCATTTGTCTAGGCTTAAACATAAAAATGAACATGAATCGCCTATTAATGACTATCTAAGGGATGACACACTTCTCAAGGTAATACACTCGGACCCTTGGTATGCGGATATAGTGAATTATATGGTTGCAGGATATGTTCCACCAGGAGGTGACAAGAGAAAGCTTCAGTATGACTCTCGTTGCCACTTGTGGGATGATCTGTATCTTTATCGGGTTTGTGCCGATGGACTGCTATGGAGATGTGTCCCAATGATTGAAGCCATGAAGATCATAGACAGATTGCACGCATCACCTTATGGACGACACTATGGAGTGTACCGTACACATGCAAAGATCTGGCAAAGCGGATTCTACTGGCTGACAATGTATGAAGATACAAAACAGTTCATTAGAAGATGTGTCAGATGCCAGAAGCATGGAAACATTAATGCTAGGGATGCAATGGCGCTCACTAACAACCTTCAAATAGAGTTGTTTGATGTGTGGGGAATTGACTACATGGGACCATTCCCAAGGTCTGAAGATGCTGAATACATCTTGATGGCAGTCGACTCCAAACATGCTAAGAAGATGTTCCATGAAGTGATATTCCCAAGATTCCGAACACCTTGAATGGTCATAAGTGATGGGGGATCACATTTCATCGACAAAACATTTCGGATGTTCCTAACATAATATGGAGTCAAGCACAACATTGCAACTCTACACCATCCTCAAACTAGCGGTCCAGCTAAAACATCAAATAAGCAAATCAAGAACATTCTGCAGAAGACCGTGGATGAGATGGGAAAGAAATGGAAGTACAAGCTTCATAATGCACTATGGGCATATAGAACTGCATACAAGACAATGGTTTGTAATAATGATACTTACACTATTGTTTGAAAACCCTAACTTAAATATCGTTAGACTTTCACAATATTTTACTGTAATGTAATTTGTATAAAAACTATTGTACTCTAATCTTATTGTGAAGTGATCCTGCTCGAAAATGGTGGATGACCCGGGTTTACCCGAGGACATCGGATGGACTTCTTAAGTTATTTGGTACATAGGTACTACCGTCAGAAGTCTATGAGACAATGACAAATACGTTCGAGCCTGATAATTTAGCAGGTTCTATCACACATTAACTGATGCCAAGAATTTGTCAAGGGCACCGAACCCCTGGCTGGCCGGATCGCGGCTATGTAGCTCGTAGCCGTCAGTCGTCTTCTCCGGTGAGGTTATACCCCTCTACCGCAGACTTAATAGAAGAGAGGAGAATTAGGATAACTTATTTGCTTAATTCATTTGTCTCCTGATTACAAGTATAAATAGCCAAGGGCCAACAGAAATAGGAAGGCACTCCTAAACTGTGGGAATTAGAAATAACTAATCTTATCCTTCTAAACTTAGCCACTAAGGGCCGATCCCGCGCGCTCAGCCGCACGACGAACATCGCGGGCGCGCCTGCGCCTGGCATAGGACCACCCATACATGACATCTCTCCCCGCCTCGAAGTCCAGCTCGTCCTTGAGCTGAAAGGAAGGGAACCGGGCGCGGAGGTCGTCCAATTCCTCCCAGGTCGCCGACTCTGGTGGCTCGCCCTGCCATTCCACCAACACCTGGTGCACGCCCCATGCCAGCCGTGCGCAGACCACCTTGGCCGGGGCAGGAACCACAACGCCGTGCAGGAGTGGTGGGAGCGTCGGTGGGGCAGCCGGCGGAGCGCCCACAAACTTCTTGAGGACGTTGACGTGGAACACATCGTGGAGGCAGGCCCCGGTTGATAGCCAGAGCCGCACAACCACCTCATTGCTGAGCTCGGTGACCTGGTACGGCCCGACGTACCGTGGTTTGAGTTTCCCTGTAGCCGAGCGTGGGAGGGACGTCGCTACTCGCCGTCGAAGGTGAAGAAGGGCCCAGTCGCCGACCTGGAAGTAGACCGCCCTGTGGTGCTGGTCATAGACGTGCTTTTGAACCGCCTGCCCTTGTTCCAGGCGGTAGCGGACATCGTCGAGGAAGGCAGCGCGCTCCTCCATCTCGTGAGCCACCGCAGCGACCCGAGTATCGCCAAGTTCATAAGAGCGGATGGTTGGGGGATCCCTGCCATACACCACCTGAAACGGCATGTCGCGGAGAGACGACTGGTAGGCGGTGTTGTAGGTGTACTCCCCCCATGGCAGCCAACGGAGCCAATGTCGGGGGCGGTCGCCGGTGAAGCAGCGTAGGTACATGATGATGCCGCAATTGGCGGCCTCGGTCTGGCCGTCCATCTGCGGGTGAAAGGCCGACGACATGTACAGCTTTGTCCCGGTCAGCCGCATGAGCTCCTGCTAGAACGTTGAGGTGAACACCGGATCGCGGTCCGAGACGATGGACTGTGGAACTCCGTGGAGGCGAACGATGTCGGCGAAGAAAGCTTGGGCGACGGTCTCCACGCTGTAGGGGTGGGCGAGCGGTATGAAGTGGCAATACTTGCTGAAGCGATCCACGACGGAGAGGATGACTGTCTTGACCTGCACCCTGTGTAGCGCCTCGACGAAATTGATGCCAATGTCTGCCCACACCATCGACGACACCGGCAAGGGTTGAAGTAGACCGGCCGGCCGGAGGTGATCGGACTTGTACTGTTGGCAGGTGGTGCACACCTTCACGAAGTCCTGCACCAAACGACGCATGTTGGGAAAATGGAAGTCCCGCCTGAGCCGGTGGAGGGTGCGGTGGATGCCCTCATGGCCGTCATTGTGGACCGCGACCACAATTTCCAGCAGGGGCGACGCCGGGGGGATGTACAGGCAGCCGTCGAAGGCGACCATGCTGTCCACCAGCGTCCAGGGAGCCGCACGGGTGCCCGCCTAAACGTCCTCATGGATTGCGATGAGGGCGGGGTCAGTAGCCTGAGCGTGGCGAAGGTGCTCGATGAAGTCAAAGCGGGGCGCCGAAATGGCCAACACCTCACCCTCTTCATTGTCGCGACGGGAGAGTGCGTCGGCGACGACGTTGGTGGCGCCCGACCGGTACTCCACCGAGAAGTCGAAGCCCAAGAGCTTGCCGACCCAGTGGTGCTGAGGGATCGTGGCAAGGCGCTCATAGAGGAGGTACTTGAGGCTGTAGTGGTCGGTCTTGACGACGAAGCGCCGCCCCCACAGATACGCCCACTAGTGCCGCACAGCCTGCACGAGACCAATGAGCTCGCGCTCATAGGCAGCCAGCGAGCAGTGGCGAGGCGCCACAGGCCAGCTGAAGAAAGCCACCGGGTGGCCCTCCTGGACCAGGACTGTGCCGAAGGCGAACGTCGACACGTCGCACTCGACGGTGAACAGCTTGGCGAAGTAGGGCATGGCGAGGACAGGAGCGGACGTGACGGTGGCCTTGAGTGCCGAGAATGCCGCGGACGCCACGTCGTCCCAGGTGAAGCTCTCCTTCTTCAGAAGAGCCGACAGGGGAGCCGCAATCGTCCCATAGTTGTGGACGAACTTACGGTAGTACCCGGCGAGGCCGAGGAACCCGCGCATGGCCCGGGGTGAGCGGGGGGCCGGCCACTCATGGATCGCCTGCACCTTAGCCGGGTCCATGGCCATGCCCGCCGCGGAGATGACATGGCCGAGGTAGGAGACGGAGGAGGCACCAAAGGAACACTTGGTGCGCTTAACAAACAGCTGGTGACGGCTCAGCTTGTCCAGCACGGTCCAGAGATGTCGCAGATGATCAACCCACATCTTGCTGTAAATCAAGATATCGTCAAAAATACCAAGACGAAGCGGCGCATGAACGGCCGGAGGATGTCGTTCATCAGTGCTTGGAACGTCGCCGGCGCGTTGCACAGCCCGAACGCCATCACCAAGAACTCGTACAGGCCGTCATGGGTGCGGAACGCCGTCTTGTGTACGTCCTCCGGGCGCATGTGCACCTGGTGATACCCGGACTGGAGGTCTAGCTTGGAGAAGAACTTGGCGCCATGGAGCTCGTCGAGGAGCTCGTCGACCACCGGGATCGGAAAAGCGTCCTTGACGGTGAGCGCATTGAGCGCCCGGTAGTCGACGCAGAATCGCCACGAGCCATCAGGCTTCTTGACAAGGAGGACGGGCGATGAGAATGCCGAGTCGCTGCGGCGGACGATCCCTTGCTCGATCATTGCAGCGCACTGCCGCTCCAGCTCGTCCTTGTACGTGACGGGGTACCGGACGGGCGACCAGAATGGCGAGTCGCTGCGACGGACGATCCCTTGCTCGTCCTTGTGCTCCAGCTCGTCATATGTTCCAAATCCTAAGATGCAGTATCTAATAGCCTGACAAATACAGTACATATATACATGCATATGTATGATCCAGTACAGGTGTTGAACACAGACAATTCGAAGCCTATCAGCAGGGTTGATAATCTTGGCATGAAAACCAAATTAAAGCTGCTCGCGTACAGGTAACTGGCCCTGATTCGATTCACAAAATAAAAGCGCGCAAATAAAGTGAATAAATCCCCGTTGCTCACGGTCACAAGCAAAAGCGAAAGATGGAATTTTAATATAGAATTCATAACCGTAACCGACACTAGGTAAAAAAAATGCTCTAAGCCAGTTGTGTGCAAAAGATTTTACAGACGGTTTTGCTTATTATACGTCTATAGAAACAAAACGGTTCTGAACCGCCTCTAGAAATCAATTTATACAGTCGGTTTTATTAAAAAAACCGTTTGTAAAAATAGGGTATTTTTACAGGTGGTTTTGTTAAAAAATCCGCCTATAAAAATTTATTTTTTTACAGGCGGTTTGTTTAAAAAAACATCTGTAAAAATACCCTATTTCTACAGACGATTTTTATAAGAACCATATGTAGAAATCGATTTCTACATACGGTTCCTTAAGAAATCAGCCACTAAAAATGCTTGGACATTTATTTTTTTGATTTTTGTAAACGACCTTGGATGGAAAAACTTTCTAAATAAAAGTTGTAGATCTCGAAAAGTTATGAAACTTTATAGTTTATAACCTTTTCATTTGAAATTATCTTGTCATCGAAAACTACGTTAGAATTTGTCAAATTTGAAATTCAAAATTTTGTAAACGATCTCGGATGGAAAAACTTTGTACATGAAAGTTGTAGATCTCAAAAAGTTATGAAACTTTCTAATTTACAACTTTTTCATTTGAATTCGTTTAGTGGTTCAAACAATCAATTTACACTCGGTTTAGTAAAGAATATGGGAACTAAAACGAAATCTAGACACAAGTAACTTATGAGTGGAGTGGTAGAGCAGGGTACGCGCGAGGCTGAGGCCGAGGGTTTGAATCACCGCCGGACCGCGTTCGCGCTTTTACGCGAAAAAATGCGCGACTTACGACTTTGATGGAGACGGGCGGGCGGCTCACTAGTCAGCCCCTCCCGCAATTAAATTCTTTTTTTTTAATTTTTAAAACCAATTTCTGGAAAAACATTTTTACATGTGGTTGCTTAAGAAATCGATTTCTACAGGCGGTCCGTAAGCAACCGCCTGTAAAAATATCCTATTTTTACTGGCCTCTTCCACAAGCGGTTCAAAAAAACGCATGTAAAAATACATTTAGAACCGCCTGTATAATACCGTTGTTTACTAGTGCGATGTTACTGTAAGTGCAGATCGAATTAGGCATCGTCATAGGTACGGATCCATGAACGACGTCGCGTTCGCTCGACAGGTTCCCGTGCACCAGGTGTGAAATAGAAGTTGATTTTTGTCACATTCAAAGAAAATGAATGGCCTATTGAATTTGGATAATGGAGATTCTTCCGTACAAGCATCCTCCAATAGCAAGAACTCCTTGACTTTCCGGTTGTTGGGGCGAATCTCCATCTATATATTCAGATATCTATGATAATCAACTATGTGGGTAGGTAAAGACGTCGGTGAAAAAAACGCGGAGGAGTACTAGTGAAAAACACAGAGTTTGATAGTCAGGTGTTACATTTCTCTTGTGGGTTCGCCTATTAATCAGATGAGATCTAATGTGGGGAGAATGTTTTTTTTCCTGGTGACAAATAGTTTTCAATTCCTTCGCTCCTTCGTGATATAGATTCGACAATAAACAAGGATTGTATCACAAGTGTAGCTAAGCAGTAACTGGGGAATTTACTGCCTCGGTCCGGGAATACATAATTTGATGCTCCCGATCGGAGGCAGATAGCATTGTGTGAAACGTCATGATTTAGCATCCATAAGAGATAAATAACTAAGAAGAAAATGCAGAAGCAGGGGCAACAGTTTGTAGGCGTTGGAGACAATAAAAGTGAGAAGGAATATATATATAGATTGATCATTGAAAATAAGAAATTGCAAAACTATACGTGGATGGCATGATCTTTCACCTTAATTAACCGTGAGGACGATCTCGAATTCTCGATTGATGACGAAAGAGGGAGGTGGCCGGTATGGTACAATGCTGTCTCATACTTACAATCGAAGCAGAGAGAAGGAGGTGGTTTGGTAGGCGCTTGTTGGCGGACGCAGCATCATCAAGATTCTCATGCATCTACTCCAAATCATTGGTTTGGATCGATGGATTGTGAATCTTGATGATGCCACGCCCGCAAACACCGACTGATGTGTAATATGTGGTAGTAGACTAATCCTGAGGCTGACCTAAATATATAATCTGGAGTCAGTTGTGGAGCTCTAACGTTGCAGCACCATCTATATATATATGCAGGAAGGTATATATATATATATATATATATATATATATATATATATATATGGCATCTGTGAGAAAGAGGTGAACGATGCCAATGGCGGTGGGTGGGTGGGTTGGTGAAGCTAGCGGCAACGCGACATACTTGATGCTCGCTGCTAACTGCTGCAAGTCTGCAGGATATGGCAATTGAGATCGTGAGGGTGAGTGATCAGACGAGCTGAATATGCCGATTAATTATATTGGCGGTGTCATTGGTTGATACACATCAGTCAGTATCAGATTAATCAAATCGTTAACCCACTGGTTCTGAGTGGAGGCAAGTTCAAAGTTGGCCGGTGCGTGCCTGCATGCTCCGTCCGGATCCGCTGTCAAAAGCTGCTGGCGATAGCATTGCATGGCGCGCACGCCTGGCCACCTGATGACGTGGACGGGACCCACACCCCTTGTTTTCTTCCATCAATTTAACCATTGCCGACTTCGATTTCTAATAATATAATGCATACATCTACAGGTACGTTGAATGTGCATAAAAGCCCAAGCTTAGGGCGCTCGCAAATACTCGGCAATGGTCCCATTTCCCAACCATATGAGCACCGTTTGGGGTGTAAGAATATATTCCCATTCTTGCAGGGTTCAGATCCAAACGATGCTTCTACGAGGTGATTTTCCCTTCAACACCTACAAACTTTTCTCTATTTTGAATTCGGAAGAAGAACCCTCCAAATAGGTGTCTTGTAATGACTCTAGTTTATTTTAGAATGATTTTGGATCTATAGTCAAATGGTTTCACCAATTCTTACTTAGGTTCTCTTCGGCTAACAAATATGTAATGCTACGGTACATCCTTTACTTGCTAGGAGGTAATATCTGAAATAAATCTGAACCATTGATTTTTTAGATTTTTAAATCAATTAATTAATATAGAAAAAGAAAAAAAAATCTCAAATCCATTAGATTAAGGAGACACTGATGGCCATGCAGCCGGCTCCTTTTTTCCATGCGCATGGCCATATCATTCTTTTTTTTGCATGACTCAATTAATAAAAATATATATTACATACATAAGACAATAATAACTAACGTCTTAATTGAGCCAAAATAAACTTTAGTAATATAAAATATATTACATGCTAACACATTATATGATCGAGTATGTATATTATATTAACTTGATTGAAACTATATTATATAATTGAGGAGCACGTATAATAAAACATGTAGCTATTGTATAGTTTTATTTATGCACATAAAGTTTTATGTGTAAATGTTGTGCACGTAAATACTTATATGTTAGTTTGTGTGACTAACACTAGTACAAAACCGGCCTATACAGGCGGTTCGAAACCCATTTTCACAGGCGTTTCCCAGCCCCGCCTACGCTAGAGGCCAGTAAAAATTGGTCATTTCTATAGGCGGTTGCTTGAGAACCGCCTGTAGAAACTTATTTACATAGGCGGTTCACTAAGAGAACCGCCTGTAAAAATGGGCCAATAAAAATGTCGTCAACGAAGCCAAAGCATATAGTTTCATCACCAGTTTCAGAGTCTAAGGCATCGTATCGAACTCCACTGTTTTGTGCAATGCTCTTTTGGTCCTTTGACTTGGTACAGAATGTGAAGCCACTAATATCATAGCTTTGCCATGTTGTGACCTGACGTGATGGTCCAGAAGCCAACACCTTGATGGTGCGTTCCTCAATTGTTTCCCCCTCTAGAATGTCAAGCTCCCTTAGCCATGAGGTGAACTTATTCTTATGTTCCTTCATTAACCACTCATCTGTGTGTCCATGATTATGTTTGTGAAGCTCATCAATATGTTGCTCGATGGAAGGCTCCATTATCGAGAGTTGATGTAGGATGCTATGATGTGCCTCGAGGACTGAATTGTAATCTTGCAGGACTAATGATTTCTTTCCCATCCTCCCTCTTCCATTCAGCCTACCATCATGTCTTGACGGAGGCAAACCTATTGCATCCTGGTCTTTTAGGACGCTGTTGCAGAATGGACCACCAGACTCAATTGCCTCTTCGGTTAAGTACCCCTCTACCATAAACGCCTCAGGACGAGCACGAGTTGATACGTAACCATTAAGTGTTGACATGAAACGCTCATACGTCCACATCTCATGCAAATACATGGGACCTAGTGCCTTTATCTGTGGAACCAAGTGCACCACAAGGTGAACCATAATATCGAAGAATGCCGGAGGAAAACACATCTCGGACTATGACACTATCTCTGCTGCAAATTTCTTAAGAGATGTCAACTCATCACGGTCGATCATCTTCTGTGAGATCCTGTTGAAGAAGTAGCACAACCATGTGACTGCAACCTTTATCCACACTGGATTTATAGCCCTGATGGCAATAGGGAGGAAAGTAGTCAGCATGGTATGACAATCATGTGAGTTGTAGTTGGTGAGTGTAAGGTCTTTCATTGACACAATACTTCGTATGTTAGAGCAGAATCTAGATGGGACCTTCAGATTCTTCAACCACACACACATCAAATGTTTCTCATCATTGCTGAGGTTGTAGCTTGTTGTCGGGAGATGGTACTTCCCATTTTCTTGAAGAACAGGGTGGAGTTATTTTTTTATGTCTAATTGTACCATGTCCAGGCGTTACTTTAGTCCTTCCTTTGTTTTGCCATTTATGTCTAGCAAGGTTCCAATTAGGCTTTCAAACACATTCTTCTGAATGTGCATACCATCGATCGCATGGCGTACGTCTAACTGAGGCCAATATGACAAATACTCGAAGAAAATAGGTTTCTTCTTGAATGTAGCCCTGGAGTTGGTTTGATATTCTTTCTTGGTTTTCTGTCTGTTGTCTTCTTCCCGAAAACAAATTTAAGGTTCCTGACTAGGTTGAAAACTCTTTTGCCTTTACTGTTACCTAGATGGGCAGTAGACTGGAGTTCAACATTATTGTCAAAGTACTTATCCATCTTCTTCTAGCGGTACCTCTGTCCTTTCGATAAGAAGCGTCTGTGCCTCATGTACACTATCTTCTTAGATGTAGTAAGGGACATGTGAGCGGTTTCATCTATGCATACCACACAGCCAACCTTTCCCTTGAGCTGCCCTGATAATGTGAAGAGAGCAGGGTAATCGTTGATGGTAACAAAAATAATTGCTCTCAACGTGAATGATTCTTTGCGATACTCGTCCCACATTTTAACACCTGTTTCCCACAATATCTTCATGTCTTCCATTTAGGGCTCCAAGAAAACATCCATCTCAACTCCAGGCTGTGTAGGTCCAGAGATAAGAATGGTTTGCATGAGGTACTTTCGCTTCTGCATCAACCATGGCAGAAGGTTGTAGATGGTGAGGATCACTGGCCATGTGTTGTGCATGCTGCTCCTCTCAGCAAATGGATTCATTCCGTTAGTACTCAGTGCAAACCTAACATTTCTTGGTTCCTTTGCAAAGTCTTCGTGGTTGTTATTGAAATCTATCCAGTGCTTGCCATCGGCTGGCTGCCAAAGCTTCCCATCGGCTTTGATGTGCTCATCAGAAGCATGCCAGCTCATAAGTTTGGAATCCTCTAGGTTAGCAAACAAACACCTCAGTCGATCGACCACAGGCAGGTACCATATCACCAAAGTAGGAATCTTTTTCTATGCATAATAGTCTACTTCATCTTTTTCTTTGATCGTGGGTTTTGAACTCTGTTGGGTCTTCTTTTGCTTCTTTCCTTTACACACCGAGGCAGCACAGTGTTCCTCTTTGCAGTCTTTATTCGTTTTGTACCTACTTGCATTACACTTTGGACAGCTCTCCATGTCCTTATAATGTCACCTCGATATAGGATACATTGATTTCTACAAGCATGGATCTTCTCAACACCCATCGTTAGTGGACTGGTTAGCTTCTTTGCATAGTAAGTGTTAGCAGGCACTTTGTTTTCCTTTGGAAGCATGTCTATGATAATACTCAAGAATGCATCAAAGCCAGCATATGAAAGACCAAACCTAGCTTTGCATACCAACAACTTTAGCACCGAATGCAAGGTCATGAACTCTTTGGTGAAACCCTTAGACTCATCGCACAAAGGCTCTTATGCTGCCTTCATCAGGGCCTCCATACCTTTCTGGAATAACATTGATGGGTCTTCTGTATGACGACGCAACATTGCCTCTAGGAATTCTGCATCTTTCGTAACCATATTATTTTGCATCACATCAGTTCTGACGCCTTCGATTCCTCCAGCGAAACCATGATTAGGACCATCGGTGACAGGTTGTTGTGGCTCATGTACTAACTGAAACCCACCGTTAACAAACATATCTGGACCATCGGCGTCGATATTTGCACGGCTAACAGTTGTATAAGGCGCAGAGCTACCCTCTCCATGCTTTGTCCAAATCAAGTAATCCTTCATAAATCCTCAGCGGACAAGATGAGAAAGGATTTGTTGATGGTCATCAAATACAACAACATTCCTGCAGTCCATGCATGGACAATATATGTGCGTCTTCTTTGTTCTCCAAGCATGGTTCTTAGTGGCATCAATAAACTTATGAACCTCGGGTATGTATGATGCATCTAGCCTTGATAACTTATACATCCAGAATGACCTCTCCATCGATCAATACCTGACTTTCAAAAGAGAGAGATGACAAATATTATGTAACCATCTTAATCAACCTGACTTGAAGAAAATGGATTAAAACTGACCTTTCTTAGCAATCTCCTTCCAAGAAATGAAGATCAAAACCTCCCCCTTGTATTTTGATAAATGTGGCTCTCCAAAATCACCTCCTTCCAACAGTCCTCAAATCAAAATGCCCCCTTGTCTGTGTAAATGAAGTTTAGAGAGGATTTACCTCAGGTTTGGAGTTTAATAGCTAGGGTTTAGGGTTTAGCTAGGGATTATTAGCTAGGGTCACTGGATTAATTTAGCTAAGGATTTATGATTTACCTAGTGATTATTAGCTAGGGTCTAGGGATTATTTAGCTAGTTATTAAAGTAAAAAGTTCTAAGTATCATAATTAAATTAAAAAACATAAGTATCATTATTAAAAACACAAAATTAATGAAACATAAGTGCATATAGTGGATGAAATAAATTGAGAAATAAAAAGGCATAATAAAAAACCCAAGTAGAATATTTAAAAAAACTAACAAAAAAACTACACTTCCCTTCCCTCTATACATAAATTCTATTTAACACAACATTGATTCATGAAAACAAGTAAATATATATAGCATTAACTAAATTAAAAAGCAAACATGAAAATGGAGAGAGGAGATATATTATATAATTAATTTAATCAACCTCACTTGAATAAACAAAGAAACCTAGGTATTCTTCTGTCTCACTCATGGTGAAACCCTAGATCCAAAATTTGGCTCAAATTGAGCAAAAATGAGCTAAATGAGCCAAGAGGGACATAAACCAACCTTTTTTAACAACCTCTTTCCAAGAAATGAAGATCAAAACCTCCCCCTTGTATTTTGAAAAATCTGGACCTCCAAAATCGCCTCCAATGGAAGGTGGCGGCTAGAACTATAGCTGGTCTGGAGGAAGAAGATAGTGGTGGTCGGGAGGGAGGTATATATAGGCAGGATTTACCACTGGCGGTTGGCATAACCCAACCGCCAGTGGAGATTGATTACCACTGGCGGTTGGCATAACCCAAGCGCCATTGTAAATCATCCATTTACACTGGCAGTTGAGTTATGCCAACCGCCAGTGGTAATCAATCTCCACAGGCAGTTGAAAAGTCTGCCCGGGCCAAAACACACCACAGGCGGCGTGACAACCAAAACCGCCTGTGGTGTGTTTTGGGGGGTGCCAGTAAAGACGTGTTTTCTACTAGTGTAAGATACATGTGATCCAAAAAAAATGTTAGATTATTCTGATTAAGTTATGTTATATCTAGAGTTGCAAAAAATAAAAAGATTTACTATATTTAATAGATCATATATGCATCAATTAGATCTAAAAAGATGTTATACCTAAAACTTTCCTTATTTCACATATTACCTCCTACAAAGTAATAGATGATGCTGACCATCTGATCTAATTAAATGAACGGCTCACGGTTATTTGGGTGTACCACAGTAAAACCCAACAAATATTTATAAGAATAATCTAAATCTGAAATATTTTTAAGAAGAACATGGATCCCATTAAACCCTCCTGAGGCAACTCGTTTATGGCGCTCTCCCACAGATTCTACCCAACCTCTATGCTCTGATCAGTTTGTTTGGAGGAAATCGTGAACAGAACAAACTTAGCATCGTTTGCCTATAGGGCCTTCTTCTTCGAAGAATTGTAGTTTCTCGCTAGAGCAATGGAACTTTGATGCACTGCGGCATCGCACGCATCAAGTTTTTCTTCTTGCTTCCTCTTCATGGTGAGTGTACAATTGCAACTATCTTGGCCTCATAGCTCCATCTTGCTCAAAGAATTAATAATGCTGCCTCGGAGAGTGCCCATGAAAATGAATGATAGTCTGACGGAAGAGGTTGTTGCTGCAGCCCTCTTTGGTGATGTGCACCTCTAGGGTTCATGAAGGGCCTGATTGGTAGAGCTCTCTCTGATTCTGACTTTATATGTCTTAAAATGATTTTGAAGGACCAAAACGGTGACTAGAGGGGGGTTTATGGGAGCCTCAAATTTCTCAAGGTAATATTCGGGCCACTCTTTCCCAAACACAAACCCACTAGAGGGTACTCAACCTCCTCCGAGCAACACAAGGGGGATTCATGAAAACCCAAAAAATGAAAGCACTCTGACAGTGGAGGACTCAAACCTAAAACACCGAAAGCAAAGCTCTCAACCCCTAGGGAAAAGAGGAGAGAACTCAAGCAAAATACTTATGAGAACCGTCTCAAAAATACATCGACAAGTCCGCTGCGAGAATATGAATCCAACGCAACAAGTGGAACTTGATTTGGAGTCCGGACGAGAAAGAATCGAGCAAAACAGCACTCACTACACACCACCAGACGCTGAGAGAGAGGGCACCGGACACGTCCGGTGCATCGAGTCTGGTGCAGTCAAGTGACCGCTAGGCGCATGACCATAGGGACCTGGATTCCGGTATGTAGCATCCGATGCAAATCCAGAGAGCTCCAAGGAGCACTGGATGGGTCCAGTGCTACCCCACTACGTCCTGTCCTCACACACCAAGAAGAACAGTCAATCCATCGGACTCTGGCCCATGATGATGTTAACGTCCGGTGCCAGTGTCTGGTGTGACTCGCGCAAGAACACAACTCACCGACATGTCCGGTGCTACACAGAGCATATGGTGCTAGCATCCGATGGCCCCAAAAAACTATGCGGATCACCCAAAAATCGCCAGAACCTGTTCGTTTTAACTCTAATTGAATTCAAACTTTGTGATGAGGTTTCTTAGGTAGATGTGACTCCACTCCATAAAGATCTTGATCTTCCTACTCTCACATGTTTAGGAATCAAAAAGGAAAACTGAAACCAGAGCAAAAATGAACGAAGAACAAAAAACGATTGATTTCTTTGCTCGTCCTAATGCAACCCGAATTCTTCGGTGGAATACCTCACAAGGGGTCGCAACAACTTCCCCAACAAAAAGATCACAAAACAACCCACCATGGAGAGAGAACAGGAGAAGCAATCAGAGAACGAAATTGAAAAAAGCGATGAACGTAAACACAAGCAATTTCACAACCGACTCCTAGAGGAGACAAGGAGGTTACAACCTCCTTTCCTTGCATGAATCATTTCATACACGAAGAAAAATCTTGAACCTCAAGCAAGAATCACTAGGGGAGGGGAAAAACCTAGGAATGAGAGGGAGGAAGACAAATTCAAGAGGTAAGGATGAGGAATATCCCCTTCATCCTTATTTAACGGGGTCTATTGGACATTTCCAAATAGCCCCTGATACATGAGTGAATCACATAGCCCTAAGAAACTGTAATCCAAGATCTCAAACTATTTCCTTATTTTTCCATCGGACAACCCCGCTTCCTGTTTGGACTTGCCGTCGCCTCGATGCAACCTCTAAGATTCCACCACGTGCCATCCCTGCTTCCTCAGAAGCTCCGCCTGGGTTTTGAGGCCCAAACACGTAAACCCGCCCCTGATGGTTTTGAGGCCCAAACCACCAAACTGTCTACCGATGGTTTTGAGGCCAAACCACCAAACCGCTCCACGACTAGCATACTCCATACGCGTCCCCCTCCTCGACACGTGTCACCGCATCCTTGACCGCCCAAGTGCCAAGTCCTCTTGAGCCTTCCCGCTAGACTCGTTTGCCCGCCGTCTTGACTTGGTCGACCCAGTCACCTCCATTACTTCTCGCACTTGTCGATGCCAAGTGCGAGCCACCGCGGCTAGTCCTCCGGCCCTCCGGTCCATTAGTCCAAGCCTCACGTTCGCCCTTCACTGCTTTTAGTCCATCAGCACGACACGTCTCTACTTGACCTTCACCTCGCCATTGACTACCACCTCTAGCTCGACACTTGCACGACACAAGCCAAGAGACAAGCACACTTTTGCTTTCATGGTGTGGTTAGTGAACTCGCTCAAACTGAAATACTTGCATGTTGGCCAATCACTCATCATCAAAACTGACAATCATGAGCAGATATGAACCATGTGTTCACAATCTCCCCCTTGATGAGTGCATTATCAACACCAAGGCATTTTAGCTTGAACCAACAAAGGTAAAACTCACCAAATGACCAAAGCTAAATAAAGGCAAACGAGGTTATTTGAGAATAGCAAAGAATCCTAAACTTGGTCCCCAAAGACATGGGCAATGGCTCAACGCAACAAAGTAAAACGCCGCTAGACCTCAAGAAGAGGCAGAAAGGACTCAACACCGCTAGCAAAGCTCAAAGCACCAAAAAAGATGCTAGACCCTGCTGAAGAGGAAAAGGCTCAACACATCTACCAAAGACTCCCCTGGACAAATGTAGTCGCTCACATAAGTGCAAATGTGTCATGATACCAATTAGTTATCCAAAAAAATCTCCCCCTTAGAAGGTGAAATGCATTTCTCTCCCCCTTGACAAGATACCAATTGAAATGATGTCCCCCTTTGGTAGATGAAGAGATGAAATACCGAACATTCTCCCCATTGTTGACACCTGCACTAAATCAAGGCAGCTCTCTGACTACAAATTCAATGAATGCATATGAATGCACCAGCTTCATAAATAGAGCAAGCATAATGAAAAGATGCTCTAAGTTGTGTGATCCTATGATTTGAGCATAAATGGCTACAAGTGCTTAGCAAAGGCTCAAGTTGATCAAATAACCACTCATGAAACTAAAGCTAGATAGGAGCATGTGTGAGCAATTAATGAGAATCACCACTGAACTAACAACTAGCATGGTATAGAAATAAGATCAACCTTGAGCAATCCTATGTATACAAGGTGAACTATCCCTAGCAAAGATCAATCATCATGCCGAAGACCCTATAACTTGTACTAATTGAATTTTATCAGAGTGTGCAGCATAAAGAAGTTTTTAGGATAAAAGCATGTGAATGCAAGAGGTTGTAAGCACAGTCAAGCCACTTATCAATCTGGCGAAGCCTATGTCAAAAGACAAGCAGAAGCTTAAAGCTACGGTTTTGGTCATGCACTACACAACTCAAGTTCATCTCAAGTGTGCAAAGAGAATCAGTCTTGATATAGTGATGTGTTGACATGTGCGAACCCATCTTGATCTTACCACTTCACTAAACACTTAGAGGTAGGTTCATTTTAATGACAAGTATATCAAGGTAACTCTACGGAAGTGAATGATACAAAGTAAGAGCCATGACAACCTAGCATATACAAGATAACAATAGGGATCTCAATAAAGCCCTACACATACTAGTTTCCATTTCAGAGGTGAATAAAATATGGAAGTTCATTTTAAAATCCTTACCAACTTAGCTCAAATATGTATCAAATGATCAAAGTGATACTAAGCTAAGCATCAACATGAGCACATAAACCAACCCAAATAGAGCATAATTTCATTATACTAGCTATAGTCATGAAGCACAAAATGCTCTATCATACAGGATGCTATGAGATGCAAATGCAATAAGATACCGACTAAAATAAAAAAAACAAAAGACCAAAGAAAAGCCAAAAAGACTAATATACAACAAAATTTCCCTGCACTCAGAAGGGAAACAAACATCCACCTCCCCTCGCAAGTGGAAGAAAGCAGCTTGATCAAGTGGTTTGGTTAGGATATCGGCAAACTGATGCTGGGTGTCTACATAGCGTAGGTGTTGACGGTGCAAATGACCTACTTTTACACCATCAAAACACCGTCAACAAGCTCGGTTTAGAAAGAAGAATAACATATAATGAACATATTTTATCAAATAATTAGTTCCACATCTCCCATGAGTATTTTTATGCAGGTGATGATAAATGGGGGACATGGGAGTCTGTGGGAACCACTAGGGGGGTCGACCGACCCTAGTAAGGGCCCACCAGGGGATCTCATGCTCCCAGGATCCAAGTGTCATCCCCCAGAATGAAGATCCACCCTTGGATTCACTCTATGCTTTCTCTCAATGGTCCAAGATCAAAGCACATGGATCCATGGGCCCATAGGGAACCAATTCAATGTGACAAGATCAGAGGGAGTAACTGTTGACAGTCCTTAAATACCAAATCCAACCATCAACTAAACAAGGAAAAGGATCTATATGAAACAAACACCTAGAAATGGGGTTTATACTGACAGAATTCCATGAGTTTTGGTGAATGTCTATTTCTACAGGGGGATATCAGGAAATATTGAGGAAAGACCCACATGTAAGGTTTACATAGAGATAATTATCATCCGCAAAAAAAAAGAACAATCTAGAGGGGTCAAGAAGGAGTGGGAAGAAACAAGAGGCTGAGCGGGCCTAGGGCAGGGCGCCCGCCCTACCCCCTGGGGCGCCCGCCCTAGGTCAGAGCCCAATGAGGCTTTGCCTTGTGGACCCTCTCTCCAGCGCCTTTGAGGTTACATCTAAGCCCTCCATTAAGGTCGGTTTGATCCGATGGCCCACGTTCATTTGAGGAGGCTACATAAGGAAGGCCCCCTGACCCTGGGAGGGGAAGCCCCTCTGAAACCCTAATTCATTATCCAAGATCCATCTCAGGAGGAGAGGTCCCTGATCAAGCCCTAGAGCCATCACATCAACTAGATCTCTAGTTTAGCATAGCTATATAGGATTAGAACTAGAAGGAGTAAATCTTCGATTGGTTTCCGGATCTGTCAAGATGATTATTGGTAATGCTCTCTCTAGTTCTTCCTTGTTCATCATATGTTCTTCAATATTATCAATATGACTTTACTCTACTTCATTATATTGTTTATGACTTTACTCTATTTGATTATGTTCTCAATTATACTGTTCTTAGTTTATTATGATTATATGCTTGGCGTAGTTAGATCTGAATCATATCCATTTTTAGGATCGTATATCGTTTATCCATCAGCGCTGTGGGTAAATGATAGATATTGTGTAGGCATGGTGCCTAGAGCGTATTTATCTGCGATTGTACCCTACATTCTGGATCGTGAGGTAGTTCGCGGGAGTGACAGTGATGTTGAGTGCTTTATAGTCCTCCTCCCGTTTGTAGGGCAGGCAGAGCAGTACTATTACGGGGAAGTGATTGCTATGTTTCTCATCTTCCTTAGTAATACTCACTACACATGAATATCTCTTATCTCGCCATGATTGCCAAGTATAATTGCACTAATCATAATATGCTAGACTGTATAGTTAAGAATGACTTAGGAAATATTCTTGTAGTTCGTCCTAATTCCATGCTAATGACTTGCTAGAATATCTGTTGAGGTGCTTATCATTATCTTATGTGACACTTATCTTATATTGAGAGAGATAGATGAAAAACTCTCCATTACACATGCAGTGATACTCATTACTCATTCCTCATTTATTCCTTAGTATCCCTTCCCAGTGGTAAAAATATAAATAACGATACCTGGAATACTCCTGGTTAAAATTTCTACATCGGTATTATCTGTGCGCTTGCAGATACATATTTATATTTATTCATTAGAAGAGCAAATGCATATTTCAATATCGCATCTCTCTGCCATGCTAGGGATGACAACTTGGCTTAAGTGGCATGAGAGGTGGTTTAACTATTTTTGGCGCTATTGCCGGAGATAGATTTTAATCTACTTTTGGTAACGACGTTAAGATATGTCAACAAGCATTTTTGGCGTCGTTGCCGGGGATAGATTTTAATCTACTTTTGGTAATGACGTTAAGATATGTCAACAAGCATTTTTGGTGCCGTTGCGGGGAAGGTTGATTAGCTATCAAAAGAATAAAATGAGTTATCACTTGCATCACTAATGAGATTGAGGAAACATCAATTCTCTGCTCATACAACCTTACCCTTGATCTTTGCCTATTTTTCCTATCATTTTATGCAGGGTAGTGTATGAATAGGTTTGATCTTCCAGACAATTTTGTTGAAAATCTCGAAGCATTAATCAGAAGGACAAAAGCAAGCTCAAGAAAGTAACAAATCATCATTAATATCTCAGCTTGAAGCTCCATCCAGTCAAGAAGATCATCAAAACATCGTTCGAGACTTGACATCAGAGTTCGAAGCCATGACAGACAAGTCAATCCGTGAGTTCTCAGCCCCCACTATGGACAACATCCGCACTGGACTGCTGCGAACATTGATCGGTATCTGAGCTCAAGCCTGCGCTCATCAACATGGTGCAAGCAACCCAGTTCCCATCTCCAACACTTCCTGGAGATTTGCAGCACATTCACTATCAAGGATATCCCCAGAGACGCCATACTACTTCTCCTTTTCCCATTCTCACTCTTGGGAAGAGCGAAACAGTGGTTCTATGCAACTAAGGAGAAGAATACCACGTGGGCACTATGTTCCACAATTTCCTAGCAAAGTTCTTTCCCATGGGGAAGACCAATGCTCTTCGTGGGAAGATTTCAAGTTTTCAGCAACAACATGACGAGTCCATTCCAGAAGCATGGGAGCGCTTCCAAGATTATATCCTAGAATGTCCCCATCATGGAATGGAGAATGGTTACTTATGCAGATTTTTCTATCATGGACTCAGCAACAGCACTCGTGAAACCATGGATGCTGCTGCCGAGGGCATTCCTATCAATTACAATACCACAAGCCACAACTTTTGTGGGGGAAGATGGCATCCAACCAAGGTTGGAGTGAAGAAAGAACTCAAATTCGCAAGAAAAGTGGAGGTATGCATTAGCTCAAAGAGGTAGACATGCTGTCAACAAAGCTAGACCTGCTCATGAAGAGACTCGATGAAAAAGCTGGAGAGAAGAAAGAAGTTAGGAACATCTATGACTCTCACATGACCTGTGAAGAGTGTGGAGACACTGGACACTCAGGCAATCATTGTCCAGAGTTGCAAGAGGACGTAAACTACATCAACAACAACAACTACATCCATCCTCAACAAAATCAAGGTTAGAATCAACAACAACAAAGGCCTAACTACTCAGGTAACTACTCAGGTAATTATCAAGGTAACAATTCTTATAATAATCCTAGTTTTCCACCTTTGAGAGAGTTAGTAGCTAATCAAGGAAAGTTAATGGATAACATGACTAAGAAATTAGCATCCAATGTAAAATACTAGAAACTATAAATAATAGGATGGATAATTTTTCTTTTTGCCATCAAGAATCAAATTAGCTTTAATAAAATAATTGAATCTCAGCTAACCCAAATAGCTGCTGCTGTTTCCCATCACTAACCCTGGTATTCCATCACAACCGGAAGATTAGAATCTGCAAATCTTGTAGAATATTTGATGCTGGTGCCTATTGGAACAACCCCACAGAATGGTGGTGTGGCGACTCTATGCCAACCAAGAAAGGAGATCCAGGATGACCCGTCATCCCAATCTCCATTGGCGTCACAGACTTTCCTGAAGCACTTTGCGACTTCGGCGCAAGCGTCAACATCATGCCCAGAGCAATCTACAAGAAATACTTTAATTATCCTTTGTCAGAAAAAACCCTATGTTTGCAGCTTGCAGATCAGACACTATGCTACCCTAGTGGAATATTAAAAGATATCCATGTCCGGATTGGTACCTCATATGTCCCAGCAGACTTCATGGCGATAAAGACCGGTGTTGATGAGAGGTCACCCATCATCCTAGGGAGGCTACTCTTGAATACTGCTGGAGCTGTCATCTATGCTAGTGCTGCCAAGATCAGTTTCTTTATCAAATGAAAAAAGGGGACATTCTCCCTTTAAAAACAAAACCCTACAACTCCTGAAAAAACCCCAAGGGTGAACCAAAGAAGAGGGGCCCAATGAAAAGGGAAAAAGCGAAGAGTAGAACAAAAACCCGAAAAAAGAAGCCAAAGGGACGGGCAAAATAGCGAAAATGGTTTCCCCACACTCCCCAAAATCAAGATAAACCCAAAACAAAAAACCCCTCATTTGATAAAGGGAAGGAAAGACCCCGGGGGTCCCAAACCCTTGAATGCATTTAAACAACAATGTTTCCCTTTCCCGAAGGGGAATCTGCGACACTGAAAACGGGCGGGCAACATTTTGGGCCCAAATTTTCCTTCCCAGTTTTTGTCGACACAAGGCCTCTACATCCAAAAATACACCCAAAATCCAGAAGGGGATCGACAGCTCCAAACGAAGGGGGATTTGCAAAAGATGTCCCCTTTCCCAAATTTATGACCACTTCATCCCAAAAACTTCCTTGGCGTTGGGTATGGGGGAAGATGTTTTTGACCACCTATCATCCTTTGGGGACCAATTCCTTTAAACACCCCCAAAGCTATCATCATAAACGGGACAGGAGAAGTGCAATCACTTCCCCCCCGGAGAAGGACACGTTACTTTAAAAGCTAACTACATTTTTGAAGGGAAACTAAGCAGAATAGAATGAGAAGAAGACTCGCTACCGGGAACCAAAAAAAGCAAATTCCAAGGATTGGGGGCGATATTTAAAGGGGAAAATATAAGAATGAAAAAGGTACCCCAAAGAAAAAAAAAGTCAAATACGCAAAAACCCCCTTCCCAGGCGAAAAAACACCACCAACTCCAAGTTGGGAAATGAGGGGATCACTCTATGACTACCCCCAAACACGAGACGGTGGGCCGGGAAAAGCAAAGGGGGACGTCCTTTAATTTTAATTTGTATCCCAAAAAAAAGCTTTCCTAGGGGGGGCCACCGTACCCAAAACAATTGGAAGAAAAAGAAAACATACCGAAAAAGAAACCAGGGCCGGGGGGCACCCCTACGCCGTTTTTATTGAAGGGCCTTGGGGACCCTCCTCACCCCCCTTGAGGTGCTTTAAGCCCTCCATTAAGGTCGGTTTGATCCGATGGCCGACGTTCATTTGAGGAGGCTATATAAGGAAGGCCCCTGACCCTGAGGAGAGAGCCCCTCTGAAACCCTAATTCATATCAAGATCCATCTCAGGATCGAGCAGAGGTCCCTGATCAAGCCCTAGAGCCACCACATCAACTAGATCTCTAGTTTAGCATAGCTATATAGGATTAGAACTAGAAGGAGTCAATCTTCGATTGGTTTCTGGATCTGTCAAGAGGATTATTGGTAATTCTCTCTCTAGTTCTTCCTTGTTCATCATATGTTCTTCAATATTATGAATATAACTTTACTCTACTTTATTATATTGTTATGACTTTACTCTATTTGATTATGTTCTCAATTATATTATTCTTAGTTTATTATGATTATATGCTTGGCGTAGTTAGATCTGAATCATATCCATGTTTTAGGATCGTATATTGTTTATCCATCAGCGCTGTCGGTAAATGATAGATATTGTGTAGGCGTGGTGCCTAGACCGTATTTATCTGCGAATTGTACCCTACATTCCGGATCGTGAGGTAGTTCGCTGGGAGTGACAGTCTATTGAGTCCTTTGTAGTCCTCCCGTTTGTGAGGGCAGGCAAAGCAGTACTATTACGGGGAAGTGATTGCTATGTTTCTCATCTTCCTCAGTAATACTCACTACACATGAATATCTCTTATCTCGCCATGATTGCCAAGTATAATTGCACTAATCATAATATGCTAGACTGTATAGTTAAGAATGACTTAGGAAATATTCTTGTAGTTCATCCTAATTCCATGCTAATAACTTGGTAGAATATCTGTTGAGGTGCTTATCATTATCTTATGTGCTACATATATGATGATCAGTATTTATCTTTTGTCACTATTCATTCATTATCTATATCTTATGTGACACTTATCCTATATTGAGAGAGATAGATGAAAACTCTCCATTACACATGCAGTGATATCATTCCTCATACCTCATTTATTCCTTAGTATCCTTCCCAGTGGTTAAAAATATAAATAATGATATCTGGAATACTCCTAGTTAAAATACTACATCGGTATTTATCTGTGCGGTTGCAGATACACATTTATATTTATTCATTAGAAGAGCAAATGCAGATTTCAATACCGCATCTCTCTGCCATGCTGGGGATGACAACTTGGCTTAAGTGGCATGAGAGTTGGTTAACTATTTTTGGCACCGTTGCCGGGGATAGATTTTAATCTACTTTTGGTAACGACGTTAAGATATGTCAACAACATTTTTGGTGTCGTTGCTGGGGATAGATTTTAATCTACTTTTGGTAACGACGTTAAGATATGTCAACAGTCACTGACATGTGGACCAGGCCTCACACGAAGGAGGGACCCTGAAGGTCCAGGGCTAGGTCTAGCCGACCTAGAGAAGTGAGCAAACACCCACCAAGAGACTAACTGACATGTGGGGACACCTTCTAGAAGGTTTGGGATGTCCAACATGTCAATGGGGGGTCAGCCAACCCCCCCCCCCCACCGCCTCTCGTGCTTTCAAGCATCCCTGAGGCTCCCACCACTCTCTGCATGCCTCCATGCATCAGAAGATCTCCACCCTTGATCAAAGTTGGTTGCACTGACGGTTTGATCCAAGGGGTGGCATGAAGGAGCATGTAGATTGCTAACATGGCGCTGGAGTAGCCCCCACTCCACCTCCACTATAAATAGAGGGTCACACCCCCTCTCCAACATGAAGAAAGCAAGGCTCAAGTAAAGTAGTGTAGTCTAGTGTGGAAGTTAGAGTCGAGTCGAGCTTGCCTCGAGGTCTGCAAAGTCATCTGCTGGAGAGTCTAGTATAGCTCTTTTATCTTTCTCTTTTTAGTAAGACTTTACTTATTTACATTTATATCCTTAATTTACTTTACTTAGTATTTACTTTGTGCAATATTACATTTGTTATAGTATTGTTCTGTCTTATCTTAGTTTATAAAGTTGCTATAGTATAGATTGTTATCCAGTGATTCCACACTTGGGTACGATCAATGCCTATCACAGGGTGCTCTAGTTGGCTTGTGTACACGACTAGAGTAGTAAGAGAGGGTGTAAGTGTGGTGCTTTTACACTAGCTTGCCTTTGGTTGCCGGTGTCGCATGGTTCGAGCGGATGCTAGCATGTAGTGACAGCCCTGTCTATGCCTTGATCTCGCCACGTGTTGTAGGCTGTTCTTAAAAGGTAAGGCTCTCATAAAAATGTGGCCACATCAGATAGGGGTTTTGTCACCTATTGTTTATGTGCTGCTGCCAACGAAATATGCGTCGCAGTCTACCTAGGGGGTACCTATGGTAGTAGATTGTAGGAGGACGTGTGGTGACGGCGATCAAGCATAACACAGAGAGCGTGGACACGATGATTTATACACGTTCAGGCTAGCAAATAGCCGTAATACCCTACGTCCTATGTTTTGGTGGCTAGATTGATATGAGTATTAGGTTACACGAGCTGTAGATGGATCTTTTCGAGGGGGTCCCTATTCGCCTTATATAGCCGGGGAGTTGGGTTACAGTTTCCATATCCTAACAGATTACGATCGGTCCCTTAAGGTAAGGGATCCGAGCCTATCTACTAGGATCTTCCTTGGCGAGAAAGGCCCTTCGGAGTCCCTGGCGAGCACGGCGGCCTGGTCGCGTGCTGCAGGGCCTTGCGGGCTTGGCCGTCTTCTGGTCGGTAGGCCCATATATATAGGTCCCTGGGATATGCCAAGGTAATATCCCCAACAAGTCCCCGAGCACGTGCATTCTTCTGACGAGCCCGCGGCATCGTCCTTCGAGGAGGCGTTCGACTGGTCACCTTCATGTGTGAACATCGTGCAGAGTCCCGATCATGCTGCCTGGTCAAGGCACTGCTCGGAGAGGCCTCCTGACTAGGCCAGTCTGGTCGAGAACGTCATGGCGTGATCTGCGAACAGGTCGCCTCGTCGGAGATTGCAGCTGCTTGTCGGAAGAATGTGACGTGCTGAAGAAGAAAATTTTGAATGTCCTTTCCTAGTGAAGTGTACCCACTTAGATTGCAAAAACATTATGGAAGCAGTAGAGTTTGTCGAGTAGAAATCAATACATTCACCGCAAGGTGAAGTGTACCCACTTAGTCCCCGAGCTTGGTAGTAGGTGAAGTATGCACGTGGTGCCAAGCTTTATAAAGATAAAGAATGTATGAAAATTGTAGCCAAAGACTGAAACATGAGTTTTGTAGAAAACAACTGCAAATACCCGTAGTCCCCGAGCCTAATATAAGGACCACGACGGTTTCTTGTATCAGGATCATGTTGTTTTGTATTGTTCGCAGTCCCCGAGTTTCAGTCCCTGAGTATTTGCCGTTGTATGCTAGCTTACGCTTGCGTGGACGCGGTGGTCGCAGTCCCTGAGCCTTGTTCAGGTCATGTTGTCCTTGGAGTGCCTATGCCTGGTCGGGGAGTGGCGACTAGGTGCCTGAGTCGTAGTTGTGGTTGCGGAAGTTTCCCGAGTGTTACTTCTTCTGGCGGTTGGTGAAATTTGGCGACCAGTTTACTGCAGCAGAAGTACTGTAGCTGTGAAAAAAATTCTAGAAAAAATTGTATACCCAGTCCTTGGGACTGCGCAGTTAGACAGATTTAGGAATTTATTAACCATAAATCGAGGAGATGTATTTTGAAAGAAATACATAATAAAGAGTTTTAAGTGGGCCAAATTAACCACGCGGTTAGCGGCCCATGCTAGGCGAGCCGTCTGCGCTGCAGAAAGTGGGTATGTGGCGGTCACGCATTAGCACGTTGCGGTTTCCCAAAAACCCTAGGAGGCAAAAACTCCATGATGCTTGGTATAAAGGGAGGACTTAGTGGCGGCGGAGGTTTTCACGCTTTCCTCTAATGTGAGCCTCTCGTCTTCCCTTTCTTCTCTGTCATGCTTCACCGGCTTGCTTCTCGCCCTCTTATATCGCCACAGTGTTTAGATCCCTGCTCTCGATATCGCAGTGATGGTGCTGAAGAGGGGCAGTGTTGTGAAACCGTCGGCGGTGATGGCGGCGGCGACAAGAGCGGTGGCGGCAGTTAGGAGGGCTACTGCGCTGTTGGCACCAAATGCTGGGGTCAAGGAGTTGGTAGTGCCGCCGTGGGCGAAGCACTGGACGCAGTTCACCTTAAAGAGAACGAGAATAATGATCTCGTTTTTGGTGGTCTGCTCCCCGGACGAAGAGGTCGACAGTGGTGGTCGGTGTCTGGTGAGGAGTTTCCGACCCCGGACACTAGTGAGCTTGTGGTGTTCGAGCCATTCTTTCGGTGTGGTCTTAGGATTCTAGTGCATCCCTTTCTTCGCGGACTATTGCTGGTATTATGAGATCTCTTTGTGCAACCTGAATCTGAACTCGATTGTACATGTCGTGACCTTCATTCACCTATGTGAGGCATTTATTGGGATCTATATCCACTTCATTTGTTTCGATATTTCTTTCATCTCAAGTCCAATGGGATTGGGTCCTCTGAGGTTATTGGTTCAGTGTATCTTTAGCTCCGGGATGGTATGGCCGGGAAAATATATCTCGATGCCGCTGTACTCCAAGTTTGCGGGCACAAGTCGAGGTGGTTTTATATTCATCAGGAAAAGCCCTGTGCGCCATGTGACCTATGCTGGTGCCGAAGTTCTGACAAGCTGGTCGGAGATGCTTCCATAGCCGGTTTGGAGAAGGTGAAGGAGCTATTAAAATTGCTCGACCGTGATACTGTTGATGGCGTGCGGGTTGCTTGTAGCTTCATCGCCAGGCGCTGCCAACCTTGCAAGGAGAGGGAGCATCCAGCTTTTGAATATGCTGGAGGGGAGGACAGTACTCGGGAGGCGCCTGAGAGGATTGACCGGCTGTTGCTGGACAAACGATTGAAGTTCATCTTCGATCTGGGGAAAGCGCTCTGCACCAGCACAGCTTAGGAATGACTTTTCTCTTCATCGTCCTCCTCCTCAGGTTTGATGTTTGTAGCTTGTGTCTTGCATCGCACCCACCATCTTTATTTGTGTGTCTTGGTCATGTAGATCCACGGCGAGGACCGTGCCACCTACTTTGCTTTGTTACCATCCTATGGGCTGCTGTCAGAGTTCTGCACGCCACAGTGGCTGTCGCTGCAGCTGCTACCTCGGATCCGGTAGTCCCGATCATTCAATTGGGGTTTTCCGCCTTATCCGCTGCTCCGGGGAAGTGCTCGGGGTTTTCTCTCGGGGGATGAAGCCCCTCACGCATATCCTAAGCTAAAGCCCTCGGTCTGGCCGAGTCGTCGGGGTCCCCCGGGGAAAGACCGGGGGTCCCGGCAAAAACGTCTCCTTGGTGACTTTTTCGCTTTTCCTTTTTGGGGTCATTTCTTTGTTTGTGGATGATTTAAAGGGTATGTAGTGTGGCGACGTCTGAGGGAACGGGGCCCGTCGCATAGGGGAAGTGCAAGGGACCGCTCTCAGGGGGGGGTTTGGGTTTGGGGGTTTTCTGGGGGCAATGGCCGCCACCGACCAAGCCTTTTGAGGTCAAGCCTGGGTCGGGGATCCCCTATTTGGTGGCCTTGGTTCCCGGGAAACCCCCAAAGGGTTCCCCTTTGGTGCCATTGATGGGGTGCCCGATGAAGCTGGCGCGGGGGCGAATCCAAGGGACAAATGACGGGGTTGTCGTCGAGACATGCTCCTGGGGGGAGTTACCTCTTTCGGGGGAGGAGGTTTTGCTAAAGGATGAGTTTTTGGTTGCATCCGGACATGCTGGATCGCATAAAGGTAAAGTGATCATTTTTTTTTTTTTTTTTTTTCTTCTTTTTGGGGTTTACTGGGAAGGGTTTGCCCCCTTAACTAGTCTTTTAAACCGTCGTGTCGTAGGCCTTTGAGAACATCGAGACCAAAGCTTCGCGTTGCGACTCTGGAGGCGGCTTTGGAGGGGCTCATCTCCCGGTCGTGCACTAAAAAGGGCCCCCTTCCTAGAGAAGGAACGCAACAACTTAGAGCTTCGCGACCAGGTGGCAAAGGGCTTAGGAGGAGGTTGTTGCTTCCAACTCGGGGTTTCACAGATCAAGTACGAAAAAGGTTGGCTCCGAGGATCTTCCTGGTCTCCTATGTCATCCCCCCTAGCATTTTTTTTGGTGCTTATTTGGTTTACCTTTGGTAAAATTTGGGGGGTCGGGGTCGGCGTGGGGCGGATCGTTTCTGGGCCTGGTTCAAGAATTTGGCCCCGGGTGAGGCTTGGTAGATAACGTGACTTTCGTCCTATTTTTCCTCCTTGGGGCCCGGGGTTATTGCCGATGTTTTGTTGAGGGCGCGGGGGTTTTTAGATCATTTTAAGTCCTTTGCACGTCGGGGGCGCGGGGGGCGCTTGCCCATGGGCTCGCCTACTACTCGCATTAAACCCCGAGGTTTACATGCAAAGGGGGCAGGTGTTTTTTGCTGCTGGTTACTCTGAGGCATATGGTCCTTAGAGGCGGGGGCAGGGGTGGGGTGCTGGAGATTCCTTTCAGATATGGGAATTTTTTTCTACGGGGGAGCCGTCGGGGTTTTTTAAAAAGATACAAGATGTATGTGGACTTGTAAGTGAAAAAAGTATCAATTTTATATTATTTTAGGTAGGGGCTTTTATTTCACTTGTATGTCCTCTCTTGCCCGCCCGATCCGGGGCCGAGCGATGAATTTTATTCCCCATTGGGGTTTTCCCATGGTCCACATCGTAGGGCTAGCACCCCTGCACCAAAAGGGGCTATAGGGACTTCCAAGGGGGGAAAAAGCGCTGACAACCCACACATAAGGGGGAGCACTCGTGCTTCATAGGGGGATGCCAGGGATTTTGGGCCTTTTTTTGAGAGGGGTCATTTTGGGATGACCACCTGTGGGAAACCCTTTCCCGCGGGGCACGGGGAAATAGCCCTTGCTTTTAGATCCGCGACCGTTCTATGGTCGTGTAAAAGATTCTGGGGACACAACCTCGTGGTTTTAACCCAGTAATGTCTCCCGTTTTTTGGGGGGGCCCAAAAATAAAAAAAAACCTTTGGGGGAAATTTTTTTGACTAATCATAGCGTATAGGGTAGCTACTTCTAGCGCTTAAAGGTTAATCAAAGCTTCGGAGGGTTTTTTGGTTATGGGTAGGCTTTTGGTGAGAACGCCTAAAAGCATTTTGGGAGAGGTTTGTCGAACGCTTTTGGGGGCGTTTTTGGGGAGGTCGCCGAACCTGCAGCGTTTTGTAGATTCACCCAAAGCTAAAAGCATTTTTGGGGAGGTCCCCCGAACGCCGCAGCGTTTTTTAGAGGTCGCTAAATTTGGGAAAACGTTTTGGATAGGTCGTCGAACGATAAAAACAATTTTTGGAAAAGGTCGCTGAGATGGGGATTTGTTTTTTACAGAAAAAAATAAGCCCAAAAGGGGACAGTTAAAACTTTATTTTTTCTCATGGACTGGTACATGTTTTTTCCCGGCATAAATCGCCTAAGGTGCTCTATGCTCCCAAAATTTGGGGCTTCGATTCCTTCCTGGGCTACTACCCAGTACGGCCCCGGGCGGAAAGACCTCTTCACGATGTAGGGGGCCCTTTCCCAGTGTGAAAGAGCTTGTGCAGGGCGTCGGGTTTTAAACTTCCTTTTGAGGGCGAGTTCTCCTAAAGGTGAAGGGCCTGGGTTTCCGGGCGTTGCGATTTTAGTACAGAACGCCTTCGAGGTATTGGACGTCCGTTTTGCATGAAAACTAATCGTTGGGTTTTTCGAGACGATCTAGGTCGTCGAGCCGTGCTTGGTTGGGGTGTCCCCATTGTAGTGTTTGACCCTGGGGAGCCAAGGGGGACGTCGGGTTTTTATTACAGCCTCGGAAAGCCGAAGACCATGAAATAGGGGGAACGCCAGTGTTATGGGTAGCTGAGTGCTAGTCCCCCTTTGCACCGCGGGAGTTCGCGTACCAACGGGGCCCGGGGTTTTATTATTCCTTTGATAAAGTGCTTTTTGAGTGTTCTAGTTCCCCCTTCCGTTTTGGGACGTTCGGGCTGGCCATTTTGGCTCTGGGGGGGGTGACAGAGACGTTTTTACAAGCATGTCTTTTTTCCTCGCAAAAATCCTAAAACAGGTTTGGGGTAAAGTTTGAGCCCAGGCTGATGATTTGGGGTATCCGAATCGGTGTTTTTTTTCATCGATGAAGGCGACTGCTTTTCCGTGGGGTTTGGGGTGATGGGCTTGACCTCGTCCATTTGGAGAACTTGTCGCGAGTAGATCCACTTAAAGTTCCCGGTGCGGTGGGAAGGGGGCCAGCAGTCGCCCCCAAAACGAAGGCTATGGGGGGGGGATTGTTTGGAGTTCTTGACCGGAAGGTGATTTTTTGGCAAAAAATTTGGGCTCCCTTGCTGTGCGCACCATTTTCCCCCGGGGGGCTTTCCATGGCCAAAAAAACCTCCCGGGAAAGCTTTTCGTACCAGTTTCTTTGCTGGCGTGGTTCCCGCATTCCAACATAATACTTGTAAATTGCGGCGTCGTTTTCCTTTGGGAATGAACCGAGGCTTCGAATTGGAGTTCTTCCTCATTGTACTCCGTCGAGGGGATTATTTGGCTGGGCGGACCATGCGCTCGCCCCCGTTTTGTGGGATGGTACAGTTTTGAGAGGTATTGGATGAAGTCATCGCGCCAATCGACGTCGGGCGGGAATTGCTCCGATCACATGTTACCTGGGGGGGGTGGACACCGTCGGTTGGGCCTTCGTAGTTGCAGCGATGGATGGTTCAGTGGGTCTTGGAGAAGCTCCCACCGGGGGGGTGATCTATGACCAGCTTGGACATTCGTCGGCCCCCTGGTTCCTCACAAAGGGATTGGTGGTATCAATCCCAAGAATTTATCTTCATTTTTTGGGAGGGCGCGCGATATCCCCATCTTCTCTTTGGGAGCATTTCCATTCGTTGTTCAGCGGGTTATTACCGGGGTTGAGTCGCCGTTAACGAGATGCATTTCACGCCGATTCGCTGGCAATACATTTCCCTGGAGCGCGCTTCGTATTCCGACGTTTTTGGGTGTCGGGAATAGTAGGGGTAGGGCGTGGGAGCTTTCCTTCGGGTGGCGATATGAATAAACCACCCCGCTTCGTGGATAATAGGGAGCCATCGAAAAACAGGGTCCAGTTTCGGGGGCTTTCCGGGTTTTTGGGCCTGATGTCAGTCCATTCGGGGATGAAGCGGGAATGCTTGCGACTTATCTTGGGGCCCCGGAAAGCGTGTTGAACATTCCTAGCTCGACCGCCCAAAATTTATAATTCGTCCGTGGCCTTTCCCGTTCTAGAATTCGCCCACGAAAACCGGGCACTATTCACTTGCGTGGTCTTGAAAAAATGCCAGACTTCCGTCGGTGATAGGGCCGCGTATAGTATTTCTACACCTGGGTATCTGTCTTGGGAAACATTGAACACCTCACTTTCAAAGTAAAGGGGGCTGATGGGATAGGGATGCCCCCGCTCGCCTCGACCCCCTGACGAGCTGACTACTCGGGTTGGGGGCCGGGGGTACAAAAAACATTGGGTTTGTCATCTTTCGGGGCGGTAGCCGGGGCTCGTGAAGTACTTTTTTAAGTCGGGCCAATGCTGGGCGGGTTCGCATTCCACACAATTTCTGTTCGCCCTGAAGAGTCTAAGAAAAAAGGGGGGCCTTTTTCGCCCGAGGGGGAGCAATGAAGGGTTAAGGGGAGCCATGCATTGGCAAGCTTTGTATGTTACTTAGAGGGAGACTTCATTTGTAGGGTGTGGTATTTTTTTGGGGTTTCGTGGGTCTAGATTTGGTGACATATTGCCGAGCAATTTCCCGATGATGCCCCAAATATGCATTCTTTGGGTTTAGTTTCCATCGAACTTGTTGAGGCCTTGAATTTTCGATGTCGGGGCCAGTGTTTTTGCGGGGTGTTTTTGACAATCACTCGTCCGTAGGCCTCGACCCTTCCCGGGGTAGCTCCTTTAGGCATTCCTGAATGGCGCGTTTAATGTAGCACCGGGGTTCTTGAGCCCAAGACATCTGGGGAGCATAGGCGCCGAAGGGGGTAGAACGCGTTTTGATCTATCTTCTACCTTTAGCGCAATTTTGGGACCAGAATAACCTCAAAACAGAGCAGTTCGCAACCAGCGGGGGAGTCGATGACTTCGCATGCACGGGAGAGGGGAAAAGGGTCGGGGGGGGGAATGTTTTTTAAAATCTGTAGTCGATGCACATTCCCATTTATTGTTCTTTTTATGTACAAAATTTCCGGATTGCAACCAAACGGGGTGGTTCACTTACCTAATGAACCCCGCAGCTAGGGGTCGGTTATTTTTTCCCTTTAAAGGCCCCTTTACATCTGGCCGAACCTTCGAGTTTTTTTGGGGAGTTGGCTTGGGGCCCCTTCGACACGTTTAGTGAATTTTTTGGCATATCCCAGGGGGCTCCTGGCATGTCTGCTGGTTTCCGACAAAAATGTCGAGTTACTACGTAGAACTGATAGCGTGCTTTTTTGCTCGGGGGCAGGCCACCGATGACGGCGGTCCCTTCTCGGGATCGCCATCGACCAGGGCCACCATCTTTGTCTCTCTGGATTTCTTCGAGCGCGCGTGGTCGGGGTTTCTGGAATGTCGAGTCCCTTGGCTCCTAGTGAAATGGGATATGCTTCTCGTGATGGTTGATGAATGACGAGAAGGTAGAGAATTTTTTATAGAAAAATATGGTGATGGTGGTCTTGTTGTTTGGAAAAGAGGGGAGATGAATTGGTTTGGATTGTAGCGATTAGTGAATTCTCTTGCCAGGATGCCTCTCGTGGAGTAACTTTGGATAGCTAAAGTTTTGCATGGCATGAGGAGAGAGAGATAGAGGGGAACAAGGAGAGGATGGGGGAGTCAATTTGATGTCTCCTCTTGGCTCCTTGCTTCATTTGTTCAGGAATCAGACATAGGCAAAATCGAGGTAGAAAAGAGAGGAAAGGAGGAGGATGGGCGGTCGGCCGATCACTAATTGTGATCCTTGGCACTTGGTGCACGTTCCATGCATGATATTTTGAGGTAGGGCCAAGACAGAGGGCAGTAGGGCCCAATGCCCGGTCGGCCGCCCCCACTGGGCACTCTAAAGGGCCTAGTTTGTGACACTAACCTTCCTATGCTAATTAAGATGCATGAAAACATTCGTGGACAAGAAAAGATTCAAGATTTTATTGTTTTTTTCAATTTTTATTATGGCTAAGCATGATTATGTTTTGAGATTAATTAAAGGAGATGATTATGTAATGAAAAGATTTTAGGAATTTAAAAGAGAGTGGAAAAAGGAAACTTACCTTTCTGAGAAGCCGTGCTTTCAATTATTTGAAGTAGGGTCATCCCCCTCATTTGCTCGTCGAATTTTGCTTGCGGGGTTTTTGGAGGTGGAGTGTTGCATGGCTTGATCACCTTCTTTTGCCATCCCCGGTTTGGGTTTCGCCCGAGGTTGTTGCTTCACTTTTGTCAAGTAAGTATAATTAACAAAAGGGTCAATTTCAAATACCTTGACTATGGAGCATTGCTCGATTTTTGGCTTGAAGTGGAATATCTCTTGGGTTCCATTGATGTTGAATTGAATTTCTCCAGCCCCTACATCGATGTGTGCATTGGAGGTGCTGAGAAATGGTCTTCCTAGGATGAGGGGGGTCCTCTTGTCTACCTCCATATCCCAACACCACGAAATCCACGGGGGTGAAGAATTCTCGTATCTTGACGGGAATATTTTCAGCGATCCCTCCGGGGTAGCGAATTGATTGATCCGCTAGCTGCAAACACATTGGTGGGGGGACAAAGTAGTATGGGTTAGTTTATCGAATACTGCCTTTGGCGTGATGCTAACACTTGCTCCCAAATCGCAGAGGGCGTGCTCGAATTGTTGAGTCCCGATGGAGCAATCAATGTAGGACACCCTGGGGCCTTCTTCTTTAATGGCAGCTGGTTGAGTATAGCTACGCTACACTCCTCCGTTAGCTTGATGACTTCGGTGGTGGGTAACAACCTCTTGTGGTTGAGAATGTCCCGCAGATACTTGGCATAGGTCGGGACCTGCATTGCATCAAGTAGGGGTATATGGACATATAGTTGACGGATTACCTCAACAAATTTCCCGAAGCGATCGTCTGAAGATTGTCTTTTGGCTTGCGTGGAAAGTAGTAGTATGTTTGTATCGTAGTACTCATGTGGGGGTATTCTCCCATGGAACTTGACAGAGTCCTGGGTTGGTGCAAGTTCTTCCTCGCTTCATGTTGTTCTTCTGCCTCAACTTCTTTCTCCTTTCTGGTTGACTTGCCTGAAGTGTTAGGATATGGTGGATCGCGAGTGGTCTTACCCCCCCCCTTGTGGTCACCGCATTTATACTAGAGACTTTATTAGAATTACCAAGATATGGAGCAGAGGATATCAATTGAGAAAGTTTTCTTTCTATCATGTTATTGCAATTCAATTTTTTCTTTACAATAGAAGCAAAGTCATTCATTTTATTGTTTAAGGGTTTCAAGGTCTTATCATTGGCGGCTAGCTTATTGTTTAAACTTTCATTAATCCTAGATTGGCTTAAGACAAGATCTTTAAATGAAGGTGATTAATATTATTAAAGCTCTTACCTCCATTACTTTGATAGAAAGGTCGTGGCTTTGATCCCGATTGTTGAGGTTGATCTCTGTTGTTGCTGATGAAGCTCACGCCTTCATTTGTTTCAGGGCAATTATTTCCCGAATGATTTCTACCACATACCTCACACCGTTGTTTTGCCTTGTTACCCCGTGTGGAGGCATAGTGTTGGATGGCTTCTCTATCCTTTTTAAAAGTTTGCTCGTTCTTCGAGTTTCTTCATCAAGAGATCCATACTTGGGGAGAGTGCACTTACTTCATGAATATTTTCTGCACCCTTTTTCTTGACGGGGAGCCTTTCATCTTTCCACCCTTGATTCGTCACTAATCTTCTCAATGAATCTTTCGCTTGTGTGACGTTGAGTGAAGTGAATGCTCCTCTTGGGGCTGCATCAAGGTGACTAGGGTTTTTGGGTGTTAACCCGTAGTAGAAGCCTTGAATCGGGCCCCCAAAATCTTGAATTCCATGATGAGGCATTCCCGAATGTACTCCTGGAGACGTTCCCATGCTTCGGGAATAGTCTCATCTGCTTGCTGTTGGAAGCTTGAAATTCTTCCACGAAGAGCGGTTGTTTTGCCCATCGGAAAGAACTTCTTGAGAAATGCAATGGTAACACTTCTCCTAGGTGGCAACTTCCCTCAGAATGAGCATAGAACCTTGTTTCGCCTTCCCGAGTAATGAGAACAGGAAAGGCGAAGACGAATGATATCCGATCAACATTCTTAATGGAAATGGTGCCACTTACCTCCAAGAAATGCTGGAGATGTGCTTTTAGCATCCTCGGGGGACTTCCCCCCAAAAAGAGTTGGCTTGCACTAGGTTGATCAAAGCTGGCTGCAGCTTGAAGGTAACACCCCCTGTATTAACGTCTAGTCCTTGGGCCACGTGAGCGACTAAAGGAGCCGAGAAGTCGGAAATAGCCTCTTCAGCCATAGCTTGCTTGATAAACGGAGTGTAACCTCCTTCTTGTGTGGATCCGAGTTTGAGGTGAGCTTTCGAGGGGACACTAGACGATGTCTAGAGTTCCTTCAGAAACTTTTAGGATTTTCAAATGTGGTTGCTTGAAACTGGAACTCACTCATACAATGCCTTGCTTCACAATTAAGAAAGACAAAGGCAAGGGGTAAGCCCCTACAACTATTTGATAACTAATTTGATAGTAAACTCTGGATTCAATTCTATTAAAATTTCTAGGCTATGCTTTCCCTGGCAACGACGTCAGAAATGTTTGTTTGGTATTTCTTATGACTACTGGATAAATCCGCAAGCGCACAGATTATACTGTTGTAGCACTTCACCGAGGTGTATTCCGGGTATCGTAATTTATATTCTCCCAAGGGAAAGCGAAGCTAGAAATAATAATAAAAGAGAGATCCTAGAGATCACCTCAATTTAGTACCAACTAGTGTAAGGGGTAATCGATATATGATGGGAAGGTGATGATGTAGGAAACCGGTAAAGATAAGTAAGAGATGACCAGTGAGTATAACTATGTGGGAGGACAACGAGAGAGTAAAAGGACTCCTGTGATTCCAACTCTACCTTTGTGGATTAACTATGGCACTCAGATGAGACAAACATCGATTAATTCCTCAATACAAGTATGCTAGGCGAGGGGATAGATCAGTAGGAGGACAAAACTCCTACCAGACCGCGCCCTCTTCTTATGGGGGCCTTTATCTTTTAAGAACTTGCCTAAGAACACGTGGTGGAATACAAAGACTAGACAAGGTTGTCACTCTCTTGCTAGCTACCACAAACAATCCGTGCAACAAGCGATAACCAAAGGCAAGATTAAGTATAAGCACCACACTTACACCTATTCTCACTACTCTAATCGTGTATACAACAACTAGAATACCCTATGACAGGCGATGATCGCATACAGGAAAGGCCACAAGGATCTCAATCGAGTTTATAACAACTAAATGACTAGATAAACCACAACAATTACTATAACAAGTATAATATTGCACAAAGTAAAGACTAAGTAAAGTAAAGAAGGAATATTGCATAAATAAGTAAAGTCTTACAAAAGGGAAAAGATACAAGAGTTTATACCAGATCCTCCAGGAAGACAACTCCAGAAAGCCCGAGCAAATCTCTACTCAACTCTAACTCCCACACTAGAGAAACACCACTAGACTAATCTCCACTTGAGAACAATAGTGGTTTGTATGGATTACATCATGATTAGAGAGGGAGGTCTTGCCTCTATTTATAGTGGGGTGGAGTAGGGGCTACTCTAGCACCACATCATCGATCAGGGGGCTTCAATCCTCCTCCCTTGGATCAAATCATCATAGAACCGCCTTGGAAGAATGGCTTCGATTTGCAACATGTGCTAGTTGATATGGCGGTTGAGAGGGGTCCAACCGACCTAGGGGGTGGTCGGCCCGACCCCCCCTTTGGCCAGTGGGCTACCCCTTGGCCTTCTGGGTGTGGCCCCACTGGTCAGGGACTGAGTGGGGGCCAGGTGGGCCCAAGGGGTGGTCGGCCGACCCCCCTTGGGGTCTCTGGCCCACCTCTTCCTCCCTGGTCCTGGTCCCACTTGTCATGGATGTTGGGTGATTGTTCTAAGGTAGTTGTGTTGATCTCTTTAGTGTGGGCCCATGAATCCATGTACCTTGCATGTGAGCCGTTGGGAGAAAGCACAGAGTGATCCAAGGGTTGGAATCACTCTAGGATGCTTCTTCTGGATCATGGCCGAGGGGGAGACCTGGTGGGCCCACAGGGTTGTCGGCCGACCCCTGTGTGGGTCCCACTGGGTCTCTTTTGTTCCATTTCTTCAATACTGCAACAAAATACTCATGGACATGTGGAACTTGTTATTTTATAAAGTATGCTCATGCAATGATTGTTTTATCCTTGATCCTGAAGTTATTGGCAACATTTTAGTTATATAAAAGTGCATCATATTTTGTGCCAACAACCTTGCCTGGGATGACACCGCAGAATGAGAAGTTCGCCAGACAGAGGCCGTGCTTTGAATGCTCGAGTCGATGGAACATGTTGGGGAAGATTACATTGAGAGAACTGCCTCCGTCGACTAGTATCCTCCTGAGGGAGCTGGTTGCAATTGCTGCGCTGATGACCAGGGGAAGCAACCAGGTAGTCGTGATGTGACCATTGATCGTCCTTGGAGAAATCGATCTGGCGCCTCGTCTTGTCCGGGGAAGAGGTATTGGAGCTGCCGTCAACGTCGATGGAAGCCCGGTGGCGTCGCCTCCTATTGCTGGTCGGGAACCCACATAATATGGGGAAGATGTGGGTGGCTCTTATGAAATTGGGACCCGGCGGCTTTGCTGCTTCATCTCTTGTAGGGTTGTCGTTCGATTTCTCCTTGTCCGGCTTGTTTTGGACGGCCTCCTTGAGGGCAATACACTCTGGCATGGTGTGTTTTGCCTCTTTGTGAAGAGGGCACGAGCCGTCGAGGATTTCCTTCTACGTGTTTGTTGGGGATATTACCTCGGCATATCCCCAGGGACCTTATGGCCTACCGACCAGAAGACGGCCCATCACACAGGCCTTGCGGCACGCGACCAGCCCATCGTGCTCGCCAAGGACTCCGAGAAGCCTTGGTCGCCAAGGAAGATCCTAGTAGATAGCTTCGGATCCCTTACCTTGAGGGATCGATCGTAATCTGTTAGGATATGGAAATTGTAACCCTGCTCTCTGGCTATATAAGGAGGTCGGGACCCCCTCGAAAACTATCTTTGATAATCTCTTAGATCTCATCTACACCTCGTGTAACCTAATACTCATATCAGTCCAACCACCAGAACACAGGACGTAGGGTATTACGGCGATTTGCCGGCTTGAACCTATGTAAATCGCAGTGTCTACGCTCTCTGTCTTACGCTTGATTGCCGTCACCACACCTCCGTCTACAATCTACTACCGTAGGGTACCCCCTAGGTAGTTTGCGACACATATTTCGTCGATAGTTGGCGCGCTAGGTAGGGGTGTGTGCATCAACTCCAAGGCTCGTCAAGCGGTTACCTTTCCCGGATCCATGGTCATCCCCGCGGGCGGCGCCGCCCTCCAGATCGGATCTATGGTTTGGACTATTCATGGCACCGTCTCCGTCTCAAGAACCGCGGAACCCACGCGACTCCTCCCGCGCCGAACCCTCCTCTAGTCTAAGGTTTAACCACCAAGATGGCTCAAAGCGCTCCAGATCGCATTGCTCCTAGCAATGAGGTGAGCATTGTTGATCATATCGATGAAGACCTCGCTGATTGCCTCGACCTCATCGATGCGGCTCGCCGCCAACTCCGTTACCATACGTCGTTCACGCGCAAGAAGATCACCTCAGAAGCTCCACAGCGCCGCTCGTTGCCCGGCTTCACGGGCCCCATCTCCGGACGGAAGCGCTGACGTGGCAACAGCCACAAAGAAGTCCTTGATGGTCCCTGCCCCCTCCACGGACAAGGAAAGCACACCATGCGGGAGTGCATCGCCTCAAAGAGGCCATCCAAGGCAAGGCAGACGCGAAGCGATTAAGCGACGACCTGTCAAGGGAAGACAAGATGGAAGCTCCGGCTATAGGCTTCACAAAGGCCATACTCATCTTCCCATATTCGGCGGGCACCCAAGCAGTAATGGTAAGCGTCGCCGAGCCTTTACTAACAGCAACAGTGTTTGTGTCACTCCCCCAGATTGGACAAAGCACTGGATCGATTTCTCCAGAGATGACCACCAGATACGTCATGACTACCCTGGTCGCTTCCCCTGGTCGTCAGCGCAGCTGTCTCGACCGGTTTCTTCAAAAAGATACTTGTTGATGGGGGCAACTCCCTCAACGTTGTCTTTCCAAGTACACTCCGACGACTCAAGTTCCGGGAAAGCAACATCTACCAGCGAAACTTCTCCTTCCATAGCATAATCCCGACGGAAGCTCGAAATCGTCCACACAGATCACCCTCCTAGTCCGATTTGGGTCCGATCACTAGTACGCGAAGAGCTTGTCAACTTCGTGGTCGCCGACTTTGATACCCCGTATGACGTTATCCTCGGACGACCTGCGCTCTCGAGACTCATGGCGATACCACACTATACCTACTTAGTGCTCAAGATACCGGCGCCACAAGGAGTCATCAGCCTCCACTCCAAACTTCAGATCGCCTACGAATGGAGCAAGAGGCGATCGAGGACGTGACTAGGTGGGAACATCAACGCAGTACTCAGATCTGCTTGTCCGAAGCGACCGACCCCCGAGCAAGGGACTTCGACATCCCAGAGCCTCCGACCAGCGCGCTTCGAAGAAATCTAGAGAAACGAAGACGGTGTCCCTGGTCAACGACGACCCTGAGAAAACCGCCGTAATCGGTGCCGACCTCGATCTAGAGCAAGAAAGCGCACTTGTCAGCTTCTTATGACGCAACATCAACATCTTCGCTTGGAAACCGGCGGACATGCCAGGGGTCCCCCAACCGTGCTGAGCACTCATTAAACGTGGTTGAAGGGGCCAAGCCCACTCGTCAGAAGCTCAAAAGGTGCGCACCGGACCGCAAAGAAGCCAATAAAGCTGATCACCCCGATTGGCTTGCTAATCGGTGCTTGTAAGAAAAAAGAATAATGAATGGAGAATGTGTGTTGACTATACGAGCCTCAACAAGCACTGCCCTTCTGACCCTTTCCCTCTTCCGCGTATCGACGAAGTCGTTGACTCCACCGCGGGATGCGAACTCCTCTCCTTCCTCGACTGCTACTCCGGCTACCACCAAATAATGTTGAAGGCAGAAGACCAGATAAAGACATCGTGCATCACTCCTTTCAGTGCCGACTACTACACAACAATGTCCTTCGGACTAAAAAACGTCTGCATCACGTACCAGTGCGCTATACAAGAATGCTTGAAGGAACTCATCCTAGGGAAGGTAGAGGCCTACGTAGATGATGTAGTCATAAAAACACACAGCGCAGAGACATTGATCGCCAACATAGAGGCAACCTTCAAGGCCCTCAACAAGTTCAGGTGGAAGTTAAACCCAAAGAAGTGCATTTTCGGGGCATCATCAGGAAACCTGCTCGGCAACATCGTCAGTAGATCTGGCATCCAGGCTAATCCGGAAAAAAACTGCCACGGTTCTTCAAATGAAGCCTCCGTCTAACATCAAGGACGTACAGAAACTTGCCGGGTGCATGGCCGCCCTGAACCGCTTCATCTCTCGCCTGGGTGAAAAAGGCCTACCATTCTTTGGGCTCTTGAAGGTGGACAGAAGTTCACATGGAACAACGAAGTAGACCGAGCATTCGCCGACCTAAAGAAGTACCTCATCGAACCTCCCATCCTTGCCACGCCAAAGGAAGAAGAACCAATGCTGCTTTACATCGCCGCAACTAACCGGGTCGTCAGCACCGTCATGGTGGTCGAATGTGAATAAAGGGACGCACATACCGATTCAGCGACCATGCTACTTTGCAAGCGAGGTGCTCAACGAGTCAAAAACAAGATACCCCCAGGTGCAAAAGCTACTATACGTGGTCCTCATCACCGCGCGCAAACTCCGGCACTATTTTCAACGACAAAACGAAGGTGACAATCGTCACCGAATTTCCGCTAGGCGATATCCTGCGCAACAAAGATTCCACCGGACAGATAATCAAATGGGCAGTCGAACTTGGAACCTTTAACATCGCTTTCCAAGGGCATCATACAATCAAGTCACAAGCACTCGTCGAATTCATCGTCGAATGGACCGACATCTAGGTCCCAGTAACCAACGAAGCCCCCGGGCATTGGACTCTATTCTTCGACGGTTCTCTGTCCATCCACGAAGCAGGCGTCGGTCTCCTGTTCATATCACCATCTGGTGATAAGCTTCGCTACGTCCTGCGACTACTATTCTCGGCATCCAACAACGCCGCCGAATACGAGGCAGCATTACACGGACTCCGCATCGCCACGAACTCGACATAAGGCGCATCATCGTCAACGGCGACTCAGCCCTAGTGATCAACCAGCTCAACAAAAAATGGAACTACTCCAATGATAAGATGGACACGTATTGCGTTGCCATCAAAAAGTTAGAAGGGAATTTCTTCGGGATTGAATATTACCACATTCCATGTGATTGGAACCAGGCAGCAGACGAAATGTCCAAGCTAGGATCATCGCGATCCCCCGTCTCGAGGGGAGTCTTCGTTCAGGACCTACTCAAACCATCGATCGCCGACAAGTGTGTTGACGGTAAATATGAGCTATTTTATCACCATCAAAATACCGTCAACATCCTTATATTCAAAGGAAAACAAGCATAACCTGAACATATTGTGCCAAATAACTAGTTTCACATGTCCCCTTTACTATTTGATGCAGGTAATGACAAATGGGGACTTTTGGGAGCTAGTGGGCCCACTTAGGGGGTCGGCCGACCACCCTGTGGGGCCACTAGGCCTCCTAAGCCCCCATGATCCAAGAACCACTCTCTACAGCACTCTCTACACCTTGGATCCAAGTGTATTTCCTCCAAACAGTTCAGATTTGCATCCTAAGGATTCATGGGCCCACATCAAGGATAACAACAACATAAACATCTCAGAACAAACAACCAATGAAGATGACAGGTGGGACCAGCATACAGGAGACAGAGGTGGGCCAGAGACCCCTTAGGGTGGTCGGTCGACCTGCCACTAGGGCCCACCAGGACACCCACATGCCCTTGAGCAGTGGGGACACCTTCTGGAGGGAAATGGCAGGGCCCACCTGCTATAGGGCGGTCGGCCGGCCGTGCCAAGGTGCCCAAAAGATGCTCCAAGTCCCCACTGCCTTCCTGCATGCCGCCATGCATCCACTTGATCTCCACCATTGATCTAAGTTGGTTACAATGACGGTTGGATCCTACGGTAGCTCATGCAAGTGACGCAGATCGCTGACGTGGCACTAGACTCTACCTCTAGCTATAAATAGACCTTTAGAGATTCCTTCTCATTCATACCTCATTGGAGAAATACTACTCTCTAGTCTCTTAGCGGAGCTCTTCATAGTGTTATGCTAGTTGGAAGAGAGTGAGGAATTCTTCTGGAGAAATCCCTGCATCTGTCGGGAATCTTCTCCGGAGTTCTTCCTCAGCGGATGCAAGTCTCGTGTAAGTTTAGCACTAGTAAGTGACTTCTTCTGAGTTCTTTATAGTATTCAGTATTCTAAATCTGGTTTAGCTGTTATACAACTTTTCATGCTTGCTCATCGCTTTGCTCTGAGTAAAGTGCTTTAATCTTAGACCAAGTTAAAGTAGTAAGATTAGTGTAGACGTGGTGTCTAAGGTTCATCTTACCTTTGTAAACCGCTTATCACGCTGATTGTTCGTGGATGCTAGTAGAAGGTGACAGCTCTATCTAGTCTTCGTATTCCACCACGCGTGTCAGATAAGTTCTTAAAAGGTAGGGCTTCAATACAACTTGATGACGCGATCCGGTTAGAGTTTGTCCTCTTTCTGATCTGTCCCATCGCCTCCTGCAAGAGAAGGGCTGATAAAGCCCGTATAACCAACTATCCCTTGTTAGATATCTTTGCTATATCGAACCTCTCAACCCAGTTATCATAATCTCCCTTGATCCATCATAGGACATATCCATAATCCTAGTTAACTCACTTCTCATTCCTGAGGAAAATACGATTACTTGGAATACTACCCGGTGAAGGCTACACTTGACAACCGAAACGCTTGCGGTCTTTTACCCGTTTGCCACTTTGGTGTCAACAAGCTTTCTGGCGTCGTTGCTGGGGAACGGTAGCTGTTTTAACTAGAACCCTTTGGTCCTATTTTATCTTTGTTTGAATTCATCCTTTCACTCCACATACACATATGGATCAAACCCACTTTTCCAATATGGTGCTCCAACGGGTGCTAGCTTGGAGCCACCTAAATCATCTCAGGCCGTTGTGGCCATTCGTTATGAGCTCCGCCCAAGTCTCATAGAGATGGTTCAGGAAAAACCATTTTCTGCGGATGAAGACCAGAATCCCATTACTCATATACGTGAATTTGAACAACTTGTCCATGTGTCCACATACAAGGGATGAGGCCAGGTACCTTAAGTGGAAGTTATTTCTGTTCTCTTTAACGGGAATAGCCAAACGATGGTACGCTCGCCACGTAGATAACCGAAAGGAGACTGGGAAAAATTGATGCCTAAATTCTGTTTGGCACTCTTCCCTATCCCTTGCATCATTCGTCTTCGAAAAGAGCTCATCAATTTCTCGCAAAGAGAAAGAATCTCTAGGTGAAGCATGGGCCCATCTTGTAGATCTAGTATCTTCAGGCCCTGATCTCGCTATAACCAAGCCTACAATGTTACAACATTTTTATGGAGGTCTTAGCAGAGATTCTACGCAACTCCTTGACATATCTTCCGGGGGAGCCTTCCTGTGTTTACCCGTTAGTCCAGTGAAGAGTCTTCTCACGAAGATTCTTGATAACACCCCCTATACTAACATATATTATGAAGAACTCACGGAAGAACAAAAACCAACCCCTAGAATTGAAACAACATTGATAGCCGAAACTCTTCCCTCTACATCTCAAGATCCTGCTATCGAACCTGAACCACCAAGGGAAGAAGAAATTCAATGTTGACTGTCCTTAAGTATCAAATCCAATCGTCAACTAAACAAGGATAAGGATCTATATGAAACCAACACATAGAAATAGGGTTTATACTGACAAAATTCCATGAGTTTTGGTGAATGTCTATTTCTGCAGGGGGATATCAGGAAATATGGAGGAAAGGCCCACATGTCATGATTACATAGAGATAAACAACATCCGTAGAAATAAGAACACTCTAGAAGAGTCAAGAAGGCGCGAGAAGGAACCAGAGGCCGAGCGGGCCCAGGGGCAGGGCGGCCGCCCTACCCCTGGGGCGGCCGCCCTAGGGCAAGGCCCAATAGGGTCTGCCTTGTGGGACCACCTCTCCACCGCCTTTGAGATCACATCTAAGCCCTCTATTAAGGTCGGTTTGATCCGACGGTTGACGTTCATTTGAGGAGCCTATATAAGGAAGGCCCCTGACCCAGAGGAGGAGAGTCTCTCTGACCTAATTCATTATTCATCATCCATCTCAAGAGGAGAAGCCCCTGATCAAGCCCTAGAGCCACCACATCAATTGATCTCTAGTTTAGCATAGATATATAGGATTAGAACTAGAAGGAGTCAATCTTCGATTGGTTTCCGGATCTGTCAAGAGGATTATTGGTAATTCTCTCTCTAGTTCTTCATTTGTGCTTCAATATTATGAATATGAGTTTGCTCTACTTCATTATATTGTTTATGACTTTACTCTATTCGTTTATGTTTTAGTTATATTGTTCTTAGTCTATTATGATTATATACTTGGCTTAGTTAGATCTGAATCATATTCATGTTTAGGATCGTATAGCGTTTATCCATCAGTACTATGGGTAAATGATAGATATTGTGTAGGCGTGGTGCCTAGACCGTATTTATCTACGATTGTACCCTACATTCCGGATCGAGAGGTAGATCGCGGGAGTGACAGTCCTGTTGAGTCCTTTGTAGTCCTCCTCCCGTTTGTAGGGCAGGCAGAGCAGTTCTATTACGGGGAAATGATTGCTATGTTCTTCATCTTCCTTAGTAATACTCACTACACATGAATATCTCTTTTCTTGCCATGATTGCCAAGTGTAATTGCACTAATCATAGTATGCTAGACTTAGGAAATTTCTTTGTAGTTCGTCCTAATTCCATGCTAATGACTTGCTAGAATATCTGTTGAGGTGCTTATCATTATCTTATGTGGCTACATATATGCTGATCAGTATTTATCTTTTGTCACTATTCATTCATTATCTATATCTTATGTGACACTTATGTTGTACTGAGTGAGATAGATGAAAACTCTCCATTACACATGTAGTGATACTCATTAATCATCTTTATTCATTCCTCATTTATTCCTTAGTATCCCTTCTCAGTGGTAAAAATATAAATAACAATACCTGGAATACTCCTGGTTAAAATGCTACATCGGTATAATCAGTGCGCTTGCAGAAATATATTTATTAATTTATTGGAAGAGCAAATTCATATTTTAGTACCGCATCTCTCGGGCATGCTGGGGATGACAACCTGGCTTAAGTGTCATGAGATGTGGTTAACCCTTTTTGGCGCTGTTATCAGAAATAGAATTTATTCTACTTTTGGTAATGACGTTAAGAAGTATCAACAAGCATTTTTGGCGCCGTTACCGGGGAAGGATGATTATCTATCAAAAGGAATAAATGAGTTGTCACTTGCATCACTAATGTGATTGAGAAAACATCAATTCTCTACTCGTATAGCCTTACCCTTGATCTTTGCTATTTTTCATATCATCTTTATGCAGGGTAATGTATGAATAGATTTGATCTTCCAGACAATTTTGTTGAAAATCCCGATGCATTAATCAGAAAGACAAAATCCAAGCTCAAGAAAGTAACAGAATCATCATCATCAACATTTCAGCTTGAAGCTTCATCCAATCAAGAAGATCATCAAAACATCGTTCGGTACTTGACACCAGAGTTCGGGGCCATGGCAGACATGTCAATCCGTGAGTTCTCAGCCCCACCACGGACAACATCCGCACTGGACCTGCTGCGAACATTGATCAGTCATTTGAGCTCAAGCCTGCGCTCATCAACATGGTGCAAGCAAGCCAGTTCTGTGGGAAGGCACATGAAGATGCTAGTGCTCATCTCCAACACTTCCTGGAGATTTACAAGCACATTCACTATTAAGGATATCCCCAGAGACGCCATACTACTTTACCTTTTCCCATTCTCACTCTTGGGAAGAGCGAAGCAGTGGTTCTATGCAACCAAGGAGAAGAATATTACGTGGGCACTATGTTCCACCAATTTCCTAGCAAAATTCTTTCCCATGGGAAAGACCAATGCTCTTCGTGGGAAGATTTCAAATTTTCAGCAACAACATGACGAGTCCGTTCCAGAAGCATGGGAGCGCCTCCAAGATTACATCCTAGAATGTCCCCATCATGGAATGGAAAAATTGGTTACTTATGCAGACTTTCTATCATGGGCTCAGTAACAGTACCCGTGAGACCATGGATGCTGCTGCCGGAGGAGCGTTCCTATCACTTACAATACCACAAGCCACAACTCTTGTGGAGAAGATGGCATCCAACCAAGGTTGGAGTGAAGAAAGAACTCAAAGTCGCAAGAAAAGTGGAGGTATGCACCAGCTCAAAGAGGTAGACATGCTGTCAGCAAAGCTAGACCTGCTCATGAAAAGACTCGATGAAAAAGCTGGAGAGAAGAAAGAAGTTATGAACATCTATGACTCTCACATGACCTGTGAGGAGTGTGGAGATACTGGACACTCAGACAACCATTGTCTAGAATTGCAAGGGACGTGAACTACATCAACAACAACAACTACTACAATCGTCCTCAGCAAAATCAAGGTTGGAATCAACAACCACAAAGGCCTAACTACTCAGGTAATTATCAAGGTAACAATTTCAATACTCCTAGTTTTCCACCTTTGAGAGAGTTAGTAGCTAACCAAGGAAAATTAATGGATAACATGTCTAAGAAATTAGCATCCAATGATAAAATACTAGAAACTATAAATAATAGAATGGATAATTTTCTGTTGCCATCAAGAATCAAATTAGCTTTAATAAAATGATTGAATCTTTGCTAACCCAAATGGCTGCTGTTGTTCCTATCACTAACCACAGTATTCCATCACAACCGGGAAGGATTAGAATCTGCAAATCTTATAGACATATTTGATGCAGGTGCTTATTGGAACAACCCCACAGAAGAGTGGTGTGGCGACTCTATGCCAACCAAGAAAGGAGATCCTGGACGACCCGTCATCCCAATCTCCATTGGCGTCACAGAGTTTCCTGAAGCACTTTGCGACTTCGGCGCAAGCGTCAATGTCATGCCAGGGTAATCTATGAGAAATTCTTCAATTATCCTTTATTAGAAACAACCTGTGTTTGCAGCTTGCAGATCGGACACTATGCTACCCAAGAGGAATATTAAAAGATATCCGTGTCCGAATTGGTACCTCATATGTCCCAGTAGACTTCATGGTGATAGAGACCGGTGTTGATGAGGAGTCACCATTAACCTTGGGAGGCCACTCTTGAACACCGCTGGAGCTATCATCTATGCTAGCACCGCCAAGATCAGTTTCTACATAAAAGGGAAGAAGGAGACATTTACCTTCAAGAACAAAACCATACAAGCTCCTGAACAACCTCAAGATCAGCCAAAGAAGAGGACCAATGGAAGGAACAAGTAGAAAAAAGTAGAACAAGAACAAGAACAAGAAGCAAGTACGAATAGAATCAACAAAGATGGTCACGGCACTCCACAATAATCAAGATCACCAAATCAGATCCCCTCATTTGATCAAGAAGGACGACCCAGGTGTCCCAACCATTGAATGCACAATCAACAGATGCTCATTCCAGAAAGCAATCTGCGACACCAGATCGGGCGTCAACATTATGGCCAAGTTGACCTATGAGTTTCTGTATGGTACAATGCCTCTATATCCAACATACACCCAACTCCAGAAGGCAGATCAGACATGCCGCATCGTCGAAGGCATAGCAAAAGATATCCCCATCCAGATTGATGACCACTTCATTCCTACATACTTCCTTGTCGTTGATATGGGATAATATGATTATAATCCACCTATCATCCATGGAAGGCCATTCCTAAGCACCACCAAAGCTATCATCTATATCGGGACAGGAGAAGTGCACCTACACTTCCCCTCTGAGAAGGTACGCCGTTACTTTAATGCTAACTACATTGTTGAAGAATCTAAGTAGAATAGAACGAGGAGAAGACGTCGCTACCGCAACCAGAAGAAGCAGAACACCAAGGACGGATGGGAAGACTATAAAGGAGAAGTGTCAAGATATGAAGATAGATACCCCGAAGAAGAAGAGTTAATATATGCAACTCCACTCTCGAGGTCAAACACACCACCAACCCCAAGGTTGGGAAATGAAAGATCATCCTACGACTACCCCAGGCACGAGAGCGGAGAATCATGGGAAAAAGAAAAGGTACGTCCCTTCAATTTTAATAAATATCCAGAAAAGAGAGCTTGTCCTCGGGAGGCCACCGCACCAACACAAGTGTGGAGACAAAAAGAAATCATACCAGAAGAAGAAGCGCAGCCGGAGGCGCCAGCTACGCCGTCCAATGAGCCCTAGGATAACTAAGGACGTGAGGAGTCCTGTTCAAAGGACTTAAACCACCGAACGCCGTGCCAAGAGGTAACACTTGGTAGTTATCCCTTAATTATTTACATTCCCAAATTAGTTAATCATGTTTACACCATCTTTAAAAGAAAATAAAAATGTTAAAAACTGTTAAGCCCCATGTGAATAGACTCGTGGCATAAAAAGTGTACTCGCTGTGGTGGCATAAAAAAATAATTTTTTATCTTATAAAATGAAAATATAAAAATAATAAGTTTATGATCCCGCTAAATAATAACATCCATTAGAGGAAACTCGACAAGATCAAAGCTAGAAGATTTATGACTAACACTTAATCGGTTCCACGAGCTTTGTTGTCTATTTGAGCTTTCACAGAATTCAAGGATCAACTAAGAACAGTAACCAGAGGACACCTCTGCTACCGTTCCACTACATCAGAAGAAACTACGTCAAAATCAAGCTTGGGGGAGAGCACCCCCACGTTCCACTACATCAGAAGAAATTACATCAAAATCCAGCTTGGGGAGAGCACCCCCACATACTCAGCTAAGTATTACTACCTATCAGTTTTTATATCTATACTTTGATAAAAATAAAAAGATGCATAATCATAGAAACCCAATAAATATTTTTCCATTTATATGTATGTCTTTGCTAAGTTTAGAAGTTTGCTAATAAATAATAGGAGAGAATAAAATAAAATAGCTATGCTAAAATGAACCCCAATGATAAACTCTTAATATGGAGATGATGAATAGTTGCTAATAAATATCTATACTTTGATAAAAAAAAAAGATGCATAATTATAGAAACCCAATAAATATTTTCCCGTTTATATATATATATATATATATATATATATATATAATATATGTGTGTGTGTGTGTGTTTGATTAGTTAAGAGTTTGCCAATAAATAAATAGAGAGAATAAAATAAAATGGCTATGCTAAAATGAATCCCAGTAATAAACTCTTAATATGGAGATAATGAATAGTAGCTCTGTCATAATACCTTTCAAGTACCTAGTTTTCAAATTTGATCTCTTTCTCAAGTTTAGGCATAACTGTTATGATTTGAATTTGCTCTGAACCTAAAACTTGTGGGAAGAGTACCTGATCTAAAGTCTAAGTTGTTGACGGATGTGATATGGAAAGGTTTGAGTTGCTATTTATCTATTCCTAGAGATACTAGAATTCTGAAGAATTTTATCTTTTGAAAACTTTAAAAATGCTACATGATGAGTTCCTGTATGATGAGAGTTTAAATTCCTACCACAACCATATATACATGCTTACTAGATTAAGAAACCACACATTTTTACATACTGCTTATGAGCATTGAGTGTGGTCAAGCTGTGCGACCCTCGGGAACTAGTCATGTGGTTTGAATCAAGATTCACACACATCCATACATGTTGCTTCTACCTCAGAAGTACGCATTCAATTACACTACACCCACATATGCTACTTCTATCCTAGAAGTATGCATCCATATACCTTCCATCCACATAAGTTGCTTCTATCCCAGAAGTACGCATCCACATATACCCACTCATTCTCATCTCCAGATCCACCCACCAAAAATATTCTACTCCTAATCCGGGAGAGAATAGAAACACATAAATATTCTCCTATTCCGGTTTTATCCCTGTGAAATAAAGGCTCCAGTCAGCGTTCGCTTGATAGCTCTACAAGGATGAGTGCTCTTTCAAAAAAAAGAGATACGAGGAAATAAAAAGGGCAAAATGTCCGCCAACCTCGAAAAATAAAAAGTGATAAGAGAGGTAAAAATGGGCAAGTGTCTGATAGTAGAATTAGGGGTACAAGATACCCATCATCAAATATATATATATATATATATATATATATATATATATATATATATATATATATATTATCGAGCATATCATTCCCTCCGAAAGGTTTCAAATACAAGAAAGGTATATCCATCAAAAAGGAGAAAAGGTAGAATTAGACTTTCACCTCTATCCTCACTATCATCACCATCACCATTACCATCATCACACACCATTCATTCGCCACGCATGCACATCTTGATTTGACTTATTGACCTGTTCCTTTCGATCCGCGGTTTGACTATGCAACATGTGTCTTGTAAGTATGTATACGCTATCTCCCACCTATGAGCTCTAGATATTAGCCTATTAGAAGTAGGGTGAGAGAGAGAAGGCAATACCACAATGCCTTATACCACAAATACCACATATTTGAGAGAAAGGCATACACCATCAATGCCTTGGTAAGGATCTAGAAATACCACAAAGGAGAGACTGAGAGAGTCATACAAGGAATCTCTGAGTTTTATTTTGAAAATCTACAAAAAAAAACTCTGGAGCTATAGTTGATCAAAGAGCAGGTACATGGTGCTTGGCTAGACCGTTCTATCTTTCAACGACCCAAGACACAGGTGACGGTTACAAGCCCCATGGTGGAAGGTAAAATGATTAAGTTTTTTATCTTAATAGTTGATCTAACTCGGAGACGAGATCTTATTTGAAAGCATGTGTACCTGTAAGGCGTGAAAGCATTGCAGCAACTCCTGATCCATCACTGAGTCTATCTTTGCACATGTAGTGATACTCATTAATCATCTTTATTCATTCCTCATTTATTCCTTAGTATCCCTTCCCAGTGATAAAAATATAAATAACGATACTTGGAATACTCCTGGTTAAAATGCTACATCGGTATAATCTGTGCGCTTGCAGAAATACATTTATTATTTATTAGAAGAGCAAATGCATATTTCAATTACCGCATCTCTCTGGCATGCTGGGGATGACAACCTGGCTTAAGTGTCAGGAGAGGTGGTTAACCCTTTTTGGCGTCGTTATCAGAAATAAAATTTATTCTACTTTTGGTAATGACGTTAAGAAGTATCAACATTCATCCCTTGGAATTCCACCTTGATATCGAGGCTGATCTATTTTCCGATTTTGGAAATACCTCGAATCACCCTGTGCAAAAGAAGTCTGCTTCTCAAAAAGCTCCGAACCTTCACATTCCTAGCCGCATAGAAGAAGCCTATCTCCAGGATACGGTTCAAGAGCTGACTTCTATAATGAGCAATGAGTGGTTACAAGAGGCCGAATCTTCATTGGAGCCAATTCGAATTCTTTTTTCCTCTACAACCATTCCCTATCAAATTGATAGAGCCAAGTTAGACTCTCTTACGATCCTGCCGTAGGAGTTAGCATTATGTCTAAGTCATTAGCTAATGCTCTCCTAGGCAACGTAAAACTGACTCCAACCAAAAAGTTCTTGAAGCTTTCTTCAGGACAATTGATTGAGAGTTATGGGATCACGCTAATTAACAAAGTCAATATCCTCTTGAATTTCTTCATATTTGATATAGAGGAATTCGACTTGTTAATTGGACATCCACTCATGTGACATGACCTCTTAAGATAGGGCCCACTTGTCAGGATTAACCACTTAATCCCAACAGATGATCCAAACCTTAATTAGCCCATCAGGTGTCGCCACTTTGCAGCGGGTCATCCACCTCTTTCCGAACAGGATCACCTCATTACAATCATGACAGAAGTAATACGAAATTTTTATATTACATCAAAGTAGCGGAAATTTAAAGTCATATTACAAACCATAAGTTTTGAAACATAACTTAGTGTCATACGATAAAGATACATCAAGCTACTGATAGCGAAGGAACAGATAACCGAGTTACTCTTGCCCAAGAGTCAAGCAAAGACAGTGTATTCATCATCTTCATCTACACTGACCACGGTCATGCAGCAAGGAGCCACACACACCGGATTGTGATCCTCATCTGCAACAGGGGTTAACAAACCCTGAGTATGGGAGTACTCCACAAGACTTATTCGACAAAGAAAAGTATTTGGTGGACAAACAGTATGCAAGTCATAGGATTCAAGGTGTGGTTTGCAAGAATCAAGTATTTTGCATAAATGAGCATTTATAAAAAGAATAGAAATCATTTATGTTATCCATAAGATTACTCAAGTATCGACCTGGATGTATGATCGATGACAGGGTAATAAACATCCACAGAGGGATCCAACAAGTATCCAGTTAAAGTGTATTACTACGTAGTAGAGGACAGGGTCATGTTTCCATATCCGAGGAACACGACGATTCGAACCGGTTTATCCCAGCTGGGGCTTCCCTATCACACGACATATACAGCCGCCTAAAGAAAGCATTTGACTACCTTTCCCTGGATCCTCTCGCCAAGACCAGGGTTCCCCCATCCAGTTCGCTAACTTGGAGGGTACACACTACTCTCGCCATGTCTCCACTCCCAGTGTGGGTTAACCGTTCTTCAAGCGAGAATAGCCAGAGTCCAGCTTCCCGGAGTATGTGATAAGTACTCCAAAGTCACAACCCTTGGACGTCTACAACGGACGGTTCCTAATCGACACAGGCGGAAAGAACCCACTCACCAGATATCCACATCTGGTGGCTCTCCAACACCGTGTCCGCCCGGGTCTCAGATTATTACTTCCATCAAGAGGACATAGCCATTTGCCGCAGCAATCCGCTATTCATCTCGAAAACAGAACCATTGCCAAAGCAAACAGGTTATCACCTATTCTCGCAGATGACAGGAAATCATCTGACTCTATCGGTCTAAGCATTGCTAAGCAGCATAAAGCAACAATCGTATTTTAAAACGGTATCAAGGTACAGGAATAAATAATTCAAGGTAAGGCTATGCATCAAGTAGGAATTTGATTGAATACCGTAATGAAATAGTATAAACATAAGTGTATTTAAAGCAAACATTTTAAATACAAGGAAGTATTTGAGTGCACCGGGGCTTGCCTTGGTTGGAGGGATAAACAAACTCGGCTCAGATTCAAGAGAGAAAACCCCTTCACTGGAGGTATCCAACCCAACCAACGAACAATCTACACGATAAATGACATGTCTTAGATGATGCTTGGATAGAAACATGATGCTCAACTCAACCAAGCATGCTCATAAGAGAAGACTAAAACAGATTGCACCTTGAGTACCACTTCCTTCATGAAGGAAAGCAACACTAGGTTAGAAAGAAATTGATTAAACCCTATTTATCTTAATTATCTAAGTTAATAATTACATCCAAAAGAACTGAGCAGGCAACATTACATCGAGCATGTCCAACTTGTGTTTGTCACTGGACAATGACCATATGTATCAAATAATCCAAAATCACTTCAAAGCCTAAAGGTATTAGGGTTTCTAAACCTTTTATAACTAAACTGGACATCTTACAGGATTAAAAACTGTACTAGCAGGGAAACCGAAACAACCCTGCACAAAACCCACTGAAGGCTAGGTCTCGACCGTTAGCGGCACAGACGCTCGAGCGGCGGCGTCGAGAACCACAAAACACAGCGGCGAGTCGCCGTCGGTGACCAAACCGAACGGCTACCCCTCGAACCTGCTTCAGCATGCCGAGCCGAACCCAATGAGGTACGCTATGACCCAAACAAACCTTCAGAGACACCGCATCGAGGGTGCTGATGGTCGGACGGGGCTCGACCGATTGCACACCATCGAGCACAGACCTCGATCGAAGAAGAGAGGCCTCGATCGGAGAAACTAGACCTCGATCGACACTCGATCAGAAAAGCTAGGCCTCGATCGACCCTCGATCAGAGAAGCTAGGCCTCGATCACGACTCAGGGGACAATCATGAGAAACATGCTCAACAGAAACGAGGCTAAAACCTACATAGCCAACCTCGTCGACGACCATGGCGGTGAACCGAGCTCGACCGCACACACATGCCGACGGACACAGGCCTCGATCAAAGGAGCTAGGCCTCGAGCAGAGACACTAGGCCTCGATCAGACCTCAAACGAAACAACCAACAACTCTAGCAAGATAAGCGGCCCCCAAACAATGCGAAACGCGCCACGAGGCGAACTCAAAACGGAACGCAACACCCTCGTCGACGGCACTGGTGGTCGGCGGGGATCTGCGCGACGCGCGCCGAAGAGAACACGCATGCGCTCGAGGGAAACTACCCCTCGAGACTGACTCAGGACGGCTAGGTGAATCTAGCGCGAGACTTGGATCTCGAAAAGATCAACTACAACGACAAGGCGACGAACACACCGCCGCGCCGAACAAGAACAGCGGCAGCGCTTGAGGATAGAGCTCTAAGGCTCGATACAGGGATAAACGAGTACAGCGGAGAGGTCGAGGAGCTCACCCTAGTCACGGAGCACAAGCAAGCGTGGCCGGAGATGAAGCAGAGACGACCGTCGATGGAGAATGTGCCGGCGGAGACGAAGAACTGCGCGGCAACGAAGATATTCCCGGAGCTATGGTCCATCATATGCAAAACGGAGAACCGACAAGCATCAGGGATGAACAAGGAGCAAGAAACACAAGACAAAAAGACAATGCGGCTCCTGCGTAGCCCAGTCGAACACTGACCAGAGCAGCGGCGGTCGCGTCGGAGCTGAGGAAGACTGATCCGCGCTGGACGAATGCGGGCTCGACGACTTCAACCAACTTACCCGAGGATGCACAAGGTCAAGGCGAAGGCAATGACGAAAGATTGAGGTATTGGCAGCAGCTAACGAGCTCGGACGAGTTCGTCAACGATGGAGGTGGAGCGCTCGGCGGAGCAAAGCAGAGCAGAGCGAAGTAGAGCGGAGAAGAGCAGCGCGGTGGTGTGGCGTGGAAAGGGATACAGAGTGGACGGTTTCCCGTTTTAAAGGCGGCAACGGGTTCCGTGATTTCGCCACGTACACGACAAGACGTGCGTCCCTGGACAGGTGTCGGCGTCGAGCACCGTCGAGCACAACCCCGCCATGCAGCTGCTCGGAGAAAAGACTGAACTCACAATGCGGCTATTTTGCAAAAATGCACAAGCTTCCAGGGGTTTTCAGGAAAAACTCTGAACACGAAAGATGTTCAAAATTTCAAGATCTTCAACTTTGCTTAAACATCCACAAGCAAAAACTTTATAGATTTTAAAATCATGTTTAGGGTTTAATCCACCCCCTCGGAGAAAAGGGTTTGGATTCCAAATTTTAAATTTTGAGAATTTGAAAAGATGACCTGCATTCAAACAATTGATCTAACATAAACAAATAAACTCATTTTAGTTCAATGCATATCCAGGTTCTCAAACAAATGAATGATGCTCAATGCATATGATGACATGATCAAATTTTTAATGAAGAGATTAACACCCGGGGTGTTACAATCCTTCCCCCTTAAAGAAATCTCGTCCCGAGATTTTAGGAATGAAACAAAGTAACGGAAAAGGAAACGTATCAAGAACTTTTCTTTTTCACATCACCTTTGTTACAACTATGGCCAGGTCTTTACAAAACAGCTTAAACGATAGAAGCATAAAACTCTGGGAAATTTTCTAAAAGAAAATCTTCAGATTCCCATGTAGCTTCTTCTTCTGAGTGCTGATTCCACTGCACTTTGTAGAACTTGATGTTCTTGCGACGAGTAATTTGATCCTTTTGATCAAGAACATTTACAGGATACTCGAAGTAGGTCACATCAGGTCCTAACTGCACTCCTTCAACTTCCACTGTTGTATCTTTAATTTGAAGACACTTCTTCAATTGTGATATGTGAAACACATCATGAACGGCGGAGAGAATGTCAGGCAATTTCAAACGATAAGCCACCTTGCCAATACGTTCCAAAACTAGGAATGGACCGGCATAACGAGGTGCTAACTTGTCTTTCACTCCAAAACGAGAGACTCCTTTCATAGGCGTGACTTTCAAATACACATGATCTCCCGGTTGATATTGAAGTGACCTTCTCCTTTTATCAGCATAACTCTTTTGCCTTGACTGAGCTATTTCAAGGTTGATGCGAATCTGTTTAACTTTATCTCCAGCTTCCTTAACTAGGTCAACACCAAAGAACTCACGTTCTCCGGATTCCGACCAATTAAGAGGAGTTCTGCAACCACGACCATACAAAGCTTCGAATGGTAACATTTTTATGCTCTATTGGTAACTATTGTTGTAAGAGAACTCTGCTAAAGGTAAGCATTCATCCCACTTTTCTGCAAAGTTAAGAACACAACATCGCAACAAATCTTCGAGAACTTGATTGACTCGTTCAGTCTGACCATCGGTTTGAGGATGGTACGCAGTACTGTACAAAAGTTTAGTGCCCAAAGATTCATGGAGATGCCTCCAGAAAGCCGAGACAAACTGAGTTCCACGATCAGATACGATGGTCTTAGGGATACCATGCAGACTCACTATTCTTGCCAAAAACAAACTTGGCATAAACAACCGTAGGATGTTTTGTTTTCACTGGTAGAAAATGTGCAGATTTGGTGAGCCGATCAACAATGACCCAGATAGAATCATAGCCACTCGAGGGTTTTGGCAAACCTACTATGAAATCCATATTGATGTCTTCCCACTTCCAAACTGGAACCGGTAAAGGTTGAAGTTGACCTCCTGGCTTCAAGCGCACTGTTTTCACTTTCTGACAAGTGTCACACTTAGCCACATAGCCGGCTATCTCAATCTTCATCTTTGTCCACCAAAACTTCCTCTTCAAATCCTGGTACATTTTGTTGCTTCCAGGGTGAATGGACAAACGAGAAGTATGAGCTTCATCAAGAATAGCTTGTCGTAGCTCTGGAACTTTAGGTACCACAAGACGGTCCTTGAACCATAGCACATCAGATTCATCTAACTTAAAACAAGTGGGTATCCCAGATTTCACCTTTGCTTTAAGATGCGCGATGCCTATATTGGTCCATTGAGCCTCGATTATTTGATCACAAATACTGGGTTCCACAGATATGTTAGCTAGACTGCCATGCTGAACCACGAATATGCTTAGCTTTTCTAACTCATAACAGAGTGTGGAATTTACCGTCTTTAGGCTCAGACAATTGCAACTGCCTTTACGACTTAAGGCATCAGCTACAACGTTTGCCTTACCTGGATCGTAATGCACTTCAAGATCATAATCTTTGATAAGCTCTAACCATCGCCTTTGCCTCATATTCAACTCATACTGAGTGAATATATACTTCAAACTCTTATGATCCGTATAGATATGACAAAGGTTGCCCAGAAGATAATGTCGCCAAATCTTCAAGGAGTGGACAACTGCTGCTAACTCCAGATCATGAGATGGATAGCTTTCTTCGTGCTTCTTCAACTGTCTTGAAGCATAAGCAATGACCCTTCCTTCTTGCATCAGGACACACCCAATACCAATACCGGATGCATCACAATATACATCAAAGGGCTTCTCGATATTAGGTTGAGCTAATACGGGAGCTGTGGTCATTAATTTCTTCAAAGCATGAAAAGCTTCTTCGCACTCCGCAGACCACACGAACTTGGTCTGGTTCTTTAGTAGACTGGTAATTGGTTTCGAGACTCGAGAAAAGTCTGGAATAAACCGGCGATAATAACAAACCATACCGAGGAAACTTCGAACTTGATGAACTGTTGTTGGTGGCCTCCAATCCAGAATGTCCTTCACCTTACTAGGATCAACTACCACGCCTCCGTTGGACAAAACATGTCCCAGGAATTGCACTTCCTTCAGCCAAAACTCACATTTGCTGAACTTAGCATAAAGCTGGTGCTCACGCAATCGGGTTAAGACGATTCGGAGATGACGGGCATGCTCTTCTTCATTCTTGGAATAGACGAGAATATCATCTATGAAGACAACAACAAACTTGTCCAGCTCCGGCATGAACACTAAGTTCATCAGATACATGAAGTATGCCGGTGCATTTGTCAAACCAAACGACATTACCAGATATTCATAAAGCCCATATCTAGTGGTAAACGCCGTCTTTGGGATATCTTCCTGTCGAATCTTGATCTGGTGGTACCCTGATCGCAAGTCGATCTTGGAAAACACCGAAGCTCCAACGAGTTGATCAAAGAGGAGATCAATCCGCGGCAAGGGATACTTGTTTTTGATGGTCACCTCGTTCAAGGGACGATAGTCAACGCACATTCGAAGGGTATGATCCTTCTTCTTCATGAAAATTGCAGGACAACCCCATGGCGATGAACTAGGTCGAATGAAACCCTTATCAAGCAATTCGTTTAACTGAGTTTTCAACTCAGCTAGCTCTTTAGGAGGCATCCGATAGGCCCTTCTAGAGATTGGTGCGGTACCAGGCTTTAACTCTATAGAAAACTCAACATCTCTATTGGGAGGTAAGCCAGGTAAGTCATCAGGAAAGACGTCTAGAAACTCACGTACTATTGGAATATCATGTACCCCAACTGCAACTGTAGCACAGACTCTCCCCACTTCCCGTTTTGGCACCGAAAGTTGAATCAAGAGCTGAGATTTACTGTTTTGCACATCTACCTTGATAGTTCTATTTAACACATCGATCACAGCTTTGTGCTGCTGCAACCAATTCATCCCCAGGATCACATCTAAACCCTGGTTAGGAAGCACTACCAAAGTCATGGGAAAAATATGCCCACCCAGACTAAAGATACTTGATACACCAACTCTTTAGTTGAGATTCGACCACTAGGTGTTTGCACATGAAAATTCATGTTTAACTCAGACAAAGGAATACTATGCTTGAGCATGAACGACTTATCAATGAAGGAATGTGATGCACCAGAATCAAAGAGAATAACTGCAGGTTGATTGTTGATAGGGAACATACCCTACAGTATAGGTTCTCCTTCTGGCTTCCCTTCACCCTGGGTATGAAACACCCACCCAGTCTTCTGCTCACTTTTGTTCTTCTGAACTCCAGTATTCCCATTCTGCTTTTGCTGTTGCTGATTTCCAGCAAACTTCTGATTGTACTGCTTTGGAAGAGGACATACATTAGAATAATGCCCCAGCTTTCCACAGTTGAAACAGGCATTGTTGGTTTGCTTAGCAACCATTTGATTGTTTGGACCGGCATTCTGCTTAGGATACTGAGGAACCCCAGAGAACTGCTGCCCAAACTTCGGTTGCTGCTGAGGAGGACGATATGGAAAACGATTGTGGTTCTGAGGGTGGTAGAGAATCTTCTGCCTCTTCTGATTACCACTAGAAGATCCAGCAAATGATTTCTTCTTCTTTGCCTCCCTATGGATGCGCAAAGAATTCTCAGCAGAGATAGCCATGCTCACAACCTCATGATAAGTAGCATTAGGATTCTGATGAAGCATGGTGTTCAGCTTAGTTGAGAGCCCCCTGAGAAACCATCTCTTCTTCTTAGCATCAGTATTGACATGCTCCACAGCATACTGGGAAAGATGGTTGAACTTGCCCACGTACTGCATCACAGTGGACTCCCCTTGCTTCAAACTCAGGAACTCCTCCAACATAGCTTCCATGACACCATCAGGAATATAGTATGCACGGAAAGCCTCACGAAACTCCCTCCAGGTGGCACGATGACCTGCTGGCTGCATAGCTGTAAAGGTCGACCACCAGGCTCCTGCTGCCCCGCGAAGTTGTTGAGCTGCGAAGACGGGCTTCTGCACCTCTGTGCAATTAATCAGCTCAAACTTCTGCTCCATGGTGCGAAGCCAATCATCAGCTTCCAAAGGCTCATCCGCCTTGGTGAACACCGGAGGATGCGTGTCGGTGAAATCGACATAAGTCGTCTCCTGGTTATTGCGACCATGACGTTCATTGCCGCCTTGCTGGTGATGCTGAGTTAACTCATTCAAAAGTCGAGCATTGTCTACTGAAACACTGATCAATGCCGCCAAAGCTTGCGTTAAGGTTGGTGGTTCAGGAAGTTCCCCATCATGAGCCCCAGCATTGTTATGTTCAGCCATCTGTTTGCACAAACATACTTTTATTGAGACCAGCATAAAAGTACCAAAGTGCACAACATATATTACATGACATCATAACATCACAGTGCTGATAACTAAAGAGTTCTGAAAGCGATAAAGGTAGATTATATTACACAAGATCCACTACCCGCATCAAACTAGATAGCTGGGCGAAACATGATCTACTCGTCGTCACTAAGGACTACAACTTCCTGCTCGTCCTCGACAATCACCACTGGTTCTGGTTCTGGTGCAGCTCCACCCTGACCCTCAGGTGTAGGTGCAACGAACTGGTCTGTTTGAACAAGCTCCCCAAGGTCCTCGGCCATGGCCTGCTGTTGGTACTAGGGGTTGTTCATCATGTGGTGAAGGTGATGCACCTCCTCATGAAGAGCATTGTTGTATGCCTCAAGATTGCCCACATAGAGCCCCAAGTTATGGTACATCTCGGACAGAACGTGTTCTCGTTCCCAGGCTTCATTCCTTTCTCCCATCACCTCGTACATGTGACCCTCAACGATGGACACTTCTGTTGCCTTGGCTGCCAGCTGCGCCTGACATGCCTGCAACTCCGCCTCCTTCTCCCCTATCTTAGCCTTAAGATCGTTAGCACTGCTAGCCAACTCAAGCTCCAAGTGCTCGATCTTTGCCCTGTGGCGAGCACAGCAACTAGCACCCTGCTGACTCCTCTCAGCACAGTCTCCACGTGTCGCCAGCCTGTGGCGAGGAACGCCCCGAGGTCCGGAAGACTTGCGAGCTGTGCACTTAGTTCTGGCCATCCTAGAGACAAGATTTCAAAGGAGGTAAGTAAGTAACAGGTCAAAATTTTAGTAGCTTAAGAACAAAATTTTAAACCCATCCCAAGTTGTATGATATGATGCATGAAACATCCCTACGAATATGATAATATTTACATAACATATATATAGGGCATATATATAACCATATTCCTACCATCAGCTTGATATCCTAAAGTCTACTCTCCTAAACTTGGAAAGAGAGAAAAGATGAGTTAAAGAAAGTTTTTGACTCAAATCACATTTTAATTTAAGATCCAAAAACATTTGGAAAATTTTTACAACTGCAAGATTGGTAACAAACCTGGCTTTGATACCAGCTGTGACATGACCTCTTAAGATAGGGCCCACTTGTCAGGATTAACCACTTAATCCCAACAGATGATCCAAACCTTAATTAGCCCATCAGGTGTCGCCACTTTGCAGCGGGTCATCCACCTCTTTCCGAACAGGATCACCTCATTACAATCATGACAGAAGTAATATGAAATTTTTATATTACATCAAAGTAGCGGAAATTTAAAGTCATATTACAAACCATAAGTTTTGAAACATAACTTAGTGTCATACGATAAAGATACATCAAGCTGCTGATAGCGAAGGAACAGATAACCGAGTTACTCTTGCCCAAGAGTCAAGCAAAGACAGTTTATTCATCATCTTCATCTACACTGACCACGGTCATGCAGCAAGGAGCCACACACACCGGGTTGTGATCCTCATCTGCAACAGGGGTTAACAAACCCTGAGTACGGGAGTACTCCACAAGACTTATCCGACAAAGAAAAGTATTTGGTGGACAAACAATATGCAAGTCATAGGATTCAAGGTGTGGTTTGCAAGAATCAAGTATTTTGCATAAATGAGCGTTTATAAAAAGAATTGAAATCATTTATGTTATCCATAAGATTACTCAAGTATCGACCTGGATGTATGATCGATGACAGGGTAATAAACATCCACGAAGGGATCCAACAAGTATCCAGTTAAACTGTATTACTACGCGGTAGAGGACACGGTCATGTTTTCATATCCGAGGAACACGACGATTCGAACCGATTTATCCTAGCTGGGGCTTCCCTATCACACAACATATACAGTCGCTTAAAGCACGCATATGACTACCTTTCCCTGGATCCTCTCGCCAAGACCGGGGTTCCGCCACCCGAGAGCACAGTACACCTCCATCTAGTTCGCTAACTTGGAGGGTACACACTACTCTCGCCATCTCTCCACTCCCAGTGCGGGTTAACCGTTCTTCAAGCGAGAATAGCCAGAGTCCAGCTTCCCGGAGTATGTGATAAGTACTCCAAAGTCACAACCCTTGGACGTCTACAACGGACGGTTCCTAATCGACACAGGCGGAAAGAACCCGCTCACCAGATATCCACATCTGGTGGCTCTCTAACACTGTGTCCGCCCGGTCTCAAATTATTACTTCCATCAAGAGGACATAGCCATTTGCCGCAGCAATCCGCTATTCATCTCGAAAACAGAACCATTGCCGAAGCAAACAGGTTATCACTTATTCTCACAGATGACAGGAAATCATCTGACTCTATCGGTCTAAGCATTGCTAAGCAGCATAAAGCAACAATCGTATTTTTAAAACGGTATCAAGGTACAGGAATAAATAATTCAAGGTAAGGCTATGCATCAAGTAGGAATTTGATTGAATACCGTAATGCAATAGTATAAACATAAGTGTATTTAAAGCAAACATTTTAAATACAAGGAAGTATTTGAATGCACCGGGGCTTGCCTTGGTTGGAGGGATAAACGAACTCGGGCTCAGATTCAAGAGAGAAAACCCCTTCACTGGAGGTATCCAACCCAACCAACGAACAATCTACACCATAAATGACATGTCTTAGATGATGCTTGGATAGAAACATGATGCTCAACTCAACCAAGCATGCTCATAAGAGAAGACTAAAACAGATTGCACCTTGAGTACCACTTCCCTTCATGAAGGAAAGCAACACTAGGTTAGAAAGAAATTGATTAAACCCTATTTATCTTAATTATCTAAGTTAATAATTACATCCAAAAGAACTGAGCAGGCAACATTACATCGAGCATGTCCAACTTGTGTTTGTCACTGCACAATGACCATATGTATCAAATAATCCAAAATCACTTCAAAGCCTAAAGGTATTAGGGTTTCTAAACATTTTATAACTAAACTGGACATCTTACAGGATTAAAAACTATACTAGCAGGGAAACCGAAACAACCCTACACAAAACCCACTGAAGGCTAGATGTCGACCGTTAGCGGCACAGACACTCGAGCGGCGGCGTCGAGAACCACAAAACACGGCGGTGAGTCGCCGTCGGTGACCAAACCGAACGGCTACCCCTCGAACCTGCTTCAGCTTGCCGAGCCGAACCCAACGAGGTACGCTACGACCCAAACAAACCTTCAGATACACCGCATCGAGGGTGCTGACGGTCGGACAGGGCTCGACCGATCGCACACCATCGAGCACAGACCTCGATCGAAGAAGAGAGGCCTCGATCGGAGAAACTAGACCTCGATCGACACTCGATCAGAAAAGCTAGGACTCGATCGACCCTCGATCAGAGAAGCTAGGCCTCGATCGCGACTCAGAGGACAACCACGAGAAACACGCTCAACAGAAACGAGGCTAAAACCTACACAGCCAACCTCGTCGACGACCATGGCGGTGAACCGAGCTCGACCGCACACACATGTCGACGGACACAGGCGTCGATCAAAGGAGCTAGGCCTCGAGCAGAGACACTAGGCCTCGATCAGACCTCAAACGAAACAACCAACAACTCTAGCAAGCTAAGCGGCCCCCAAACAACGCGAAACGCGCACGAGGCGAACTCAGAACGGAACACAACACCCTCGTCGACGGCACTGGTGGTCGGCGGGGATCTACGCGACGCGCGCCGAGGAGAACATGCACACGCTCGAGGGCAACTACCCCTCGATACTGACTCAGGATGGCTAGGCGAAGCTAGCGCGAGACTTGGATCTCGAAAAGATCAACTACAACGACAAGGCGACGAACACACCGCCGCGCCGAACAAGAACAGCGGCAGCGCTTGAGGACAGAGCACTAAGGCTCGATACAGGGATAAACGAGTACAGCGGAGAGGTCGAGGAGCTCCCCCTGGTCACGGAGCACAAGCAAGCGTGGCCGGAGATGAAGCAGAGACGACCGTCGATGGAGAATGTGCCGGCGGAGACAAAGAACTACGTGGCAACGAAGATATTCCTGGAGCTACGGTCCATCATTTGCAAAACGGAGAATCGACAAGCATCAGGGATGAACAAGGAGCAAGAAACACAAGACAAAAATACAATGCGGCTCCTGCGTAGCCCAGTCGAAGACTGACCAGAGTAGCGGCGGTCGCGTCGGAGCTGAGGAAGACGGATCCGCGCTGGACGAATGCGGGCCTGATACTCAAGGATGCGCAAGGTCAAGGCGAAGGCAATGACGAAAGATTGAGTGATTGGCAGCAGCTAACGAGCTCGGACGAGTTCGTCAACGATGGAGGTGGAGCGCTCGGCGGAGCAAAGCAGAGCAGAGCGAAGTAGAGCTGAGAAGAGCAGCGTGGTGGTGTGGCGTGGAAAGGGATACAGAGTGGACGGTTTCCCATTTTAAAGGCGGCAACGGGTTCCGTGATTTCGCCACGTACACGACAAGACGTGCGTCCCTGGACAGGTGTCGGCGTCGAGCACCGTCGAGCACAACCCCGCCATGCAGCTGCTCGGAAAAAGACTGAACTGACCCTGCGGCTATTTTGCAAAAATGCACAAGCTTCCAGGGGTTTTCAGGAAAAACTCTGAACACGAAAGATGTTCAAAATTTCAAGATCTTCAACTTTGCTTAAACAACCACAAGCAAAAACTTTATAGATTTTAATATCATGTTTAGGGTTTAATCCACCCCCTCGGAGAAAAGGGTTTGGATTCCAAATTTTAAATTTTGAGAATTTGAAAATATGACCTGCATTCAAACAATTGATCAAACATAAACAAATAAACTCATTTTAGTTCAATGCATATCCAGGTTCTCAAACAAATGAATGATGCTCAATGCATATGATGACATGATCAAATTTTTAATTAAGAGATTAACACCCGGGGTGTTACAACTCATGAGATTCCTTGATAGATCTATTGATGGAAGTCTTAAGGGTCATATTGGGAGTAGCATCAAACTCTCGATTCCGCTTACCAATTCCATGAACAGCATGACGGAATCGCTCCCAGAATCTAACCCCATAGAGGAAGTGATGGTTGCATCTCTTCTAGAATCATCTCATTCTGATCTAGAAGAAGCCGAAGATTTCATCCAGGAAGAAGACGATCTAGAAGAACCCATAGATCTGGAGAAATCCGAACCCCCATCTAAGCCCTTTATAGAACTTAAACCCCTTCCAGCTGGTTTAAAGTATGCCTTTCTAAATGATGATCGTGAGGCCCCTGTAATCATCAGTAACAAACTCTCTCCTGAAGAGTCCTTCAAGCTCCTCACCATCTTAGAAAAGCATTAGTCAGTCTTAGGATATTCTCTTCAAGATCTCAAGGGCATTAGTCCCGCTCTTTGCACACATCGCATTCCTATTGAACCTTAGGCTCTGCCTTCTAGAGAACCTCAGCATAGACTGAATAATGCAATGAGAGAGGTAGTAAAGAAGGTGGTCTTGAAACTCTTGCATGCGGGGATCATCTACCCCATTCCTCACAGTGAATGGGTTAGCCCTGTGCAAGTTGTGCCTAAAAAGGGAGGTATGACGGTCGTTCGAAATGATAAGAACGAGTTGATTCCTTAAAAAACCATCATGGGTTGGAGAATGTGTATAGATTATCGAAAACTTAATAAGGCCACAAAGAAAGATCATTTCCCGTTACCCTTCATTGATGAGATATTGGAACGGCTTGCAAAGCATTCTTTCTTTTGTTTCCTTGATGGTTATTTGGGATATCATCAAATACCAATTCACCCCGATGATCAAAGTAAGACTACCTTCGCATGCCCCTATGGAACATATGCATATAGGCGAATGTCATTCGGCATATGCAATGCTCCTGCTTCTTTCCAGAGGTGCATGATGCCCATTTTCTCCGATATGATCGAAGAAATCATGGAAGTTTTCATGGACGACTTCTCCGTCTATGGAAAGACTTTCGATGATTGCCTTGAGAATCTGGATAGTCTTACAAAGATGTGAAGAAAAGCACTTAGTCCTGAACTGGGAGAAATGCCACTTTAAGGTTCGTGAAGGCATAGTGCTAGGACATAGAGTGTCCGAACGTGGGATAGAAGTGGACAGAGCTAAGATTGAAGTCATAGAATAGCTTCCACCTCCCACGAATTCAAGGGAATCCATAGCTTCCTCGGCCACGCTGGCTTCTATAGATGGTTCATACAAGACTTCTCTCAAATTGCTCATCTGTTAACAAGCCTGCTAGCCAAAGATGTGCCCTTTGACTTCAATGATGAGTGCTTAGATTCTTTCTACATCCTCAAGAAAGCACTCATCTCAGCTCCAATCATCCAATCCCCTGATTGGAAGCTCCCCTTTGAAAGAATGTGTGATGCTAGTGATTATGCTGTCGGTGCGGTATTAGGCCAAACTAAAGATAAGAAGCATCATGCTATTTCATATGCTAGAAAAACCTTAACAGGCCACAACTAAATTATGCAACAACTGAAAAAGAGCTATTGGTCGTGGTGTTTGCTATAGACATGTTTAGATCTTACTTAGTAGGAGCAAAAGTTATTGTCTACACAGATCATGCTGCTCTTAAGTACTTGCTCACTAAGAAAGATGCTAAACCATGCTTAATAAGATGTATCTTGCTACTCCAAGAATTTGATCTGGAAATAAAAGATAAAAAGGGAGTAGAAAATTTTGTTGCCAATCATTTGTCTAGAATGCAATTCAAAGAAGCACAGAATTTGCCCATCAACGACTTCCTCAGAGATGACACACTCCTCAAGATAACAGACTCCAACCCCTGGTATGCAAATATAGTCAGCTTTATGGTTGCAGGCCACGTCCCACCAGGGGCAGATATGAAGAAGCTAGTTCAGGAGAGTCGAGTGCATCTCTGGGATGAGCCATACCTCTATAGAGTATGCAACAATGGATTACTAAGAAGATGCGTACCTATGGAGGAGGCAATCAAGATCATGGAAAGATGCCATGGAGCAGAGTACGGAGGTCACTATGAAGCATTTAGAACTCATGCTAAGATTTGGCAGAGTGGGTTCTTCTGGCCAACCATGTACAAGGACACCCATGACTATGTCAGAAAATGTGCAAGGTGCCAAAAGCAAGGGAACATCAATGCCCGAGATGCCACGCCACTCACCAACAACCTACAAGTCGAGCTCTTTGATGTATGGGGCATCGACTACATGGGGGCCTTTCCTCCTTCAAAAGGGTACAAGTATATCTTAGTAGCGGTGGACTACGTGTCCAAATGGGTAGAAGCATTACCCTGCCGCAAAGCTGATGCAGCCAATTCAAAGAGAATGTTCCATGAAGTGATATTCCCCAGATTTGGAACCCCAAAGTTAGTCATAAGTGACGGGGGATCTCACTTCATTGACAAAGGTTTCTGCCAGTTCCTCGCTAATCAAGGAATCCAACACAATGTTGCAACTCCATACCATCCTCAAACAAGTGGTCAAGCAGAAACATCCAACAAACAAATCAAGAACATTCTGCAGAAGACCATGGATGAGATGGGTACGGCTTGGAAGCACAAGCTACTAGAGGCACTTTGGGCATATCAGACCGCATACAAGACTCCAATTGGTATGACACCACACCAACTTGTATACGGGAAGACATGCCATTTGTCTATGGAATTGGAATTCAAGGCACATTGGGCAATCAAGAAATGGAACATGGATCTGTCAGTTGCTGGAAAATTCAGGAGAATGCAAATCTCTGAATTAGAAGAATGGAGAGAGAAAGCATACCACAATGCCAGGATATACAAGGAGAGAACCAAGAAATGGCATGACAAGAGAATCAAGGTCAAGGAATTCAACCCAGGAGACAAGGTCCTGTTATTCAACTCAAGGTTCAAGCTCTTTGGTCACAGGAAACTGAAAAGCAAATGGGAAGGGCCATACCTTGTCGTGAACGCCACGACTCATGGAGCAATCACACTCTAGGACGACGACGTTAAAATCTTTAAGGTAAATGGCCAACGTCTTAAAGTTTTCCATGAGCATGAAAATCCTGAACAAGAAATTGATATGATAGATTTTGTTCTTAATCCCAATTAGAACTAAAATCTACATGTTTTAATTTTTTTTGTTCAAATTTCAAGAATGACCTTAGAAATATCCTAGATTTAGCCTTGACTCTCCCCTCAAAAAAGGTCGGCCCATTTGGCCTCTAAAGGCGGTCGACCGACCGTTGTTTTGGGCCAATCAGCCCGAAACTTCATGACCTGACTCACCTGACCCAAACTAGATCAAAACCTAGCTCGGTCGGACCATAACTTTCAAAAAGCGATTGACCGACCGTGGTTCGAACTCATTCAAAGCTCCCGTTGCACAGGAACGTTGAGCCAACGTTCCCCTTCGGTTTCATCACGATCCGAGCGAGAACGAAGGCCCTGCATGTTGGGTTTCTCCTTCTTAACCCCCTCTCCTTCTTCTTCCTCCTTCCACCTTGCTTTCCTTCACAATCAACAGCACCAGCACCACTCCTTGCACTCTTTCACACCCTCCTTGATTACTACGATGGCTCACCAAGAAACAATGGCAAGATGCCACTCGTTCCCATCGATGGAAGCCCCTCCAAGACCCAAGCCTTCATCAACACCAACGTCATGGCCGTCGAGATCCTCGACGTCACTCCTCTTGGCATGGCGCCACCGCCTGCCCAGCCGAGCACCCCTAGGGGGTCGGCCGTCCGTCTCATGGAAGTCGGAGCGGATGCGGGACATCGCCCGATCGATGTCCCCTCACCGCAACCTGAACAAGTCGGTTGCGCGTTCAGTGACTCCCAAAAGGCCAACCACCGGCCAATTGGTGGTGAAGAAGGCCCTCGTCTCCACCACTGACGGCGACACGAGTACGGGTTACACCCACTCATACTCGCCATCGACCCCGCCATGGATGCGCCTTCAAAGGGCTCATGGTGGACCGGGGATAGGCAAGGTGCTCATCCCCCCTCTCACCTCCGAGGAACGGAGGGAGACATGCAACTCCCTTGAGACAGAGGAGTCTCGCAAGTTAGTCCGGTGGACTAGCAACCTGCCATCCATCTCCGGCCCTCCAGGCCAGTTCCAGGAAGAAGATGAAGAAGGCGACATAGAGAGAGCAACACTAAGCTAATAGAGAGGGCAGCAGAGGAGAGAATGGCGTGCTTGGATCTAGAGGATAGTTTTAATGATCTGCCCATTAGCACTAATTCGAAGATCAAGCGCTTGGCCCAGGCAATCAAGAGAGAGGATCTCTTTGCCCCTCCATCTCCATAGATCACTAGTCCACTAATAAGTTAGGCACTTATATTTATTTTTTATTCATTTTTCCCTTCTTCAATGTAACTTGTGCCTAAGAAGATTTGAATTGAATAAAAAGTTTGGTTCTGCTAGTATTTTGCCCAGCAGAACCCATGCATTTAATCTGTTTCTGTCACTAGTTTCAGCATGTCCCAAAACAAGTATGGGGGAGGTCGGTCGACACTCCAACATGTCAAAACACCAGTTCGACCACTAAACCATGTTGTATACACTCATGACATGTTCCACAAAAAAGTTGGACCGAAACGACCACTTTTGTGCATCGACTGATGCACTTTGGAGGCCAAAATTCAGAACAGACAGAGCAGAGCAATATTCAGAGGTAAGGAGTCCAAATGCAGAGACTGAAGTGGCCAAACGGCCCCAGGGGGCGGTCGGTCGACCGTGCCTATAGGGCCCGGGCCCACCAGCCAGCATCCATTCAACTTCAAACGTCTACTCTGACTGGTTTGCCACGTCTCTCCCTTTTTCCTCTATGCTTTTATTTTGTTTTCTCATTTTCCTTTCAAAAATAAAAATGAAATAAAAATAATTTCTTCATGAAATTCATCACTTAGTTTAATTTCCTTTTAATATTGAATAAAACAAGAAGACGGTTACAATGATCTCCACTTGATCTCCACCATTGATCTCCGCCATGCCCACTTGATCTCCACCATTGATCTAAGTCGGTTACAATGACGGTTGGATCCTACGGTGGCTTATGGAAGTGACGCGGATCACCGACGTGGCACTAGAGTCTACCTCTAGCTATAAATAGACCCTTAGAGCTCCCTTCTCATTCATGCTTCATTGGAGAAATACTACTCTCTAGTCTCTTAGCGGAGCTCTTCAGTAGTGTTATGCTTGTTGGAGGAGAGTGAGGAATTCTTCTGGAGAAAGCCCCGGATCTGTCGGGAATCTTCTCCGGAGTTCTTCCTCAGCGGATGCAAGTTTCTTGTATGTTTAGAACTTCTAAGTGACTTCTTCTGAGTTCTTTATAGTATTTAGTATTCTAAATTTGGTTTAGCTGTTATGCAACTTTTCACACTTGCTCATCGCTTTTCTCTGAGTAAAGTGCTTTAATCTTAGGCCAAGGTTAAAGTAGTAAGATTAGTGTAGACATGGTGTCTAAGCTTCATCTTACCTTTGTAAACCGCTTATCGCGCGGATTGTTCGTGGATGCTAGTAGAAGGTGACAACTCTATCTAGTCTTCATATTCCACCACGCATGTCAGATAAGTTCTTAAAAGGTAGGGCTTCAATACAACTTGATGGCACGGTCCGGTTAGAGTTTTGTCCTCTTTCTAATCTATCCCATCGCCTCCTGTAAGAGAAGGGCTTATAAAGCCAGTATAACTAGCTATCCCTTGTTAGATATCTTTGCTATATCAAACCTCTCAACCTAGTTATCATAATCTCCCTTGATCCATCATAGGACATATCCATAATCCTAGTTAACTCACTTCTCGTTCCCTGAGGAAAATACGATACCCGGAATACTCCCGGTGAAGGCTACACTTGACAACCGTACGCTTGCGGCCTTTTACCCATTTGCCAGTTTGGTGTCAATAAAGTGTGAAGCTCCACCCGACGGCGTGCCGCCACAGCAAGCTAACACGCTCATCGCCGCAATCACTAGCCGGTCAGCCGATTAGCAGGATGATTTCATTCAATACCTCTCCAACAACCTAGTGCCATCAGACGAGACCGATGCAGAACGACTGACCCGCCGAGCTCACAACTACGTCCTCGTAGATGGCATGCTGATGAGAAAGAATTCCAAGTTTGAAGCACTACAAAAGTGTGTCTCCAAGGAAGACAGTGCTGCAATCCTACAAGACATCCACGCCGGAACATGCGGAAATCACGCCACCGCGAAGACGCTGGTATGAAAAGCTTTTTGAGCTGAATTTTACTGGCCCATAGCGGTCGCCGACGCAGAGCAAATGGTGCGAACCTGCGAGGGGTGCCAATTCTTTGCCAAATAAACTCACCATCCCGCCCAGGAACTCTAGACAATACCAGCCTCCTGGCCCTTTGCCTGTTACGGCCTCGATATGCTCTGTCCTTTCCGACCAGCACCAGCAAACTTCAAGTGGATCTACGTAGCCGTTGACAAATTCTCCAAGTGGATTGAGGTCAAGCCGATTACCAAAGCCTCAGCAGAGAGCACAGTCGCTTTCATCGATGAAATTATACACCGATTCGGCGTACCAAATTCAATCATCACCGACCTGGGGTCAAACGTCACAGGGAACCTCTTCTGGGATTTTTGCGAAGATAATGGAATATCGATCAAATACGTCTCCGTCGTCCACCCTAGAGCAAACGGTCAGGCCGAACGTGCCAATGGAATGATACTAGACGCACTCAAGAAATGATTATACCAGGAGGAAGAAAAGAACCCGGGTCGCTGGCTACGCGAATTACCCGCGGCATTATGGGGACTACGTACCCAGCCCAGTCGCAACACCGGCGTTTCCCCATACTTCATGGTTTTCGGCTCCGAAGCTGTAATCCCAACCGACATCGCTTTCGGCTCCCCATGTGTAGAGCACTACAACGAGGAGACATCCGACCAGGCTCGGATTGACGACCTTGATCGCCTTGAAGAACAGAGGTTAGCCTCATGCATATGAATGACCAAGTACCTAGAGGGCGTCCACCGATATTACAACCGCAACATCCACTCCAGATCGTTCATCATAGGAGAACTTGTCCTCAAGAGGAAGCTCAAGCCCGAAGGCATGCACAAGCTTTCTTCACACTGGGAAGGTCCCTACATCGTCAAAGAAGTCACCCGACCAGGGTCGTATTAGCTCGTAGACCAGGAAGGCATCGACGTCCCCAACTCATGGAGCGTAGAGCACCTCAGGCGTTTCTATGCCTGAAATACTTGTACTATGTACCTCACCCGTATCAATAAAAGTTCAACATTCCCCCCATACACCTTTTTCATCTAGACGACTTCTACAAAACGCCTACGGCGTTCGCCGACTTCTACAAAATGCATACGGCGTTCGACGACCTCTCCAAAAACGCGCCAGGGCGTTTCTCCAAACAGCCTGGCCGTAACAAGAAAGCACCCGAAGCTGGCCTACCGATTAACCATAGCGAATAGAAGTAGCTACCCTAAATGCTATGATTACATTGACAGGCCTCCCAAATGGTATTTCCCCAGAAGCTGGGCGATACCACTCGGGTCGAGAGCCATGAGGTTACGTGTCCAGAATCTATATACGACCACGGTACGGTCGACGACTCTACAAGCAGCATGGCTTTTTGCCCAGCGTTTGCAGGAACGATCTCCACAGGCCCTGGTCACGCCACGATCGATCCTCTCGGAAAAAGGTCCTGTCCCTAACATCTTCCTAAGCATGCATGAGCTGTTCGCCCTCTGCGCCGCGGGTTGTCAGCAGCGCGCCTCCTTGGGAATCCTTATGTATCCTACGCGTGCAGTGGCGCTAGCCCTACGATATGGACCATTTGAGACCCAAGGCCGAATGATTCATCGCTATGGCTCACGACTCAGCTGGCACGAAAAGACATATAAGTGAAATAAAAGCTCACCGCCTCGATAAACAAAAGGTTTGACACATTTCACTTACAGGTCCGCACAACCCTTGTATCATATACAAACGGCGGCTACATCATAGCAAAAAACTCCATATCAGACATAAGATCCCCAGCAGCTACGTCATCCTCCGCCGCCAAACAAGATATATCCGCCTCAGAAGTACCAGCAGCATACCCGCTGCGCACCCTCCGAAGATCGACACACGGATAATGCGATCGGAGCACAACAAAATCATAAGCAAGCATCTCCTACCCCGCCAACGACACCAATGACTTGAAACGGTTAAGGAAGCCTCGCGCCTTCGACAGCATGCCAGCGGTGGCCTCCTCCGACGGAGGAACAGGAATAAATTCGACATTGTCCACACAGGCCATCACCGGTCAAACCTCCTTCACCAGGCTCCAAAAACGATCCCGCCAAGCAACGCCCACGGCCTCCAGCTCTACAAGCAGCCAAAAGACATCAAGCATCACAACAAGCCAGGACAATGACTCAAAGAAAAGCGCCAAAACCAACCCCTCTGCATCTTCGCCAACTGGTCGCGAAGTCTAGAGCTGTCATGTTCCTTCTCCAGAAGGGTTCCTTCCAGATCGCGCATACGCGCGTGAGCACCCTCCAAAGACGCCTCTAGGGACAGAACCCGATGCTTGCACTCCTGATTTCTCTTAAAAACACCTGCAAAAACGGTGAGCTACCAATCAGCCGGAGAATCTCTCGGTGCACAACAAACAAGGGAGAAAGGGGTCAGACACCCACATTCACACGACTCAGCACATCCCCGGCACCATCCGAGTCTCCATCATCAACGAAAACATCCTCATATGAAGGAAACGGTTCGTCGGAATCATCGTCAACAATAACCTCCCTTCTCCGCCTCTTCCTCGAACCAGAACCAAATGACAGCGGCACATTGTCATCACCGGATACCCCTCCAATGACTCCAGGGTCTCCCGAAGAGCCCAAACTACCGACAAAACCAGGATGATCCACAGCCCAGGGCTCCAACCTTAGTGGCTCCGGCTCGGTAAAAGTCGTCTCTCCCCCGACCAGATCATCGTCAGTAGCCTCCGGCGCGACACTACACGACGATCCAGCTTTATCGGGCATTTCCATATCATATAGCACCAAAAGCCAGAAAGTCGAGAGAATCACTCACCGAGCAAATGACTTCGGCCGGGAGCAAAGGCCGAATACAGAACCGCCACGATGACCCCCTTTCCGCGCCGTGACTTGGGACGCTTACCGCGCGGTTAATTCGTGTGACACCCTGTGTCAGGCTTGCATTAGGATCATCATTAACCACTAAGCACAAGCATTTCATTGCATTCATGTTTGCATATGCTATCTTTTCATGTGTGTGTTTATAATGTTTTGAAACTAGAAGTTAATAGGTGTTTTGTGCTCCACCTTGTGATCAACCTGTTTAGCTAAACCTGGCTATGCTTAGAGTAAAGTGTCATTTGCTTTATGTTTAATTACCCTACTTAATTAAGGTTAGTTTATCTGCTAAAGAAATAAAGTAATTCTTTTCTTAAATAGCTTAAATAAGTTTTAAATCCTCAACCCTTGAACTAATGGTTTTCAGAATTTATGACCTACATGAAAAAGGAAGAGAATAATATTCTGAACAACTTTGGTTTAAGTATCAAGACTTAGTTTGGAGTTTTTGAAATTGTTTTGAAATAATTTCAGTTTGAATCAAATAAAAGAAAATGGAAAAAGGAAATCAAACTGGAATGGGTCGGCGTCACGCTTTCGGCCCGTTTGGCCTTGCCCTCGGCCCGCGCACGCGCGCTCCCACGCGCTCACCCGCGCGTCGCACAGCGCACATGCAGCGCACGTGCCCGCACGCACGCGTCGCGCACGCCCGCGCGCTCGCACCCGACCGTGGCTGAGCCGTACGTCGGCGTCGCCTGCCGCGTGGCCGCCGATGCCTGACCGCGGATGTCAAACACGCCACGCCGCTCGCTGCCGGTCTGCGCCGTGCCACAGACGCGCTGAGTCACCGCGCTGCCACTTTGCGCCGTGCCGTCGCATCACATTCACGCCCCCGCAGCGCCTGCCACCGGCCAGCTCCACGCCTCGTCTCGATCGCGTCTGAGCGAGAAACCGCGCTAACGGCGCTAGAACCGAGCCTACCTCGTGCTGCCGCGTTGACGCCCCTGCTACGCCGCCACAGACCTACCAGCCGCGCTGCCGTGCGCCGCGTCGTCGCTTCGCAGTGACGCCACAGGAGTGTCGCATCCGATCAACGCCTTGCCTCGTCGCACTTGCGATCGAATGCAGACCGCGCTAAACGGCGCTAGGACCCAGCCACGCTCTGTCCTACGCGCTGCCACCCCAGCTCCCGCGCGCGCAGACACGCCAGCGCCGTTGCCACCGCCGCGCCATCGCGTCACGGCCTCCACCGGTCACTCCGGTCGGCCATGACCGCGTTAGCAGTCGCGCCTACACCTCCTACCCCTCTCCCACTCGAAATCAATCATCCGCACTCCCTCTCTCGCTCGCATTTCTCTGCCATCGCCGCGCCGAGAGCTCTGAGCACCGCAAGCGGCCCCATTTCAAATCGACCACCATCTGAGCACCTTGGCTCGATCCATCTCGCACTCGCTTTCGCCTTCGCCCCGCACACGCGCTGCTCGCCTCTATTTAACCAGCCAAGCACTCTAGTCGCCGGAACGCCTCCGCCGTTCCTCGGCCCAGAGTCGCCACCGCACCTACCAAACGGTGTTCACCCCTCACCGTCTCGCCCCCGACGCCTCCATCTTCATGGGAGCTTCACCGGAGCTAGCAGAGATGAGAACACCTTTCCCCTAGCTCTAGTTCGCCCTGAATCGGCACCGCACCGTTGGCCGAGCGCCATTGCCGCCGCCGTGGAGCTTGCACGTGGCCAGGGTTCCACAGAGCCCCTCCGGCTCAACCAACCCTTGCACCGCACTCACCACATCACCGCGATGCTCACGTAACCCTGCGCCGAGCCTCGCATCGCCGGTGATCACCTCGCCGCGTCGCACCACCGTGCTGCACCGCCACCACACGCCGTCGGCCACTTTCACACTTGCGCCGGTTCAACCAACCCCCTCAGTGGATGTGCATCATCGCCTCGAGGCTAGCACACCCAACCCCACCGCCGGAGATCTCACCGCCGGCGAGAACGCGCCGGTCAGCGCCGGCCTCTGCTCCCTGCTCACTGGCAGGTGGGCCAGAGTTGACCACGGGCCCCGCTTGTCAGCTCTCTCCCGCCCGTGTGTATTGGGCCAGGCCCAGTACTGTTTCCCCCCACGGGCCGGATTCCGAAATAAAATTCCTTTTTCCTGTTTTCAGTAATATGTTAATGCTTGTTTAATTTATATCTAGAGTTTGGTAAATCCAAAAATGGTGAAATCAATTTTGTTAGACTCTATAAATAATGATCTTTATGTTAAAATATACTGTGATGCATTAGGTGACAGGAGTTGTTTGAATCCCAAATTGATGCATTACCTTCCTTGATTATTGTTTTACCTACCTTGTTACCCTATTAATAAAAGTAAAAGCAACCGCTTAGCTTGCTTAGAATAAATGGTTACATTCATATTTATGTTCGTATTATCCCATGGGGGAAATACTATCACGGTTGGCTATATTTGCTACCGTGGAAAGAACCAATGGTAGTAATGAAATGCGGTCAACTGGAAGGAAGAGGCACCAAGTGGTTTAGACTTGGGGGCAGTCCGTCCGTTGGATCGTATAGGTTTGTATACGATGGTGGCCCTCTTACATCTTTGAATGCGCCCTTTCACATAGGGGCCGTTGTGAGTATCGACCCCGAAGCCGAGTAAACACTGTCCGGGCCGGCGCTCAATCTGCTATGAGCACCCTCTAGTTTGTAGATACAATCTGCCCCGTGGTGGCCAACTGATTTCTACAATTGGGTGGACCAATGCGAGCCCGCGGCGATACTACCTGGACTTTGTTGAGCGGTAACCCAATGCATGGACCCGACGGAGAAAGTGTGGGTGTGTGTTAAAGGTAATCTTGCCAGCTGGTTGTATATCGATTCGAATTGCCGCCCCCCACTAGATATGGGGGATTATGCTGAGCTTCACCACGGTACAACTCCATGTGACATCGTAATGGTTCTACTAAAATATTGATAAAGGAATTTGGATATATGTTATTATATTGTTTGAGTAGTTCAACTGAGTGCTCTAGTACAGGTGCAAACCTAGAGATAATAATAATAGGATGGAAAAATGGCTGCTCTCTAATCTTTAGTTTCAACTTGTTCGCTTTTCCGCAAAAGCATGTTTACCCAGATCCACAAGAATAGCCTTGCATATCTTTGGAGTCTTTATTTTTAGTTAGATGGGTAAGTCTAGCTGAGTACATTCCCGTACTCAGGGTTTATCCCATTTGTTGCAGATGGCGAAGTATACTTTGGCTATTGTAAGCACTGTCTCTATCCTGTCGAAGGAGAAGAGGAGTTGGCCTTGGGCAAGGTCTTCTACGAGCTCATCTTTTGTTGTTGTCGACCATGACCTCGTGGGCACCCCTATCTTTAATGATATTAGTGTGGAGTAAAACTTGGGTTCAATTTCAAACAATGTTTTATTTGGCCACAGGTGTCGTGGCGTAAGTACTACTTTTATTTGGAACAAAGTGTTGTAATAACTTTATTCGTGCTTCAAGTATTTTCGGTTTAATTGTGGCTCGTTCGAATGTGCATACCTGAGTTTGCGCGATCTTGGTTGGATATACGATAGTTAGAAATCCTTCGTGATTTCCGGACTACCAGGATTATATGGGCTCAAGTGCTTTAAGTGGCAGTTAAATCAGCTACTTTGGTACTTGGTCTCTTATAATTTGGACGGTTCCGTCACAGCTAGTATCAGAGCCGAGTTCAGGTATCCTCATTCGTTTGAGCAGCTTTTCAACAAAACGGGTATTTCAAAACTATTTTTTTTATAAACTAAGTTTGAAAACTTGGGTGCCAGAGTTTAGTCCTTAGCCCTATACTAGGAAATCAGGTGGTTTAGTTATACTAACTTGGTTCAGGGTTTTTCTCATGCTGGATCTTTATAATTGTCGGGGTATCATTCTTGGGAAAGATGATATTAGGTTCAAAAATTTCATTGAAAACTATTTGGGAGATGTGAGAGTAGACCTTCCAACCGTTGGTCAAGGGAAGTGATATTTTGTTACTTAAGGATATGCGGGCTTTTACGCGAACATATCTGAGAAGTATGTAATGCTGGGTGGGTTTTCCGAGCTTGGTGCATAAGGTTTTGGTATCTAACTGGTATGTACTTAGTGCGTATCAGGAAGTGCCCGGTGATTTTCTGCATTGGGTTTTGTTCTTTTGGGCTGAGATGAATTTTCTGCAGGTACACTAACTACGCAACCGTGTAGAACGAATAACTACGTAATGAGAGATCGTCTTGCCACCGACTAGAACGTTAGGACTTACAAGTCATTCTAGTTGAGTGAGAACGTATTTACGATCATGCATCATGTTTATATTCTTGTACCATGTCATCCCTCCCCTTAAAATTGTTAATTGTTCCCCTTTTTATAAAAATGACCAACGTAATATCTGTCTCACGAGAGTCGAAACCCATTTTTCTACAGATGCCTCGCACCCGTCTGACCGCCAGGAAGGCAACCGGAGGAGCAGGAGTTCCTCGCTACCCGTTGGCAAGGAAGATGACCAGGGGAAAGTTTTTGACGTACTTTGGGCTGCCGACCATCCTTTGGCGAGTTTTGCACGCCATTGGGTATTCCGAGGGCAGTGAACCCAAGTACTCTTGGCAGAAGCAGCAGTATGGTCAAGATTCTCTGGTCCAGGTTGAGGTCCGAGTGAAAGCTCTGGAAGGAAGGCCAGACTGGGTAGGATGGACGATCGTTACCAAGGGAGCTTGTGCTAAAGATGGAGCCAATAGGGCAGCCTACCTGGTACTAAAGGACATCATCGCTCGTTTTCCAGCAGATCTTGCAGACGTGTGGCCGGGAGTGTTCCCACGTGGATCGGTTTTTCTTGTGGATTGGATGCAGACCGAGGAGACAGCTCTGACAGGGGACGAAGAGGAGCTTTTCTTTTGTGAGACCCCAGCCATGGGTGCCACTGGAGCTCTTCTTGGCACTTGTGAGAGTCTAGAGCGAAGTCTGGCAGATGTTGCAAAGATCCACAATGCCACGATGGAGAGCAAGCGCCAGTTGCAGCAGGAGTTCGAGATAGCCGTCGAGACCCTTCAGGCAGAGTTAGCTCAGATGACTCTGGAGCATAACCAGGCTCAGACTAGGTTGGAGGAGGAGATCGCTACTCGCGTGGTTAGTGAGCAGTTGCTTCTCGAGGCCACCAACTCCAGGAATGAAGCTTGGACCGAGTCTGAGGGCCTGCGGGACAGAGTTGTAGAGTTGGAGGGGAACCTCAACGGACAGCAGGAGTACATCGACAACCTGCATGAGGCTTTCCACGCTCTCCACCAGTAGCAGGCAGCAGCAGTAGCTGAAGCTGCCGAAGCACCTGCACCTGAGGAGCCTGAGCCACAGGATGGAGTGATCCTTGGTCCCGACTCACCGAACGAGGCCTTCGCCGACGAGCCCTTCTACGACGACAACCTCGACGACAACATCGGGGAACACGACTACTCCGACGGTTACTGAGCGCTAGATTAGGAGTTAATCTTCCGCGCAAGGAGCTTTTGTAGCATGTTGTTTAAGACTCTGTTAATTTGGATCTTCGTAATGTGTAAGCCGAGTTTGGATTAAGTCCAGACGTTGTTCTGGCAAAGACTATGGAATGTTATGTCTGTGCTTATGACGAGTAATTAATTCTGTGATGTTATGTGGAAGATGAGTAATTATATCTGGTTGTGTGCTTAATATTGCATTTTGTACAGCACGGTATTTATTCATTATTCAATATAACATCACCTAATTGTTGCTTGCTAATGGGCTGTACAGATGACGGCTAACACCCGTCGCACTACTCGGGTGATGGAGAGGCGACCAGGGAGGACCTGCCACCACCACCACCACCCCCAATGACACCGGAAGCATTCTTTGGCCAGTTCTTGGGTAGCCAAAGAAGTGTAGAAGAGATGCAGCGGCAGATGAGTGAAACGTTCCGCAACATCGCTGCCAACACAGCTCAGCAACACAGGCAACAGCAAGGGGCCGCACCTAATCAGTACAACACCTACAAGCATTTCATGGACACCCGCCCTCTGATCTTCAAGGAAGCTACAGAACCGCTGGAGGCAGATGAATGGCTGCACTCCATGACACAGAAGTTTCAACTTCTGCGCCTGACAGAGGAGCTAAAGGCGGAGTATGCCACGCACAGGCTGGAAGGACCGGCAAGCATCTGGTGGTCCCAGTACCGCGATAACCTGCCTGCCGGCAATGCAGTTACTTGGGACATGTTCTCCACAACTATGCGCCGTCACTACATCCCAGAAGGCGTGATGGAGATGAAGCTTACCGAGTTCATGAGACTGTCCAAGGGTACCAGGTCAGTAACGGAGTACCTCACCAGTTTCAACAGGTTGGCTCGCTATGCCACTCACTTCATCAACACTGACGCCAAGAAGATCGCTAGCTTCAAGAGGGGCATGAATGCCGCTCTTCTGTCCAAGATGTAAAACAGCTACCACCTCACCTTCAGCGACTTCATCAGTGACTGCTTGAATCAAGAGACCAATGACAACAGGTTGCTTGCAGAGACGCGTCGTCGCATCCCAGAGGGAGGATCCCACCAGAATAGGGGTCCCAATGCTTCAAGGCCAGCGTTTCGTCAACCACAAGCTGGTGCACGTTTCCGACCACCTCAAGGGAAGATGCCCAATGCTCGTGCTCGTCCCGCCTACCAGAGGTCCTTCACAGCACCTCTGCAGCAGAATAAAGGTAAAGCCACTGCCCCTGCAGCTGGAGGACAGAAGACGCCATATGTGGTGGGGCCATGCTACAACTGCAAACAAACTGGTCACCTGTCTCGCTTCTGCACGAAGCCCAGGAAGCAGTTCAACTATCCACAGAAGCCTCGCACAGGGAGTGTCCACCACACCACCTTGGAGGAAGTACCAGAGGGAGAACCCTTCATAGCTGGTACATTCCTTGTTAATCAATGTCCTGCAGTTATCTTGTTTGATTCTGGAGCATCGCATTCATTCATTAGTGGGAACTTTGTGTTGCAAAGTCAACAGAAGGTGGTAGAATTGGAAAAGGAGTATCAAATTAGTGCAGCTGGAGCTGTACTTTATACTTGTAAAATGGTAAAGGATGTAGAAATTACCATGGAGATGACATCGGTATATGTGTAACACCCCGGGTGTTAATCTTGTTAATCTCTTAATTAAAAATTTGATCATGTCATCATATGCATTAAGCATCATTCATTTGTTTGAAAACCTGGCTATGCATTGAACTAAAATAAGTTTAATTGTCCTTGTTTGATCAATTGTTTGTATGCAGATCATCTTTTCAAAGTCTCAAAATTTAAAATTTGAATCCAAACCCTTTTCCCAGAGGGGGTGGATTAAACCCTAAACATGGTTTTCAAAATCTATAAAGTTTTTGCTTGTGGTGGCTTAAGCAAAGTTGTAGATCTTGAAGTTTTGAACATCTTTTGTGTTCAAAGTTTTTCTTGAAAACCCCTAGAAGCTTGTGCATTTTTGCAAAACAGCCGCAGGGTCAGTTCTGTCCTTCCCTCGAGCAGCTGCATGGCGGGGTCGAGCTCGACGTCGCTCCTGGCGTTGGTTTGAGGTTGCTTAGCTTGCTAGAGTTGTTGGCTGTTTTGTTCGAGGTCGGATCGAGGCCTAGTGTCTCTGCTCGAGGCCTAGCTCCTTTGATCGAGGCCTAGCGTCTCCGTTTTAGGCCTAGTTGCGTCGATCGAGGCTTAGCTTCTCTGATCGAGTATCGATCGAGGCCTAGCCTCTTGGTCAAGGGTTGGTCAAAGCCCAGTTTCTTTCGATCGAAGCCCAGTTTCTTTCGATCGAGGCCTAGTTTTCCGATCGAGGGTAGTTCTTCGATCGAGGTCTGTTCTCGATGGTGTGCGATCGGTCGAGCCCCCGGCAGTCCGTCACAATCCTCGATGAGGTGCCTCTGAAGGTTTGTTTGAGTCGTGGCCTACCTCGTTGGGTTCGGCTCGGCAAGACGAAGCAAGTTCGAGGGTTAGCCGTTCGGTTTGGTCATCGACGGCGACTCGCCGCCGTGTTTTGTGGTTCTCGACGCCACCGCTCGAGCCTCTGTGCCGCTGATGGTCGAGTCTTAGCCGTTCGAGGGTTTTGAGCAGAGTTCTTCCTGTTTTCTGTTTTAGTTTTCTCTCGATAGCATGCTTGTTTGTGTTAAGCATCATGTTTACTATCCAAGCATCATCTAAGACATGTCATTTTATCGTGTAGATTGTTCGTTGGTTGGGTTGGATACCTCCAGTGCAGAGGTCTTCTCTCTTGAATCTAAGCCCGAGTTCGCTTATCCCTCCAACCAAGGCAAGCCCCGGTGCATTCAAACACTTCCTTGTATTTAAAATGTTTGCTTTAAATACACTTATGTTATATTATTGCATTACGGTATTCAATCAAATTCCTACTTGATGCATAGCCTTACCTTGAATTGTTTATTCCTGTACCTTGACACTGCTCTCAAAATACGATGTAGCTTTATGCTGCTTAGCAATGCTTAGACCGATAGAGTCAGATGATTTCCTGTCATCTGCGAGAATAGGTGTTAACCTGTTTGCTTCGGCAATGGCTCTGTTTTTGAGATGAATAGTGGATTGCTGCGGCAAATGGCTATGTCCTCTTGATGGAAGTAATAATCTGAGACCGGGCGGACTCGGTGTTGGAGAGCCACCAGGTATGGATATCTGGTGAGCGGGTTCTTTTCGCCTGTGTCGATTAGGAACCGTCCGATGATGCATGACTAGGGTTGTGACTTTGGAGTACTTATCACATACTCCGGGAAGCTGGACTCTGGCTATTCTCGCTTGAAGAACGGTTAACCCGCACTGGGAGTGGAGAGATGGCGAGAGTAGTGTGTACCCTCCAAGTTAGCGAACTGGATGGAGGTGTACTGTGCTCTCGGGTGGCGGAACCCCGGTCTTGGCGAGAGGATCTAGGGAAAGGTAGGCATATGCGTGCTTTAAGCGGCTGTATATGTCGTGTGATAGGGAAGCCCCAGCTGGGATAAACCGGTTCGAATCGTCGTGTTCCTCGGATATGGAAACATGACCCTGTTTTCTTCTTCGTAGTAATACACTTAAACTGGATACTTGTTGGATCCCTTCGTGGATGGTTATTACCTTGTATCGATCATACATCCAGGTCGATACTTGAGTAGTCTTATGGATAACATAAATGATTTCAATTCTTTTTATAAATGCTCGTTTATGCAAAATACTTGATTCTTGCAAACCACACCTTGAATCCTATGACTTGCATACTGTTTTGTCCACCAAATACTTTTCTTTGTCGGGTAAGTCTTGTGGAGTATTCCCGTACTCAGGGTTTGTTAACCCCTGTTGCAGATGAGGATCACAACCCGGTGTGTGTGGCTTCTTGCTGCATGACCGTGGTTAGTGAAGATGAAGATGAAGAATAACCTATCTTTGCTTGACTCTTGGGCAAGAGTACCTCGGTTATCTATTCTTTCGCTATCAGCAGCTTGATGTATTGTATCGTATGAACACTCAGTTATGTTTCAAAACTATGGTTTGTAATATGACTTTAAATTTCCGCTACTTTGATGTAATATAAAAATTTCGTGTTACTTCTATCATGATTGTGATAAGGTTGATCCTGTTCGGAAAGAGGTGGATGACCCGCTGCAAAGTGGCGACACCTGATGGGCTAATTAAGATTTGGATCATCTGTTGGAGATTAAGTTGATTAATCCTGACAAGTGGGCCCTATCTTAAGAGGTTCTGTCACAGCTGGTATCAAAGCACACCTTATTACCAATCTTGCAGTTGTAAAAGTTTTCAAAATGTTTTTGGATCTTAAATTAAAATGTGATTTGAGTCTAAAAACTTCTTTAACTCATCTTTTCTCTCTTTCCAAGTTTAGGAAAGTAGACTTTAGAATATCAAGCTGGTGGTATGAATATGGTTATATCTATGCCCTATATATATATATGTTATGTAAATATTATCGTATACGTAGGGACGTTTCATGCATCATATCATACAACTTGGGATGGGTTTAAAATTTTGTTCTTAAGCTACTAAAATTTTGACCTGTTACTCACTTACCTCCTTTGAAATCTTGTCTATAGGATGGCCAGAACTAAGCGCACAGCTCGCAAGTCTTCCGGACCTCGGGGCGTTCCTCGCCACCGGCTGGCAACGCGTGGAGACTGTGCTGAGAGCAGTCAGCAGGGTGCTAGTTGTTGTGCTCGTCACAGGGCAAAGATCGAGCACTTGGAGCTTGAGTTGGCTAGCAGCGCTGACGATCTTAAGGCTAAGATGGGGGAGAAGGAGGCGGAGTTGCAGGCATGTCAGGCGCAGCTGGCAGCCAAGGCAACAGAAGTGTCCATCGCTGAGGGTCACATGTACGAGGTGATGGGAGAAAGGAATGAAGCCTGGGAACGAGAACACGTTCTGTCCGAGATGTACCATAACTTGGGTCTCTATGTGGGCAATCTTGAGGCATACAACAATGCTCTTCATGAGGAGGTGCATCACCTTCACCACATGATGAACAACCCCGAGTACCAGCAGCAGGCCATGGCAGAGGACCTTGGGGATCTTGTTCAGGCAGACCAGTTTGTTGCACCTACACCTGAGGGTCAGGGTGGAGCTGCACCAGAATCAGTGGTGATCGTCGTGGACGAGCAGGAAGTTGTAGTCCTTAGTGACGACGAGTAGATCATGTTTCGCCAAGCTATCTAGTTCGATGCGAGTAGTGGATCTTGTGTAACATAATCTACCTTTATCGCTTTCAGAACTCTTTTGTTTTTAGCACTGTGATGTTATGATGTCATGTAATATATGTTGTGCACTTTGGTACTTTTATGCTTGTCTCAATAAAAGTATGTTTGTGCAAACATATGGCTGAAGATAACAATGCTGGGGCTCATGATGGGGAACTTCCTGATCCACCAACCTTAACGCAAGCTTTGGCGGCATTGATCAGTGTGTCAGTAGACAATGCTCGTCTTTTGAATGAGTTAACTCAACATCACCAGCAAGGCGGCAATGAACGTCGCGGTCGCAACAACTAGGAGACGACTTATGTCGATTTCACCGACACGCGTCCTCCGGTGTTCACCAAGGCGGATGAGCCGTTGGAAGCTGATGATTGGCTTCGCACTATGGAGCAGAAGTTCGAGCTGATAAATTGCATAGAGGTGCAGAAGCCCCTCTTTGCAGCTCAACAACTTCGCGGGGCAGCAGGAGCCTGGTGGACGACCTTTTCGGCTATGCAGCCAGCAGGTCATCGTGCCACCTGGAAGGAGTTTCGTGACGCTTTCCGTGCGCACTATATTCCTGATGGTGTCATGGAAGCTAAGTTGGAAGAGTTCCTGAGTTTGAAGCAAGGGGAGTCCACTATGATGCAGTACGTGGGCAAGTTCAACCACCTTTCCCAGTATGTTGTGGAGCATGTCAATACGGATGCAAAGAAGAAGAGATGGTTTCTCAGGGACTCTCAACTAAGCTGAACACCATGCTTCATCACAATCCTAATGCTTCTGTCATGAGGTTGTGAGCATGGCTATCTCTGCTGAGAATTCTTTGCACATCCATAGGGAGGCAAAGAAGAAGAAATCGTTTGCTGGATCTTCTAGTGGTAGTCAGAAGAGGCAGAAGATTTTCTACCACCCTCAGAACCACAACCGTTTTCAGTATCGTCCTCCTCAGCAGCAGCAGAAGTTTGGGCAGCAGTTCTCTGGGGTTCCTCAGTATCCTAGGCAAAATGTTGGTCCCAACAACCAGATGGTTGTCAAGCAAGCAAGCAATGCCTGTTTTAACTGTGGAAAGCCGGGACATTATTCCAATGTATGTCCTCTTCCGAAACAGTACAATCAGAAGTTTGCTGGAAATCAACAACAGCAAAAGCAGAATGGGAATGTTGTAGATCAGAAGAACAAGAATGAGCAGAAGACTGGGCGGGTGTTTCATACCCAAGGTGAAGGGATGCCAGAAGGGGAACCTGTATTGCAGGGTATGTTTCCTATCAACAATCAACCTGCAGTTATTCTCTTTGATTCTGGTGCATCACATTCCTTCATTGATAAGTCATTTGTGCTCAAGCATAGTATTCCTTTGTCTAAGTTAAACATGGATTTTCATGTGCAAACACCTGGTGGTCGAATCTCAACTAAAGAGTTGGTGTATCAAGTATCTTTGAGTCTGGGTGGGCATATCTTTCCCACGACTTTGGTAGTGCTTCCTAACCAGGGTTTAGATGTGATCCTAGGGATGAATTGGTTGCAGCAGCACAAAGCTGTGATCGATGTGCTAAATAGAACTATCAAGGTAGATGTGCCAAACAGTAAATCTCAGCTCTTGATTCAACTGTCGGTGCCAAAACGGGAAGTAGGAAGAGTCTGTGCTACCGTTGCAGTTGGGGTACATGATATTCCAATAGTACGTGAGTTTCCAGATGTCTTTCCTGAGGATTTACCTGGCTTACCTCCTGATAGAGATGTTGAGTTTTCTAGAGAGCTAAAGCCTGGTACCGCACCAATCTCTAGAAGGGCCTATCGGATGCCTCCTAAAGAGCTAGCTGAGTTGAAAACTCAGTTAAACGAATTGCTTGATAAGGGTTTCATTCGACCTAGTTCATCGCCATGGGGTTGTCCTGCAATTTTCGTGAAGAAGAAGGATCATACCCTTCGAATGTGCGTTGACTATCGTCCCTTGAACGAGGTGACCATCAAAAACAAGTATCCCTTGCCGCGGATTGATCTCCTCTTTGATCAACTCGCTGGAGCTTCGGTGTTTTCCAAGATCGACTTGCGATTAGGGTACCACCAGATCAAGATTCGACAGGAAGATATCCCAAAGACGGCGTTTACCACTAGATATGGGCTTTATGAATATCTGGTAATGTCGTTTGGTTTGACAAATGCACCGGCATACTTCATGTATCTGATGAACTTAGTGTTCATGCCGGAGCTGGACAAGTTTGTTGTTGTCTTCATAGATGATATTCTCGTCTATTCCAAGAATGAAGAAGAGCATGCCCGTCATCTCCGAATCGTCTTAACCCGATTGCGTGAGCACCAGCTTTATGCTAAGTTCAGCAAATGTGAGTTTTGGCTGAAGGAAGTGCAATTCCTGGGACATGTTTTGTCCAACGGAGGCGTGGCAGTTGATCCTAGTAAGGTGAAGGACATTCTGGATTGGAAGCCACCAACAACAGTTCATCAAGTTCGAAGTTTCCTCGGTATGGCTGGTTATTATCGCGGGTTTATTCCAGACTTTTCTCAAATCTCGAAGCCAATTACCAGTTTACTGAAGAACTAGACCAAGTTCGTGTGGTCTGCGGAGTGCGAAGAAGCTTTTCGTGGTTTGAAGAAGTTAATGACCACAGCTCCCGTATTAGCTCAGCCTAATATTGAGAAGCCCTTTGATGTATATTGTGATGCATCCGGTATTGGTATTGGTGTGTTCTGATGCAAGAAGGGAGAGTCATTGCTTATGCTTCTAGGCAGTTGAAGAAACACGAAGAGAACTATCCAACTCATGATCTGGAGTTAGCGGCAGTTGTCCACTCCTTGAAGATTTGGCGACATTATCTCCTGGGCAACCTTTGTCATATCTATACGGATCATAAGAGTCTGAAGTATATATTCACTCAGTCTGAGTTGAATATGAGGCAAAGGCGATGGTTAGAGCTTATCAAAGATTATGATCTTGAAGTGCATTACCATCTAGGTAAGGCAAATGTTGTAGCTGATGCCTTAAGTCGTGAAGGCAGTTGCAATTGTCTGAGCCTAAAGATGGTAAATTCCACACTCTGTTATGAGTTAGAAAGGTTAGACATATCTATGGTTCAGCATGGCAATCTAGCTAACATATCTGTGGAACCCAGCATTCGTGATCAAATTATCGAGGCTCAACGGACCAATGTAGGCATCGCACATCTTAAAGCAAAGGTGAAATCTGGGATGCCCACTTGTTTCAAGTTAGATGAATCTGACGTGCTTTGGTTCAAGGACCGTCTCGTGGTACCTAAAGTTCCAGAGTTACGACAAGCTATTCTTGATGAAGCTCATACTTCTCGTTTGTCCATTCACCCTGGAAGCAACAAAATGTACCAGGATTTGAAAAGGAAGTTTTGGTGGACAAAGATGAAGATTGAGATAGCCGGCTATGTGGCTAAGTGTGACACTTGTCAGAAAGTGAAAGCAGTGCGTTTGAAACCAGGGGTCAACTTCAACCTTTACCAGTTCCAGTTTGGAAATGGGAAGACATCAGCATGGATTTCATAGTAGGTTTGCCCAAAAACCTCGAGTGGCTATGATTCTATCTGGGTCATTGTTGACCGGCTCACCAAATTTGCACATTTTCTTCCAGTCAAGGCTTCACATACTGCCACTATTTATGCCAAGTTGTTTTTGGCAAGAATAGTAAGTCTTCATGGTATTCCTAAGACCATCGTATCTGATCGGGGAACTCAGTTTGTCTCGGCCTTCTGGAGACATCTCCATGAATCCTTGGGCACTAAACTTCTGTACAACACGGCTTACCATCCTCAAACCGATGGTCAGACTGAGCGAGTCAATCAAGTTCTTGAAGATTTGTTGCGATGTTGTGTTCTTAACTTTGCGGAAAAGTGGGATGAATGCTTACCTTTGGCAGAGTTCTCTTACAACAATAGTTACCAATAGAGCATAAAAATGTCGTCATTCGAAGCTTTGTATGGTCGTGGTTGCAGAACTCCTCTTAATTGGTCGGAACCCGGAGAGCATGAGTTCTTTGGTGTTGACCTAGTTAAGGAAGCTGAAGATAAAGTTAAACAGATTCACATCAATCTTGAAATAGCTCAGTCAAGGCAAAAGAGCTATGCTGATAAAAGGAGAAGGCCACTTCAATATCAACCGGGAGATCATGTGTATTTCAAAGTCACACCTATGAAAGGAGTCTCTCGTTTTGGAGTGCAAGGCAAGTTAGCACCTCGTTATGTCGGTCCATTCCTAGTTTTGGAACATATTAGCAAGGTGGCTTATCGTTTGAAATTGCCTGACATTCTCTCCGCCGGTCATGATGTGTTTCATGTATCACAATTGAAGAAGTGTCTTCAGTTTAAAGATACAACAGTGGAAGTTGAAGGAGTGCAGTTAGAACCTGATGTGACCTACTCTGAGTATCCTATAAAGGTTCTCGATCAAAAGGATCGAATTACTCGTCGCAAGACCATCAAGTTCTACAAAGTGCAGTGGAATCAGCACTCAGAAGAAGAAGCTACATGGGAATCTGAAGATTTTCTTTTAGAGAATTTCCCAGAGTTTTATGCTTCTATCGTTTAAGCTGTTTCTAAGACCTGGTCATAGTTGTAACAAAGATGATGTGAAAGAGAAAAGTTCTTGATACATTTCCTTTCTTGTTGTTTTGTTTCACTCCTAAATCTCGGGACGAGATTTCTTTTAGGGGAAGGATTGTAACACCCCGGGTGTTAATCTTGTTAATCTCTTAATTAAAAATTTGATCATGTCATCATATGCATTAAGCATCATTCATTTGTTTGAAAACCTGGCTATGCATTGAACTAAAATAAGTTTAATTGTCCTTGTTTAATCAATTGTTTGTATGCAGGTCATCTTTTCAAAGTCTCAAAATTTAAAATTTGAATCCAAACCCTTTTCCCAGAGGGGGTGGATTAAACCCTAAACATGATTTTCAAAATCTATAAAGTTTTTGCTTGTGGTGGCTTAAGCAAAGTTGTAGATCTTGAAGTTTTGAACATCTTTCGTGTTCAAAGTTTTTCTTGAAAACCCCTGGAAGCTTGTGCATTTTTGCAAAACAGGCGCAGGGTCAGTTCTGTCCTTCCCTCGAGCAGCTGCATGGCGGGGTCGAGCTCGACGTCGCTCCTGGCCGACATGTGTCGCCAGCCGCGCAACGCCTGTCCATGGACTCCCGTCCTATCGTGGGTACGTGGCAGTCGCATGGAACCCGATGTCTTCTTTAAAAGTGGAACGCCATTCCCTCTCTCTTTCCTTTCCGCGCCACTACTCCACACTTCTCGTTCGCTCTGCTTCGTTCTGTTCTGCCGAGCACTTCACCGCCTTTGTTGACGAACTCGTCCGAGCTCGTTGGATGCTTCCAATCACTCAATCTTTCGTCGTTGCCTTCGCCTTGATCTTGCGCATCTTCGGGGAAAGCTGGTTGAAGTCGTCGAGCCCGCATTCGTCCAGCGTGGATCTGTCTTCCTCAGCTCCGACGCAACCGCCGCCGCTCTGGTCAGTCTTCGATCAGGCTGCGCAGGAGCTGCATTGTCTTGTTGTCTCATGTTTCTTGCTCCTTGTTCATCTCTGAGTCTTGTCGGGTTCTCCGTTTTGCAAATGATGGACCACAGCTCCTGGAACATCTTCGCTGCCGCGCAGTTCTTCGTCTCCGCCGGCGCTTTCTCCATCGACGGTCGCCTCTGCTTCATCTCCGGCCGCGCTTGCTAACGCTTCGTGACCAGGGTGAGCTCCTCGACCTCTTCGTTGTACTCGTTTGTCCTTGTATCGAGCCTTAGCGCTCTGTCCTCGAGCGCCGCCGCTGTTCTTGTTCGACGCGGAAGTGTGCTCGACGTCTAGTCGTTGTAGTTGGTCTTTTCGAGATCCAAGTCTTGTGCTAGTTTCGCCTAGCCGTCCTGAGTCAGTCTCGAGGGGTAGTTGCCCTCGAGCGCGTGCGTGTTCTCTTCGGCGCACGTCAAGCAGTTTCTCCGTCGACCGCTAGTGCTGTCGTCGAGGGGGGGGGGTTTGCTTTTAGCTCTGTGCTTGTTTGGCTTGCGCTTCGCATTGGTTTGAGGTTGCTTAGCTTGCTAGAGTTGTTGGCTGTTTCGTTCGAGGTCGGATCGAGGCCTAGTGTCTCTGCTCGAGGCCTAGCTCCTTTGATCGAGGCCTAGCGTCTCCGTTTGAGGCCTAGTTGCGTCGATCGAGGCTTAGCTTCTCCGATCGAGTATCGATAGAGGCCTAGCCTCTTGGTCGAGGGTCGGTCGAAGCCCAGTTTCTTTCGATCGAAGCCCAGTTTCTTTCGATCGAGGCCTAGTTTCTTTCGATCGAGGCCTAGTTTTCTGATCGAGGGTAGTTCTTCGATCGAGGTCTGTTCTCGATGCTGTGCGATCGGTCGAGCCCCCGGCAGTCCGTCAGCACCCTCGATGAGGTGCCTCTGAAGGTTTGTTTGAGTCGTGGCCTACCTCGTTGGGTTCGGCTCGGCAAGCCGAAGCAAGTTCGAGGGTTAGCCGTTCGGTTTGGTCATCGACGGCGACTCGCCGCCGTGTTTTGTGGTTCTCGACGCCACCGCTCGAGCCTCTGTGCCGGTGATGGTCGAGTCTCAGCCGTTCGAGGGTCTTGAGAAGAGTTCTTCCTGTTTTCTGTTTTAGTTTTCTCTCGATAGCATGCTTGTTTGTGTTAAGCATCATGTTTACTATCCAAGCATCATCTAAGACATGTCATTTTATCGTGTAGATTGTTCGTTGGTTGGGTTGGATACCTCCAGTGCAGAGGTCTTCTCTCTTGAATCTGAGCCCGAGTTCGCTTATCCCTCCAACCAAGGCAAGCCCCGGTGCATTCAAACACTTCCTTGTATTTAAAATGTTTGTTTTAAATACACTTATGTTATATTATTGCATTACGGTATTCAATCAAATTCCTACTTGATGCATAGCCTTACCTTGAATTGTTTATTCCTGTACCTTGACACTGCTCTCAAAATACGATGTAGCTTTATGCTGCTTAGCAATGCTTAGACCGATAGAGTTAGATGATTTCCTGTCATCTACGAGAATAGGTGTTAACCTGTTTGCTTCGGCATTGGCTCTGTTTTCGAGATGAATAGCGGATTGCTGCGGCAAATGGCTATGTCCTCTTGATGGAAGTAATAATCTGAGACCGGGCGGACTCGGTGTTGGAGAGCCACCAGGTATGGATATCTAGTGAGCGGGTTCTTTCCGCCTGTGTCGATTAGGAACCGTCCGATGATGCATGACTAGGGTTGTGACTTTGGAGTACTTATCACATACTCCGGGAAGCCGGACTCTGGCTATTCTCGCTTGAAGAACGGTTAACCCGCACGGGGAGTGGAGAGATGGCGAGAGTAGTGTGTACCCTCCAAGTTAGCGAACTAGATGGAGGTGTACTGTGCTCTCGGGTGGCGGAACCCCGGTCTTGGTGAGAGGATCCAGGGAAAGGTAGTCATATGCGTGCTTTAAGCGGCTGTATATGTCGTGTGATAGGGAAGCCCCAGCTGGGATAAACCGGTTCGAATCGTCGTGTTCCTCGGATATGGAAACATGACCCTGTTTTCTTCTTCGTAGTAATACACTTAAACTGGATACTTGTTGGATCCCTTCGTGGATGGTTATTACCTTGTATCGATCATACATCCAGGTCAATACTTGAGTAGTCTTATGGATAACATAAATGATTTCAATTCTTTTTATAAATGCTCGTTTATGCAAAATACTTGATTCTTGCAAACCACACCTTGAATCCTATGACTTGCATACTGTTTTGTCCACCAAATACTTTTCTTTGTCGGATAAGTCTTGTGGAGTACTCCCGTACTCAGGGTTTGTTAACCCCTGTTGCAGATGAGGATCACAACCCGGTGTGTGTGGCTTCTTGCTGCATGACCGTGGTTAGTGTAGATGAAGATGAAGAATAACCTATCTTTGCTTGACTCTTGGGCAAGAGTACCTCGGTTATCTGTTCTTTCGCTATCAGCAGCTTGATGTATCGTATCGTACGAACACTCAGTTATGTTTCAAAACTATGGTTTGTAATATGACTTTAAATTTCCGCTACTTTGATGTAATATAAAAATTTCGTGTTACTTCTGTCATGATTGTGATAAGGTTGATCCTGTTCGGAAAGAGGTGGATGACCCGCTGCAATGTGGCGACACCTGATGGGCTAATTAAGATTTGGATCATCTGTTGGAGATTAAGTTGATTAATCCTGACAAGTGGGCCCTATCTTAAGAGGTGCTGTCACAATATGTCAACCTCATCGTAATACCTGAGCTAGGTCTAGATGTAATCCTTGGTATGGAATGGATGAAAGCTTGGAAAGTGCATCTAGATATAGCCCAACGGGCAGTATCTATCACCAACCCACAGAACGGAGTTACCTTCAGGATCTTCTTACCTAAGAATCCAAATCAGCTAGGAGTTATGTTTGCTATCACTGCAGAGTTGTTGGATAAGATCCCTGTAGTTTGTGAGTTTCCGGATGTGTTTCCTGATGATCTTCCAGGATTACCCCCAAGCAGAGATGTCGAGTTTGCTATAGAGCTAGCTCCCGGAACAACACCTATATCTAGGAGACCATATAGGATGCCACCCAACGAGTTAGCAGAACTCAAGAAACAACTCCAGGAGTTGCTGGAAAAGGGTCTGATCCGCCTGAGTTGTTCACCGTGGGGATGTCCCGCCATCTTTGTGAAAAAGAAGGATAAAACCTTAAGAATGTGCGTAGACTATCGCCCTCTTAATGCGGTTACCATCAAAAACAAATATCCGTTGCCGCAGATTGATTTGTTGTTTGATCAGTTGTCTACAGCCAAAGTGTTCTCCAAGATAGACTTACGATCTGGTTACCATCAGATTAAGATCAGAAAAGAAGATGTACCCAAGACCGCTTTCTCTACGAGATACGGTCTCTTTGAATATCTAGTGATGTCCTTTGGGTTGACAAATGCGCCTGCGCATTTCATGTACTTGATGAACTCGGTGTTCATGCAAGAGTTGGACAAGTTTGTGGTGGTCTTCATCGATGACATTCTGGTATATTCGGAAAATGAGAAGGACCACGCAGAACACCTGAGTTTAGTGCTGAAACGGTTAAGAGAGCATAAGCTTTATGCCAAGTTTAGCAAGTGTGAGTTTTGGTTGACCAAAGTACCTTTTCTAGGTCACATCTTGTCAGCCGAGGGTCTCTCAGTGGACCCCTCAAAAGTGCAATAAGTTATGAATTGGAAAGCACCCGTTAACGTGCATGAGGTTCGCAGCTTTTTAGGGTTGGCCGAATACTACCGTTGTTTTATTCCGGACTTTTCTAAGATAGCTAAACCCATGACAAGGTTAACGCAGAAAAACAAGAAGTTTGAATGGAGTCTAGAGTGTGAAACAACGTTTCGTACCTTGCGGACACTGTTAACGACTGCACCGGTTTTGGCACAACCAAATCTGGAGGAACCTTTTGATGTGTTTTGTGATGCATCAACCATTGGATTGGGATGTGTGTTGATGTAGAATGGAAGAGTCATTGCTTATGCCTCACGACAACTCTGACCCCATGAAGAGAGTTACCCTACCCATGACTTGGAGCTAGCAGCAGTTGTGCATGCTTTGAAAATATGGAGACATTACTTAATGGGTAATCTGTGCCACATTTTCATAGATCATAAAAGTTTGAAGTACTTGTTTACCCAGTCTGAATTGAATATGAGGCAGAGAAGATGGTTGGAGTTAATCAAGGATTATAACTTGGAAGTGCATTATCATCCTGGAAAAGCAAATGTTGTAGCAGATGCTTTGAGCCGCAAATCTCATTGCAACTTGTTGCAACCCTTGTTAGAAGATGGTTTTGATCTACTGCATCCTTTGGTGTTGAATAATATTGTTATCCAATGCACCTTGGATAGTGATATTATTGATGGACAAAAATCGGACAAAGAGCTTATGCAAATCAAACAGAAGCTAGAAACCAGTGAATCTCTGAATTTCAAAGTGGATGAGAAAGGAGTTCTATGGTTCAATCAACGTTTGGTAGTACCTAAGGATCAACTCTTGCGAGATAGAATTCTCAATGAAGCACATAACTCTAAGTTGTCGATCCACCCTGGTAGTAGCAAGATGTATCACGACCTGAGGACAAGGTATTGGTGGTCTAAAATGAAGTTGGATATTGCAGAATATGTCGCAAAGTGTGATACATGTTGTCGCATCAAGGCAGTACACATGAAACCTGCCGGTTTGCTACAACCTCTTTCTATACCTAAGTGAAAGTGGGAAGATATCAGTATGGATTTTATCACAGGGTTGCCTACCACCCAGAAAGGAAATGACTCTATATGGGTTATCGTTGATCGCTTAACTAAGGTCGCTCACTTCATACCAGTCAAGGTTACCCATCGACCGCATCAGTATGCCGAGTTATATGTTCAGAATATCTTAAGGTTACATGGTATTCCTAAGACCATCATATCCGATAGAGGATCACAGTTTATCACTCATTTTTGGGAGCAGTTGCATAAAGAGTTGGGAACAAAGTTGATTCGAAGTTCCGCTTATCACCCTCAAACAGATGGACAAACGGAACGAGTGAATCAAGTGTTGGAAGACATGTTGAGAGCATGTGTTGTGTCAGCAAGAGGATCATGGGAGAAATGGCTACCTTTGGCGGAATTCTCTTATAACAACGGTTACCAAGAAAGCATTAAGATGGCATCGTTCGATGCTTTGTATGGACGCAAATGTAGAACCCCTGTCAATTGGATTGAATCAGGAGACAAGGGATTCTATGGTACGGACTATGTGAAAGAAGCAGAAGAGATAGTCCGCACTGTTTAACAACATGTCAAGGCAGCTCAATCTCGATAGAAAGGGTATGCAGATCAAAGGAGGAGACCTTTGGAGTTCCAAGTTGGTGACTATGTGTACCTTAAGGTATCACCAATGAGAGGCGTCTGTCGCTTTGGAGTTAAGAAGAAGTTAGCACCCCGATATGTTGGACCTTATCGGATCATTGCGAGGAAAGGCAAGGTGGCCTACCAAGTACAGTTACCCCCAGAGATGAGTGTCGTCTTTCCAGTGTTCCATGTATCTCAGTTTAAGAAGTGTCTTCGAGTTCCAGATGAAGAGTCTATTCCGAGTTCAGACATCGTAATCGGATCAGACTTGGAATACTATGAGGAACCAGAAAAGATCTTGTATACAAAGATGAGAGTCACCAGGAATCGAGAAGTGAAGACTTTCAAAGTTCTTTGGAGTCATCATGGTCCCAATGATGCAACCAGGGAGACCGAGGCCTACCTAATCGCAAACTACCCCGCCTTTTATAATAAATTGTACTAAAACTCAAATCTCGGGACGAGATTTCTTTAAGGGGGGAAGGGCTGTGACACCCTGTGTCAAGCTTGCATTAGGATCATCATTAACCACTAAGCACAAGCATTTCATTGCATTCATGTTTGCATATGCTATCATTTCATGTGTGTGTTTATAATGTTTTGAAACTAGAAGTTAATAGGTGTTTTGTGCTCCACCTTGTGATCAACTTGTTTAGCTAAACCTTGCTATGCTTAGAGTAAAGTGTGGATTGCTTTATGTTTAATTACCCTACTTAATTAAGGTTAGTTTATCTGCTAAAGAAATAAGGTAATTCTTTTCTTAAATAGCTTAAATAAGTTTTAAATCCTCAACCCTTAAACTAATGGCTTTCAGAATTTATGACCTACATGAAAAAGGTAGAGAATAATATTTTGAACAACTTTGGTTTAAGTATCAAGACTAAGTTTGGAGTTTTTGAAACTGTTTTGAAGCAATTTCAGTTTGACTCAAATAAAAGAAAATGGAAAAAGGAAATCAAACTGGAATGGGCCGGCGTCACGCTTTCGGCCCGTTTGGCCTTGCCCTCGGCCCGCGCACGTGCGCTCCCGCGCGCTCACCCACGCGTCGCACAGCGCACGTGCCCGCACGCACGCGTCGCGCACGCCCGTGCGCTCGCACCCGACCGCGGCTGAGCCGTACGTCGGCGTCACCTGCCGCGTGGCCGCCGATGCCTGATCGCGGATGTCGAACACGCCACGCCGCTCGCTGCCGCTCTGCGCCGTGCCACAGATGCGCTGAGTCACCACGCTGCCGCTCTGCGCCGCGCCGAGAGCTCCGAGCACCGCAAGCGCCCCCATTTCAAATCGACCACCATCTAAGCACCTCGGCTCGATCCATCTCGCACTCGCTTTCGCCTTCGCCCCGCACACGCGCTACTCGCCTCTGTTTAACCAGCCAAGCACTCTAGTCGCCGGAACGCCTCCGCTGTTCCTCGGCCCAGAGTCGCCACCGTACCGACCAAACGGTGTTCACCCGACACCGTCTCTCCCCCGATGCCTCCATCTTCGTGGGAGCTTCACCGGAGCTAGCAGAGGTGAGAACACCTTTCCCCTAGCTCTAGTTCGCCCTGAATCGGCACCGCACCGTTGGCCGAGCGCCACTGCCGCCGCTGCAGAGCTTGCACGTGGACAGGGTTCCACAGAGCCCGTCCGGCTCAACCAACCCTTGCACCGCACTCACCACATCACCGCGATGCTCACGCAACCCTACGCCGAGCCTCGCATCGCAGGTGATCACCTCGCCGCGTCGCACCGCCGTGCTGCACCGCCACCACACGCCACCGACCACTTTCATAGTCAAGCCGGTTCAACCAACCCCCTCAGTGGATGCGCGTCATCGCCCCCATCCTAGCACACCCAACCCCACCGTCGGAGACCTCACCAATAGCGAGAACGCGCCGGTTAGCGCCGTCCTCTGGTCCCTGCTCACTGGCAGGTGGGCCAGAGTTGACCGCGGGCCCCGCTTGTCAGCTCTCTCCCGCCCGTGTGTATTGGGCCAGACCCAATACTGTTTCCCCCCACGGGCCGGATTCCGAAATGAAATTCCTTTTTCCTATTTTCAGTAATATGTTAATGCTTGTTTAATTTATATCTAGAGTTTGGTAAATATAAAAATGGTGAAATCAATTTTGTTAGACTCTATAAATAATGATCTTTATGTTAAAATATAAAAATGATTTTTGGAGAATGTCTTCAGTACTAATGTTTAAATAGTTCTTTTCTGCATTTATCAAAGTTAAATGTGTTCCTGCTTAAAATGGTCAAACAAAAATGTGAAGTTTTTATGCTAGCTCTGTTATCCTGTGTAGAAGCTAGGAAAAATATAACATGCCATGTTTCTGTGTAAGTTTTATTTATCACCTATTAAAATGTGTTTCTGCTATTTTCTTAGATTAATTCCTGTGGTAAATATGTGCATCTATAAGTCATGAAAATTTTTGTGGAGTCTCTGTATGTCATGCTCTGTCTGAGAAAAATATAATATGTGGTATGTTGTATAGCAGAAAAGAGACTTGTAGTTCAAGTGCCCTTTTCTAGGGTTTTCTTGGAAAATTCATATAGAAAATAATCTGGTAGTGTTGATCAAGGAACTTTCTTGATAAATATGTTTCTAAGTATAGATTCTTCTAAAAATAAGCTATAGCATGTTTCACCCTGTTAGCTAGTAGCTCTAGTTCTAAGTGTTTTTTTCTGCATTTAATTTCATCTTTTTGGACCTGCTAGCTGGTAGCCTTGTTGTAGTTAATTTTCTGCAGTAGCATCCAGTAAGCTTGCTCTGTTCCCTGTAATTTTGGTAGATTTTTCTGAGTAGTTTATAATAGAGTTGTTGTGTAAAGTGGAATTAGAATAAACACTTAGAGCACTTCTAAAAGCCTTCTTTGAGTGTTATTTCCTGTTTTAGCATCATCCCTACACCACCAAGTTTACTTATATGCATTGCAAACATTTAGGACAAGTGGAGGAACACCAGGAGCCACCCCCAGAGACAGAAGTCTAGGAAGTGCAGGAGCTGAGCGAGGAGTACGACGAGCTCGACACTAACCTCCCCGAGTGCCCTGACCACCAGCCCTCCACCTTCACTCAAGGCAAGCCCCGGAGCATCCTTAAGCCTCCCAATATTTACAATTAATCTACTTGAGTATTTTATACTGTGATGCATTAGGTGACACGAGTTGTTTGAATCCCAAATTGATGCATTACCTTCCTTGATTATTGTTTTACCTACCTTGTTACCCTGTTAATAAAAGTAAAAGCAACCACTTAGTATGCTTAGAATAAATGGTTACATTCATATTTATGTTCGTATTATCCCATGGGGGAAATACTATCACGGTTGGCTATATTTGCTATCGTGGAAAGAACCAATGGTAGTAATGAAATGCGGTCAACTAGAAGGAAGAGGCACCAAGTGGTTTAGACTTGGGGGCAGTCCGTCCGTTGGATCGTATAGGTTTGTATATGATGGTGGCCCTCTTACATCTTTGAATGCGCCCTTTCACATAGGGGTCGTTGTGAGTATCGACCCCGAAGCCGAGTAAACACTGTCCGGGCCGGCGCTCAATCCGCTGTGAGCACCCTCTAGTTTGTAGATACAATCTGCCCCGTGGTGGCCAACTGATTTCTACAATTGGTTGGACCAATGCGAGCCCGCGGCGATACTACCTGGACTTTGTTGAGCGGTAACCCAATGCATGGACCCGACGGGGAAAGTGTGGGCGTGTGTTAAAGGTAATCTTGCCAGCTGGTTGTATATCGATTCGAATTGCCGCGCCCCACTGGATATGGGGGATTATGCTGAGCTTCACCACGGTACAACTCCATGTGACATCGTAATGGTTCTACTAAAATATTGATAAAGGAATTTGGATATATGTTATTATATTGTTTGAGTAGTTCAAGTGAGTGCTCTAGTACAGGTGCAAACCTAGAGATAATAATAATAGGATGGAAAAATGGTTGCTCTCTAATCTTTAGTTTCAACTTGTTCGCTTTTCCACAAAAGCAAGTTTATCCAGATCCACAAGAATAGCCTTGCATATCTTTGGAGTCTTTATTTTTAGTTAGACGGGTAAGTCTAGCTGAGTACATTCCCGTACTCAGGGTTTATCCCGTTTGTTGCAGATGGCCAAGTATACTTTGGCTATTGTAAGCACTGTCTCTATTCTGTCGAAGGAGAAGAGGAGTAGGCCTTGGGCAAGGTCTTCTACGAGCTCATCTTTTGCTGTTGTCGACCATGACCTCGTGGGCACCCCTATCTTTAATGATATTAGTGTGGAGTAAAACGTTGTGTTCAATTTCAAACAATGTTTTATTTGGCCACAAGTGTCGTGGCGTAAGTACTACTTTTATTTGGTACAAAGTGTTGTAATAACTTTATTCGTACTTCAAGTATTTTTGGTTTAATTGTGGCTCGTTCGAATGTGCATACCTGAGTTTGCGCGATCTTGGTTGGATATACGATAGTTAGAAATCCTTCGAGATTTCCGGACTACCGGGATTATATGGGCTCAAGTGCTTTAAGTGGCAGTTAAATCAGCTACTTTGGTACTTGATCTCTTATAATTTGGACGGTTCCATCACAATTCGGCCCACTAACTTCCTTTTTTACTTATCTTTCCATTTCGTATTTATTTTCAATCAAGCTCCAAAAATTACGGATAATGATTTCCTAAATGTCAATAACACCATAGTCCCGGGGACTAGCCGTACAGTCTTGTTGTGATTTCTTTTTCTGCAGTTACAGTAACATGGCTACAGTAGACTAGTCGACAAGTCCCGCAAGACTTCTGGTGCAGTAGTACTCGGGGACTTCGTCGATCGCAGCCACGACTCAGCCGCCTGACCGCAAATCCGACCAGGCTCGGGGACCTCGTCCAAGACTAAACCGAGCAAGGCTCGGGGACTGCTACCGCGGCACAAGGAGCGGTGGCATGGAGCAACACGATACCCGGGGACTGAAACTCGGGGACTGCGAACAAAGCAATATGACCCCGACGCAAGAACCTTTCAGCTCCTCGCATCAGGGTCGGGGACTATGGGTATTCGCAGTTGTTTTTTCCAAAACTTGTGTTTCAGTCTTCAATCTATAATCCTGATACAAGAACCTCACAGTTTCTTAAATCAGGCTCGGGGACTGTGGGTATTCGCAGTCGTTTTTTACAAAACTCATGCTTCAGTCTTTACATACAATTATTTTTGCACCTTTTTATCTCTTATAAAGCTTCGCACCACGTTCATGCTTCACCTACTACCAAGCTCGGGGACTAAGTAGGTACACTTCACCTTGCGGTGAATGTACTGATTTTCTTCTCAACAAAGCTTTGCTGTTTTTGTTTCTTTTTGCAGAGCCTAAGTGGGTACACTTCACCAGGAAAGGGATTTCAAAAGTTTTTTCTTCTTCAGCACGTCACACCCCCCTGACAAGAAGCCGTAGCATCTGGCAAGGCGACCTACTCGCACATCAAGCTACGATGCTGTCGACCAGCTCGACCTGGTTGGGAGACTTCTCCAAGCAATACCCCGACCAGCTAGCCTAGTCGGGACCCCGCAAGGACGACTTCGCGTGATGGCGGCCAGCTCTACGCCTCCAAGGACAATGCTGTGGGCTCGCCAGAAGAATATAACGTGCTCGGGGACTTGTTGGAGATATTACCTCAGCATATCCACAGGGACCTTATGGGCCTGCCGACCAGAAGACGGCCCAGCCCATGAGGCCTTGCGGCATGCGACCAGCCCGTCGTGCTCGCTAAGGAGTCCGATAAGCCTTGCTCGCCAAGGAATATCCTAGTAGATAGCTTCGGATCCCTTACCTTGAGGGACCGATCGTAATCTGTTAGGATATCGAAATTGTAACCCTGCTCTCCGACTATATAAGGCGAGCAGGGACACCCTCGAAAACTCTCTCTGATAATCTCGTAGATCTCATCTACACCTTGTGTAACCTAATACTCATATCCATCCAGCCACCAGAACAAAGGACGTAGGGTATTATGGCGATTTGCGGGCCTGAACCTGTATAAATTGTCGTGTCTACGCTCTCTGTGTTACGCTTGACCATCGTCACCACCCCTCCGCCTAAAATCTACTATAGTAGGGTACCCCCTAGGTAGACTGTGACGCATATTTCATTGACAGCGTTGTTGCGGGAGTGCTTCCGCCAAGCATTACTGTCAACAGGGTCGGGTGTTGGGTGGCGCCGTGGAGCTCAGGGTTGGGTCTTCTTAGAGGCGAGCATGGTCGGCTTATGGGGGTGAAGTTGACGTCGGGTGGTGTCGACGAGGTTGACGTAGTCAGCGAGATTGTTGTTGGCGCGATCGATGGCCCCTATCATATCGTCCGAGACGACGAGATCAGGCGCAGGTTGCGTCGCCCTGGCAATGAAGTCCTCAATTGGAGAAGAATCCGGCATGGGAGGCCAGACGGGTTCCGTAACCTCCAAGATGGAAACAGTGCTGTTGATGGTCTAGATCATAGATCCAATCTGTTGGGTGGCGCCACTTGCAAGGATGGTCACAGATCCGGGGAAGGTAAGCGCTTGACGAGCCATGGAGTCGTGGCACCCCCCCCTACCTGGCACGCCAACTGTCGACAAAATATGCGTCCCATTCTAGCTAGGGGGTACCCTATGGTAGTAGATTGTAGGCAGAGGTGTGGTGACGGCGATCAAGCGTAACACAGAGAGTGTGGACACAACAATTTATACAGGTTCAGGCCGGCAAATCGCCATAATACCCTACGTCCTGTGTTTTGGTGGCTGGATTGATATGAGTATTAGGTTACACGAGGTGTAGACGGATCTTTTCGAGGGGGTCCCTTGTCACCTTATATAGCCGGGGAGCAGGGTTACAGTTTCCATATCCTAATAGATTACAATCGGTCCCTTAAAGTAAGGGATTCGAGCCAAGCTAATAGGATATTCCTTGGAAAGCAAGGCTCTTTAGACTCCCTGGCGAGCACGGCGGCCTGGTCACGTGGCACAAGGCCTCGCGGGCTGGACCGTCTTCTGATCGGTAGGCCCATATAGGTCCCTAGGGATATGCCGAGGTAATATCCCGAATAGCTGCCTAGTACTTTCAGGGTGTGTGGATGCAAGTATTTCAGTTGTGTTTTCTAAGTTAAGTCATAGGAGTAAGGTTTGGAACATAAGAGTCCTATATTCACTCGTTGTCCTCCCACCTAGTCACACTAACTATTTATCCTTTAGTTATCTTAGCTTAGTCTTTCTTCATCACCTTCCCATCTATTATACATCGATTACCCATCTACAATTAATTATCTCTAGATTGAAGTAATTCTGAGGATCCACTCTTTATTATCATTCTTTGCTTCTACTTTCCCATGGGCTAAATATAAATTATGGTTGCTTGGAATACTCCTGGGTAAAGTGCTACACGGTATATTCTATGCGTTTGCGGAATAATCCAATAGACATAAGAAATATTACCTAAGAAAATTCTAGCGTCATTTCTAAGAGTGGACTAACCTCTATTCTTAGTGGTGACGTTTAGAAATGCCAACAAGCATTTCTGGCGCCGTTGTCAAGGAAAGAGTAGCCAAAGAATTTTAAAAAATATTGAATCCTAAGATTACCATACATTTAGTGCTAAGTAGTTGTAGGGGCTTACCCTATGCTCTTGTGTCTCTTATCATGAAGCAAGGCATTGTATGAGTGACTTTCAATTTCGAGCAACCCACACTTGAAAATCCTAAGAACAATCCAAAGAACTCTAGACGTCGTCTAGTTTCCTCTAGAAAGTCATCTCGATTTTGGATTCATTTAAGGAAGGAGGCTCCGCACCAACATTCGATGAAGCCATGGCCCATAAGAAGATCTCTGACTCCTCAGCTCCATTGGCCACTCACGTAGCCATGGGACCTCAAGTCAACTTGGGGGATGCCCGTTTGAGATCAAGCCGCCATTGATCAGTATGCTGGAAGCCAGTCCATTCAATGGGAAGTCCCATGAGGATGCTAATGCACATCTCCAACGCTTCATGGAGATTAGTGGCACCATAGCCATCAAGGGGATCGCAATGGACACCGTCGGTCTTTGCCTTTTCCTGTTCTCTTTGATCAGGAAGGCAAAGCAATGTTGTTATGCTCACCCGAAGGATGTTGCCACTTGAGAAAAGTGTGCCAATGCATTCCTCAAGAAATTCTTGCTAATGGGTAAAACCAATGCTCTTTGGAGAAGAATTTTGAACTTCCAATAGCAAGCAGACGAGACCATTCCCGAAGCAAGGGAACGTCTCTAGGAGTACATTCGGGAATGTCCTCACCATGGGATTGAAGATTGGCTCTTGATTCAAGGTTTCTACCATTGGCTCACCAACATAGCTTGTAGTCACTTTGATGCTACTTCAAGAGGAGCATTCACTTCACTCACTGCCACCCAAGCAAGGGAGCTTATTAAGAAGATGGTGATAAATTAGGGGTGGAATGAAGAGCATCTCAACCCAAAGAAGAGAGACACACATACAACTTATGAACTAGGTATGCTCTCTCAGAAGATGGAACTCTTCATTAGGAAATTGCAAGAAGGATCGAGAGGCCATCCAACACTACGGCTGCTCGTGAAAAAGCAACGAAGCAATGGTGTGAGGTATGTGGTGGAGAACATTTGGGAAATGATTGCCCCGAAGCCAGGAAAGAAGTGAGCTTAACAAACAATGAGAATCGATCTCAAGACAGATGGAAGCCACAACCCTTCAACAAAGGTAATGAGGGTAAGAGTTTTAATAATCAGCCTTCATTAAGAGATCTTGTTCTTAACCAATCTAAAATTAATGAAAGCATTAATAAAAAGCTAGAGGCTAGTAACAAGATCCTTAAAAATCTTAACCTCAAAATGGATCATTTTGCTTCTTTTGTCAAAAACCAATTAAGCTTCAACAAATCTGTGGAAATTCAGATAGCTAAATTGGCATAAATTGTTCTATCCCTCAATAAAAATTATGGTAAACCTAAAATTGTGTCTAGTGTTAGTGCGGTAACCACGAGGGAAGGTAAGACCACTCACGACCTGCCGCATCCTAACATGACATGATCAACCATAAGGAAGGACAGGGAAGAAGACAAAGAGGAGGATGAACAACCATCAAAAGATGACACTGGCAAGTTCCATGGAAAGACAGCTCCTCATGAGTTGTATGACACTAATGTGTTCCTTTTTCTCGAATGACAATAATGTGTTGCTACCATTCCCAAAACCAAGGAGGCCGTTGATCGATGAACAATTCGGAAATTCATTGAGGTAACAAAACAATTATATGTAAATATTCCATGACTTGACGCGATGCAGGTACCGACCTACGCCAAGTATTTGCGGGATATCCTCAACAAGACATGCCCATTGCCAACAACGGAGGTCATCAAGTTAACTGAGGAATGTAGCGCAGCTATTCTCAATGATCTTCCACCCAAGAAGAAGGACCTAGGATGTCCTACCATTAACTGTTCCATTGGAACACAACACTTCGAACATGCACTGTGCGACTTGGGAGCAAGCATTAATGTCATGCCCAAGGTAGTTTTTGATAAACTCAACTATACTACCATGTCCCATACACCAATGTGTTTAAAGTTAGCGGATCAATCAATCCGCTATCCCGCGGGGGTTGCCAAAAATATTCCCATCAAGATACGAGACTTTTTCGTCCCCGTGGATTTCGTGGTGTTGGGCATGGAAGTAGACAAGAGAGTTCCACTCATCCTTGGAAGGCCATTCCTCAGCACCGCCAACGCACACATTGATGTCGGAGCAGGAGAAATTCAATTCAATATCAATAGAACCCAGGACATATTCCACTTCAAGACAAAAACCGAGCAATGCTCCATAGTCAAGGTACTTGAGATAGATCCTTTTGTCAATTATTCTTACATGAAAAAGGTGAAGCAACAACCTCGAATGAAACCCAAATGGGTATGGCAGAAGAAAGTGGTGAAACCGTGCACAACCCCATCTCCAAAATCACACAAGCAAATTCGCCTGGTAAGTGAGGTGGACGGTCCTGCTCCAAGCACTTAAATTCATGAAGCTCCAATAAAAGGTAAGTAATTTAAACTCATCTTTAATTTCTGAGTTTTCTTTATCGTGTTTTCATAATTCTAGTTTTCGAGCAAATGCATCATTAGTCATTATAAAACATGAGAATTAGCTTAACCCTTGATTTAGAGCCTTGGAGGACCAAAGGTGGGGTCGGCCGACCCCACCATGGTGCCTCCCACTCTGCTTCGTCCTGGCATTCAATTATCACTTAGCACATGCATGAGGAAGGCTTAGAGAGAGCAGGTGTTGGTCGGCCGACTTGATAGGGACCCTAGGGTCACTTACTTGTCCTCCATATGCTCTGATTAGGCATCCAAAGTTTCATTCATGGCATTTGGAGCATTAGGCATGTCGCCTGACCCCTCTCTGCATCTTTCTTTCACTTCCTTGCCTCCTCCCTATCCTATGCAAGAATTATATACTTCCTTTCCAAAGTTTGAGAAGAAAAAATGCAAAGTGCACAAAGATCTCCCCCTTGGTGAACTCTCCCCCTTGGCTAGTGGAATGCACACTCTCTCCCCTTGGAAGACGAAAAAGGATGAAATGCACAATTCTCCCACTTGGCGACAAATGCACTACATCAACCATCAAAAGCTCTCCGGCCGCAAATGCCATGGATGCATATGAATGCAAAAGCTTCATAAATAGAACAAGAACTATGAAATGATGCTCTAAGTGATGTGATCCTGTGAAATAAGCATGAAAACTACAAGTGCTTAGCAAAGCATCTGTTGACGGTAATTATGAGCTATTTTGTCACCATCAAAATACCATCAACATCCTCATATTCAAAGGAAAACAAGAATCACATGAACATATTTTACCCAATAACTTGGTTCCACATGTATATATCCTCTATTTGAATGTAGGCACAAAACGTCATAATTCGGGGCCCAACATGACATTTCCAAGTATGGCAAATGTGGAAAATACATACACCATCATGATGGGCATTACCTCTAGAAGCTACCTGCAAAAGATGAGCTCATTTGGCCACAAAAGTGGTTCGGCCGATCCACAACTATTTTGGAAAATACCAAATCACTGCCAAGGTGCCAATGACATGTGGTCCATGCTCCACACGAAAGATGGAGGCCAAAGGCCACAACTCATGTTTGGCCGAACCAAAGGTGGGGCCCACCAGGCCCCCACTTAGCCCTTGATCAATGGGCCATCTTCTAGAAGGTCCAGGAGGGCCCACAGGCCAGTTAGGGGTTCGGCCGAACCACCATATGGCGGTTTCACCTCCCCAACCGACTTACCCACTCCCCACATCAACACCCTTGATCCTTAGGCGGTTCTGAAGTCGGTTGGATCCAACGGTGCTTAATGAAGGTGACGCGGATCGCTGACGTGGCCCGGAGTAGCCCCCTACTCCACCTCTAGCTATAAATAGACCCCTAGAGCTCCCTATTCATTTCATGCCTCATTGGAGAAACACTACTCCTTAGTCTCTTAGCGGAGCTCTCTAGTAGTGCTATGTTAGTTGGAGGAGAGTGAGGAAGGTCTTGTGGAGAAAGCCCCAGGCCTGTCGAGAATCTTCTCCGAAGTTCTTCCTCGGCGGATGCGAGTCTCTTGTAAGTTCAGCTCTTGCAAGTGACTTCTTCCGAGTTCTTTATAGTATTTGATATTCTAAGTCTGGGTTAGCTGTTATACACCTTTTCCTGCTTGTTCATCGCTTTACTTTAAGTAGAGTGCTTTAACCTTAAAAGCTTGGGTTAAAGTAGTAAGAATAGTGTAGATGTGGTGTCTAGACTAGATCTTACCTTTGTAAACCGCTTATCGCGTGGATTGTTCGTGGATGCTAGTAGAAAGTGACAGCTCTATCTAGCCTTTGTATTCCACCACGTGTGTCAGATAAGTTCTTAAAAGGTAGGGCTTCAATACAACATGATGGCGCAGTCCGGTTAGAGTTTTGCCCTCTTTCTGATCTATCCCATCGCCTCCTGCAAGAGAAGGGCTGATAAAGCCAGTATAACCAGCTATACCTTGTTAGATATCTTTGCTATATCGAACCTCTCAACCCAGTTATCATAGTCTCCCTTGATCCATCATAGGACATACCCGTATTCCTAGTTAGATCACTTCTCGTTCCCCGTGGAAAATACGATACATGGAATACTCCCGGTGAAGTGCTACATCGGTATAATCTGTGCGCTTGCGGATTTATCCAATAGTCATAAGAAATACCAACAGGCTCAAGTTGAGCAAAAGATCACTCAGAAGCTAAAACTACACAGGAACATGTGTGAGCAATTTATAAGAATCATCACTAAACTAGCATCTATCATGGCATAAAAATAAGATCAACCTAGAGCAATTCTATGCATACCAAGTGAACTATCTGTAGCAAAGATCAAACATCATGCCAAAGACCCTATTACTTGTACCAGTTCAAAATTATCAGAGTTTGTAGCATAAACAAGTTTTTAGGATAAAAGCATGTGAATGTGAGAGGTTGTAAGCATAATCAAGCCACTTATCAACCAAGCGAAGCCGAAGTCAAAAGACTATGAGAAGCCTAAGGCCAAAAGTTTCGGTCATACACTACAATGCACAAGTTCATCTGAAAGTGCAAAGAGAAGCAATCTCGATACATTGATGTGTTGATTCATGCAAACCCAACTCAATCTTATCAATTCACTATTCACTTAGAGTTGTGGTCATATTAATACCAATTGAAATAACAACAAGGTACTCTAAGGATGTGAATGATTCAATGTAAGAGCCATAGCAACCTAGCATGCATAAAATAGCAATTTAGTTGTCATTTCAAAGGTAAATATAGAATGAAATTTAGTTTTAAAAGCCTTACTAGCTTAGCTCAAGCATGTATCAAATTATCAAAATGAGTCTAAGCTATGCATCAACATAAGCACATAAACCAAGTCAAATAGAGCATAGTTTCATTAGGCTAGCTATATACATGAAACTCAAAATGCTCTATGGAACATGATGCTATGAGATGCAAAATGCAATATGATACATCCTAAAAAACTGAAAGCCAAAGAAGAAGCAAAAAGACTAAACTACAAAACTTCCCTCAACTAAAAAGGGAAGCAAACGCCCAACTCCCCTTGCAAACGGGAGAAAGCAGCTTGGTCCAAAGGTTTGGTTAAGATATCGGCAAGCTAGTTATGGGTGTCAACATGGCGAAGGTCAATGTCCCCTTTCTCATAGTGGTCTCTCAAGAAGTGGAATCTCACATCTATATGCTTGGTCTTGGAGTGGAGAACTAGATTCTTGGCTACACTAATGGCACTCGTGCTATCACATACAAGTGGGACACGGGTGTATCTCAAGCCAAAATCTCTCAAGGTAGCGATCATCCAAAGCAACTGAGAGCAACAGCTAGCAGCGGCAATGTACTCATCCTCTATGGTGGATTGGGTGACGCTAGACTGTTTGCAAGAGGACCAAGATACCAAGGAAGATCCAAGAAACTAACAAGTCCCTGACGTGGACTTATGATCCAAGCGGCAGCTAGTGAAATCAACGTCAGAATAGCCGCAAAGGGAGAGGGAGGAAGACGATGAGAACCAAAGACCAAACTTGGGAGTAAAACGTAAGTACCTCATGACGCGCTTGATAGCTTGAAGGTGTGAAGTGTGCAATGACGCCTGAAAGCGTGCACACAAATTCACGGCGAACATTATGTCTAATCTCGTTGCCAACAGGTAGAGGAGTGATCCAATCATGCTCTAGTACTCCGTCTGGTCCATGGGCTCCCCCTCCTCATCCACGTCCAACGCCTTCATAGTCGACATGGGTGTCGAAAGAGGCTTGGCCTCACCCATATCAAACTTCTTCAAGATGTCCTTGGTGTACTTCCCTTGGTGCACAAACATCCCTTCTCAGGTTTGCTTGATTTGTAACCCGATGAAGAAGGTCAACTCTCCCATCATGCTCATCTCAAACTCCCTGCTCATAAGATCTACAAACTTGGCAACAAGTGCAAGAGAAGAGCCACCAAAAATGATATCATCCACGTAAATCTGAACCGAAAGGGAATCGTTTCCTTGCTTGAGGAGAAAAAGTGTCTTATTTACCGATCCCATTTTGAACCCCCTTTGAATCAAAAACAATTTCAATATATCATACCATGCTCTAGGGGCTTGTTTCAAACCATACAAAACTTTGTGAAGTTTAAAAACATGATTTGGAAACTTGGGATTTTCAAAACCGGGAGGTTATCTAACATAGACCTCTTCCTCTATATACCCGTTCAAAAAGGCACTCTTAACGTCCATTTAAAAAAGTTTAAAACCCTTAGAAGCCACAAAAGCTAAAAGGATCCTAATGGCCTCTAAACAAGCAATAGGGGCAAAGGTCTCCTCATAATTTATCCCTCCTTTTAACAAAATCCTTGGGCAACTAACCTCACTTTGTTTCTCACTACCACCCTATCCTCACTCTGTTTGTTTTTGAAAACCCATTTGGTACCTATGGGGTGGCACTCTGGTGGAGGTGGAACTAAAACCCAAACTTGGTTTCGCTCAAAGTTCTTTAACTCCTCATGCATGTCATTGACCCAATCCAAATTAGACAAAGTGTGTCCAACATGTCGAGGCTTCAAAGAGTCAACAAATGTAGAATGAGCGAAGTGAGAGATGTGATATGACCTAGACCGCATGACTCCCTGGTCAATGTCGCTGATGATGTTCTCCGGCGGATGCTGATGCTGGACATGTCGAGGTGCACTTGGTGCTCCCTTAGGTGCAACGGGCACTGACTGAGGAAGCTGCTCGAATGGCCCCCGTGAAGTGGAAGTAGTCGGGTCGGGGCCGTGAGACGAAGTCGTCGTCGCAGGGTAGACGGGGGCAGCCAGTGGAGTTGGCTCGAGATCACCCCAATTGGCATCTTCCTGCTCCTCCTCCACGAAGATGCTAGTGCCCAAATCATCCTCACCTGCATGCTTAAATGCTGTCGAAATACAAGGCATAGTCTCATCGAAATTCACCTCACAAGTCTCCATCACTCGGTTAGTCTCAAGGTTAAGCACGCGATAAGCATGAGAGTGAGATGCATAAGCTAGAAAGATACCGTCAGAAGACTGTGACTCAAACTTGTCCAACTTACCTTGCTTGAGGATGAAGCACTTGCACCCAAACACCCTTAGGTGACTTACCTTGGGTGGTCTCCCAAATCACAACTCATAAGAAGTCTTTTTCTTGAAATCCCAAAGAAAATTGCGATTGGAGACAAAGCAAGCAGAATTGATCGCTTCGGCCCAATACCTCCTAGGAGTCATATGCTCATCAAGCATCTCCCTAGCCATCTCAACAAGGGTCCGATTCTTTCATTCAACAACACCATTCTGTTGGGGAGTGTAAGGAGAGGAAAACTGGTGGTTGAGACCCAAAGAAGAGCAAACATTGTCAAATTGAGCATTCTTGAATTCGGTGCCATTGTCACTGCGTATGGCTCTCATGGCATGCTTGGGTAGCTCATTTTGCAACCTCAAAATCATATCTCGATCATGGTAAAAAATGCCCTCCTTACTCTCCAAAAAGAACACCCAAGAGTATCTCGAGTAGTCATCAACCACTACAACCACATACCACTTCCCTCCCTTTGACCTAATCCGAGCTGGACCTAGTGTGTCCATGTGGAGGAGCTCGTCGGGTTGTTTGGTCATGATCTGAGTCATAGAAGGATGGAAAGCGGCAACCATCTTGCCGTGCCTGCAAGGATGGCAAACTAAGTCTTTCTCGAACTTCAGTTTAGGCAATCCTTGGATAAGGTCCATTGAGCTAAGCATTGCAAGCAAGTCGAAACTCAGATGTCCTCGTCTCCTATGCCACTTCCAAAGATCAGAGGAAGACCCAGCAAGAAGATAATGAGAGGGTCCAGAAGAGATAGAGAAATCAGCATGAAAGACCCTCCCAAAAGGCACAATCCGGCAAACGAGATCACCCCACGGGTCAAGAATGCGAGAAAAGCCCAATTTGAAAAGCACCTCAAAACCGTCCTCCATGAGTTGCGAAACCGAGAGAATGTTAAAATGCAAATTCACAATGAGTGCAACATCTTTGAGGACGAAAGACGAATTGACACAAATCAACCCATAGGACATAACCTTACCTATACTCTTGTACCCGAATGTGATGTACTCACTGTGGCTCATGGGGCCGAGGCTAGAAAACCACTTGGCACTTCTGTTCATGTGGAGTGAACATCTAGAATTCACAAGCCAAGTGTTCTCTAGTCCTTCGTCCTGCATCACTAGAAAGACATGGAGTGAGCAAACAAAGCAACACTGGGGTTAGTAAACTATGAAGGATACCAGTGTTGGTTCATTTTCCCTTGAAAAGTGTTAGGAAAAACACCAAACATCCCATGCCCCATGGGGGGACAGCGATCATCAAAATAGGGAAAATGTGCTCCGCTAAAGCTGTCGGGAGTGAAGCCACCGCTGCGAGGTCCATAGCTGTATGGGTCACGACCGTCGGTACCCCATCGGGCACGACCAACTCGTGGTCTCACCTCCTGAGGCCTAGCACCTTGAGGCATTGCACCTCTTGGGCTAGCGATGTGCCTCAGAACGCGTGGTTCACCTACCCTAACCGGTGGGTGGTACATGTCCCGGTTGTTCATCTCAACCTGATGCCTCTCATCTCTCTTCCTCCTAAAGCAAAACTCAGTCAAGTGTCTATCCCTCTCACAATACTCACAATGGTACCTCGCCACTCTCTTGGGTGACACTCTCTTGTTGGGTTGGGTGGCTTTAGCTGGCTTCTTCTTAGCAAGGGAATCACTAGAGATGGTCGGCAAAGTGTCAAGTGGGTTCCAAAGACGGTTCGGTTTGGGAATCCACACTTGCTTTTGTGGAGTGGATTTGGGTGGTTCCTCGAACACTCTATTTCTCACAAGTGGTTCGATAGGCTTAGGTGGAGTGATCTTTGAAAGCTTGGGAGTTGTGGTGGGTTTCTCATTGGCACTCAAACCACTGCACTCACCGATCTTACCAAACAAACTATCGTCCTTCCCACCTAGTGCAAAGCTTACTCCTGGGCTGCCAGTTCCCTCCCTACACTGGCTAAGCAACATGCCCAACTGTGGCTCTCTGCAAGACACCCAACTCAAGATGGTCCGAAGGAATGTCTTTTCCTCCTTGGTACGCGTCTTGTCATGTCTGCAAGACATTATCTGTAACACCTGGTTTTAAGAACAAAACCAGATATACACTATATGTGAGTCCAGGAAATCAAATTTCACATATAGTCATAGAACAAGGTAATATCAAGAGACAATACCTAAAATATATAACATATAGGTCAAAGGATAACCTTAAGCAGAAAAAAGTGGAACGACCACTCCGATCTTCGGGTGAAGACTCTAACTCCACAGGGACCAACTGACTGGTTGACCACAAGCCTAACTTCCAACTCTTGCAACCTGGTACCCATCCGGGATTTTTAAAGGTGATGACAACAAGCGTCAGCTCACCATGCTCAGCAAATATAACATGGGGTTTATGGGGCTCAAAAAGGATAGACACGGGCTTAACTGCATTAGCTTTTAGTAAGTCATAATTTTAGCAATTGAGTAGCATCAAGTTCTTCATAAGCCCAAATGACCACATGATCAAGTGAACAAGATATAATGCATATATGAACAAATAACAATAACTCATGATTAATAACAGCTGATGAACTATGACATAAGAACATCACATAGTAATGAGCCCAAGCCGCTCATAACCGTGAGCACGGCTATCATGACAGTTTTACACTCTGCAGAGGTCGTACATCTTTACCCACAAGTTGTGAATTGCCCTTTTGCCTGAGGTGATCAGCCTCTTAACCCACTACCAAGGTAGGTCGGCAGGGTTCACTATGAGACCTTTCATAGGTTCCACTAATAAGTAGCAACCCGCTACAAGTTTCCTCATTGTGATATAGCAACTCCCCTCCTGGAGGTCACATCCCAAAAACTGTGCACCTCCGCGGCAGAGCAAGTCCCATATCCCCAGAGCCCCTCTTGCGCCCTTCTAGGTAAGCTGCCACAAACTAGTAGAAGCCTAATACTGACTCAAGCCAGAGCCCATTGGCTTATGGTAGCACTGTTTTCCTGGGTTATCGGATTATAGAAATATCCCTATGAGTGAGAACACAGGTGTGAGTTCCTGATGTTCCACCTATAGTCCACGTTGCTAAAAAGTCATATTTTATTGTCACTGCATATAACATTAGTCAAGTTACAAGATCATGGTTATTCTTTATGAGTACTAGCTTTGATCTACCCAATGCAACCCAAAAGGTGACAAGGTACAGGATAACAATATCTAGGGAATCCTTAGGGGTGACAAGGTAGACACATGCATATGAATTAAGTATGTAAGGTGAATAGGACAACAAGGAAGATCCCATGCTATACTTGCCTTAAACTTAGATCCTTCTTCAAATGATTCTCAAAGATCAACTTCTTCTTGATCACCAACGTAACACTCACCGATTGGACAAGATTACCACACCACTCAAACACCTGGTCAAACATGCATAGCATACATACATATATATTTAGAACAATACTCCAATCAATAAAAAAGATTTAAAGAGAAACTACGCTTTGCTACTATCACTATGTCATGAGGTACATAGCTTTATTAGTTTTAGTTATGTAAAAGGATGGGTAAGGTACTTCGGAGAAATACCTAAGTTGGATTAAGTCAAACCTATATTTGGATTTGAAAATTAAAGTAGGACTATTCACATTTTACTTATAAAGCAATTTGCATAGTCTTTAATCAAGTTAAGGATTAACCAAGAAATTACAGAGCTATTAACATGGTATAAAAAGATACTAAACTATAGTTTATGGTTTTACGAAACTAACGCAACTTGAACGAGTCGATTTGGATTTAAAACGGAGAAGATATGATTAAAACAAGTTTTTAGGAATTTAAAACACATTTAAAGCCATTAAACAATTAAGTATTTTTTTCAAAGTTGCAAAACAGAAAGTATTATGGTTTTAACATGTATATTAAAACATTACGAATCTAATGCAATTTGTTTGGATCAAAACGGAGTTAAAACGCATCTTTTATAAGCATTTGAAAACTGATGGCATTTCTATAATTAATTCAAAGGATTTTTGAATTAAAACAAATAAAAACTGAAATTAAACGGGCTCTGGACGGCAGGTTATATTTTGCAAAAACTCAGGGGTTAAAACAAGAGAAATTAGGACCGGAATTAACTGATTTTGAATATAGATGGACTGCGGGTTGATTTTAGATAAACAGAGGGGCTAGATTGAAAAAGATGCAAGGGCTGTCAGGATTGACTGCGTCACCGCTGACGCAGGCGCCATGTGGCAAGCGCTGACTGGATCGGTGCATAGCACACTGCATGCACCGGGCGACGCATGTGTGGGACCAGTGGTCCATGTGTCCACGGTGGACCGGATCACTTAACCCGAAGCGGTATCTAATCCTAGCCGCACAGATTGGATCGAATGGCTCTGAGCAAATGGGAAAAATCCCCTCACTGCGGCACGGAGAGGGAACGGCGGCGCCATCATCGCCGGTAGTTCGAGCTCGCCGGAGAACGTCCGGTTGACGTTCTCGACCGCCTTGGCTTCACCCAAAAACACCTAAACGACCAGCGTGTTCGTGCGAGTGCAAGGGTGGGCTCGGGTGGCGTGTTTTCGCGCCAGAGAGGACCGTCCGTGGCGGCACCATCACCACCGGGCTCTGTGTCGTGTGGGTGTTGCAGTACGGGGTGCTAGAGGCCAAATTGATGGCACGGGGAACTTCGGCATGTCAGTGCGGGTGTGGTAAAGTGCTCAGTTGAGGCAGAGGCTCGCCGGTGCAGGACGGTCGCGGTGGCGCCATGGACGCCGGCCGCTGTGCTTGTCGATTACGCGGCTACGGTGCCTAATTAAACTGAGCGAGGGTTCGGGGAGGAAAAGGGAATCACCGTGGGTACGACGGAGGGGGTTGCGGGGACTCATGCGGCTCCGAGCACTTCGACAACGTACGGCGGTGATCTAGAAAACAGAAAGGGCACTGTGAGCGTTGGTAAGGCGAACCATGGGGTGAAGAGCCACGGTGAGGAGGATTACGGGTACGGGGTGTGAAGGCGGAGCTCCGAGCATGCTCGGCTTCGTGCGAACGAGCTCCGACGGCGAGGACGCGTGCGGCAGAGGAGGTGCGGGAGCAGAGAGGAAACAGGGGAGGAAGAGAGCTCCGTTGTGAGCTTTATAGGGCGAGAGGGAGGCGGTTGCGGGGCATGGGCGATCGGGGCATCAATCCGAGGCTTCAATGCCTCCTTGATGGCCTGGAGTTAACCGCCATCAAGCAGCAGAGTTGTTGACACTATTTTTCGTACGTGTCAAAACGAGTCAAGTGTGCCGATCGGCAAGTGTCGATGTTCCCTATCGGCGTCAAGGTATTATCGGTTAGTTTACTGATAGAGGAGAAGGAGGTCGCTGATGGTAAATTTAATTAAAGAGACATCCAGAGAGGAGGTTGTTTGCCGGTTTGGAATGTTGCCGATAGAAGCAGAAGAATATTGCCGATTAGGAGTGTTGCCGATAGATGCACGGGAATATGATGACGTCAGCAGAAGACTGCCGATGGCAATAGAAGGAAGTTGCAGATTGAAGGGATCTGCCGATGGAAGGTTTCATCGTAAATAAATAGATAAGGAAACTGGTGATTTTATACCAGCATTATTATAAATGTGACTCTTGCACGAGTCATTTATTTCCTTAAAAATAGGTATTGTTGTTATGGTTAGGTCCGGCTCTTGCGCGAGACGTTTGTTTCCTTTAAAATAGGGATTTTCTGTTTAGGAAAGTTAGAGTTGTGGTTGTTTACAACTCCCTTGGCCGGAGTATAAATATATACCTAGGGGTCGTGTGAAAAGAGATACAATCAATCAAATACATCTATTATTTTCATCTACTTTTTCCAGCAATTCTACTTTTATCATACTAGCTCTAGTTTATCTACGAGTTCTTACAAGTTTCGACGGGCTGCATCTACAAGATCTCCGTCAACCTTGCGAGTTCCATGTTTTGAGCAATCTGAGCCTTGACGTCCGGGCGCATCGCCGTCATCTCGTTCATTGTTGTTCTAGTTATCGTCCTTGTCGATTAACTGGTCAAATCGACTGGCACACCTTTGATATCGATTTCGGGTATAAGCCCGAGGTGTTCGCGGATCTGACGCTTTTTGTGTCAACACCTCTTTTGCCACACCCGGTGGGACAGATTCAATCTCATGGAGAATACTGGGATCAATCCAAGCAATGTCATTGAAGTCTCCGAAGTGAATCTGAAAGATGATCAGAAGCAGGCTATGTTGCAGGCTATGGAGGAGTACAAGCAGTTGTATCTGAAATCCTTCAGCCTAAACAGGAGTGGCGAAGCTATCCAGAAGCAAGATCCGCCGTTGCCACGGCAGGTCACTTTCAACGCCAATCCGGGTAAATTACAGGAGATGGTTAATTCTGCACTAAATCAGGCATTAATTACCCACTCCAGTGTGATGTCCAATACTGTATACAATGTTGTTATGCAATCTTTCAAGGAAGGACAAGCACCTTAGTATGTTGGTCCAGCGTATCATCAACTGGATCGGCATCTATTGCAAACCCATCGGCGGCTCCAACAGCATCTTCCCAACCTGTGGGCCCATCTGCCAATGAGGTTACACCGCCAAGATCGAGCCCTGCAAGTGTCACTCGATTGAATACAGATCTGGTGGCATCGGCAATGTCAGGAACCACAACTAAGAGTTAGCCAACTCCCGCTAACTGGTGGGGATACGGTATGCCTCCATATCCATCTGTTGATTCTAATCTGATCCAAAGTAACAATACAGCATGGAAGGGTCCCATGGCATCGGCAATGCCTTCGCAGCCGATGATCCCTATGATGCATTATGCTACATCTTCCCCAACTGTGCAATTGCCGTCGGAAGATCTTCAAGTGGTAATACCCAAAGTGCCTCTTATGCCACCATCGGCAAGTTCTTTATAGATGCAACAAGGCCACACAGTTGCAAGTCAACCCATGGCAGTGGTAAATCCTCAAGCTGGAGTATCCACGCATCAAGGTGGCCAATTTGTTGACAACTCTAGAATGCAAGAGCAACAGACACCATCTAGCTATCAACCATCGGCAAATTACATGCCGTTGACTTATAATCCTGGATGGACTGGACCAACACCAATCCAACAACAGGTGATACAACCTGGGTATCAGTACCTGGAAAACCCTCAGAATGGGGCATCGGCACATCAACCGATGAATGTAATGCCTCAGTCTTTCCCAATGGGCGTTCAAAGTGGTGCATCGGCAAATCAGTCGATGTACAATATTCAGCGGGCTAATGCTGCACCTGCACCAGCTGCTCCGGCCTATCTGCCACAAAGATATGAGGAGGTATATCATCCAGTGTTGCCGATCAACATTCAGCAATTGCATCGTTAAGATCAAGATGCATACTAGACTGATAAGATTGCCGAAGTGATGAAAGAGCAGTTCGGCATCAAACCTAAGGTTAATACATATTCTTATCGGACGCCATACCCTCCAGGATATGATCTGATTCCTCTCCCAATTCGGTACAAGGTGCCGGATTTCACAAAGTTTTCTGGCCAAGATGACACATCAACTATGGAGCACATCAACCGCTTCAATATCTAGTGCGGAGAGGCAGCTAGTAGAGATGAATTGAGGGTGAGATTGTTCTCGTCGTCATTATCTGGATCGGCATTCACATGGTTCATTTCACTACCTCCAAATTCTGTGATCACTTGGGCCAATCTGGAGAAGCAGTTTCATAAATACTTCTTCGCTGGCGTACATGAGAAGAAGATTACCGATTTGGTTAAGTTGAGGCAGCATAATGATGAATCGGTGGAAAGCTTCATCCAGAGGTTGCGAGACGTAAAGAACAAGTGCTATAGCTTGGTGCTTGATGATCGGCAATTGGCAGATTTGGCCTTCCAGGGATTACTGCCGCATATCAAGGATAAATATGCGTCTTAGGAGTTTGAAAGTTTGAGCCATCTCGTGTAGAGAATTGCCGATCAGGACGTTAAAGCTTTCGAGCCTAGAAAGACATGGAATAAGAAGGTGTCCTTCATTGAGCAAGAAGATTATGAGTCAGATGAGGAGCTAAGTATCGGCGCTGCTGAATGGGTAAAAGATAAGAAGATGGTATCCTGTCCGTTTGGCCAGAAAGAAGTTGAGAGATTCACCTTTGATATCACCAAGGCCGATAGGATGTTTGATCTATTGCTTCAAGAAGGGCGGATTAAGCTGGCGCCTAGCCAGGTAATTCCATCGGCCGAAGAGCTTAGAAGGATCAGGTATTGCAAGTGGCACAATGCAACTTCGCACAGTACCAATGATTGCAACGTCTTTAGGCAGCAGTTGCAGTCAGAAATTGAATCTGGGCGAATTAAGTTTGAAAATTCCAAAGCCCAAAAACCGATGAAGATCGACCAGCACCCGTTTCCAAATAACATGGTGGATGCTAGTGGAAAAACTAAAGTGCTGACATCGGAAGCTGCCAAGAAAAGTGCGTCGGTGGATCCTGAACATCAAATAGCCGCGCATGAAGTAAAAGGAAGAGGATTTGTCGATGACAGAAAAGGCAAGAGGGTTGCCGATGAAAGCAGCAATGCCAGGAGATCTCAAGGCGTTATAATCACGCATAGGCGGCCACGGCAAGATTATCGGCAATCGCAGGAAGAGCGATATCGGCAACAGGAGGAAGAAAGGCGCCAAGAGTGGCATCGGCATAAAGATCACTGGAGATGTCCCTTCTTTGTTCATTGCTGGGAAGAAGGCATTAAGCTACCCACTTCCGATAATTGGCCTAAATGCAATGGGTACTACCCTGCTGATCGGTCAGAAAAGAAACCTTGTTTTGACGATCGGGCATCAAACTATAGCAGGTCGATCAGAGAAAAGAGATCAGCACATGATCGGCTGGGGGGCAAGATCAGCGTACATGACAGGCTTGGCAGGCGCGTTGGTCAAGAAGATCTTGAAGAGATGGCTAATGCAAGAGTGCCTGATGAGGAGATATTCTCTAGGGATCCAAACGTGAGGAGTGGTGCAGATACAAGCAATGAGAAACAGTACCAGCCTGTTTGGAAGACTAGGCTTCCTCAATGGTGCCCTAAGGGTCTGACAAAGACTCAGAAAAGAAGGATCCAGCGTGAACGCTAAGAATACTTGTATCACGGTGAAAATCCTTCAAGGGAAAGATCTCCAATTAAGCAGTGGAGGCCAAAACACAAGGATAGAGATCCATCGACAGAAATCATCATGGTTGTTATATTGCCGATGGAATTCATGGCGCCCGCTGAGGCTGCTGAGATGGCACAGTTGGTGCTGGACCCAATGGCATCTGTCTTCGAAAATCCTACCGATGATGAAAGGCAGCACTTGAGGGCCTTGTTTGTCAAAGGCAAAGTAGATGGGCAGCCAGTGTCAAAAATGTTGGTGGATGGCGGGGCATCAATCAATATAATGCCATACGTCATGTTCAGGAAGCTTGGGAAAGGTGACCAAGACTTAGTCAAAACAGACATGAAGCTCAAAGATTTTGAAGGCAATGTGTCACCAGCTATGGGAGCAGTGTGCGTTGAATTGACCATCGCAGTAAAACTTTGTCGATGATGTTTTTCGTGATCAGTGGCAAGGGCACCTACAACTTGCTCTTGGGGAGAGATTGGATCCATGTTAATTGCTGCATTCCTTCCACCATGCACCAAAGCCTCATACAATGGGTTGGAGACAAGATTGAAGTCGTTCGAAGTGAAGCCCCGTCGATCGTTGCATCGGCAGAATCGAATACTGCCTTGAGCACATTCCTAGATTGCATAATGAAGAGGCTAATCGGTTGGCACAGTATGCTTCGGGATATCAGCCGATTCAAGAAGTAATGACATCGGTGATGGTTGCCGATGACTGGAGAAAAGAAATTGTCTATTACTTAAGGGATCCGTCTAGGAAAGTTGAAAGGCGTCTAAGGTTTCAAGCTACCAAGTACGTGCTCCTCGATGAGGAATTGTATTATCGGACGATTGATGGAATTTTGCTCAAGTGTCTTAATAAAGAGGAATCAAAAGAGTTGATGGGTGAAATCCATGAAGGAGTGTGTGGGGCGCATCAATCGGCGTTCAAAATGAAGTGGATGATCAGGCGGAACGGATATTACTGGCCGACAATTCTTGAGGATTGTTTTGAGTACTTCAAAGGGTGTCAAGATTGTCAGAATTTTGGTAATGTTCAAAGGGCGCCTGCCTCGGCAATGAATCCTATAATCAAGCCTTAGCCATTTAGAGGATGGGCCATTGATCTCATCGGCCAAGTTTATCCACTATCGAGTAAGGGGCATAAATTCATACTCGTTGCCACTGATTATTTCACGAAGTGGGTTGAGGCCATCCCTTTAAAGAAGGTGACATCGGCAAACATGATAGACTTTGTGAAGGAACATATTGTTTACCGATTTGGTATTCCTCAACCTATTACAACTGATCAAGGGACCATGTTCACATCGGGAGAGTTTGATGAGTTTGCTGCTGGTATGGGGTTTAAAGTATTTAATTCTTCTCCTTATTATGCTCAGGCTAATGGTCAGGCAGAAGCAACTAATAAAGGGGTCATTAAGCTTATCAAGTGCAAGATTGAAGAAAACCCTAGAAGGTGGCATATAGTGTTGAATGAAGCTCTGTGGTCATATCGGATGGCGTGTCATGGTGCAACTAAAGTCTCGCCGTATCAGTTGGTTTATGGACACGATGTTGTCCTACCTTAGGAGATTAAAACTAGTTCTAGGCGGTTGTTTTCCCAGGATCAATTGACAACCGATGAATATGATACTCTTATGAGGGATGAATTGGAAGATCTAGCAAGTCATCGGTTGAGGGCTTTGATCAGTGTTGAAGAGGACAAGAAAAGGGTTGCCAAATGGTATGACAAGAAGGTGAAAGCGAAAGAGTTTTCCGATGGTGATCTGGTGTGGAAACTGATTCTACCGATTGGGACTAAAAGTTCAAAGTTTGGGAAATGGTCTCCTAATTGGGAAGGTCCTTTTCGGATAAATCAGTCTGTTCCTGGCAACGCTTATATCTTGGAAACCCTCGAAGGGGTTGTATTTTCTAGAGCAATTAACGGTAAATATTTAAAGAGATATTATCCTAGTATCTGGGTGGATGCATAAAACAATACAAGTGTAAATGCCGATGGAAGAAGGATCATGCAGAACATCAGTAGAAAACGCATTGACGTTATGTTACAAGCAAAATTAGTTGTCAAGTTTGTAGTTGCCGACACAGCAAATTACAACAGAGATTGAATGGATGAGATCGCACGCAGGCGAATTTGGTCCGCTTCCTCTATCTCCCTAGCGTCGTCGTCGACAGTGCTCTCAATTGGCTTGATTTTCTTGCTTAGCAGGAGAGCCTGGAGGGCATCAGCGTCCCTCTCTTGTTGCAGAGTTTTAATGGCATCGGGGAGTTGAATCTTCCTTTGGTTGGATATATTCAAAGGTTCGTCAACTTTCTTCAGCTCTGCCATCAGTTCTTCTTTTCTTGCCGATAGACGAACGATCTCTTGTTCAAGCTCGGTGCCGGAAGCTTCCAGACGGCCCATGTCTTTGTGCTTTTCGTCCGCAGTCTGCTTGAACTTGAGTATTTCTTCTTCGAGTTTTGCTTGAGCAGCTCTATCGGCGATGCGGCGCGAAGCCTTTCGGTATTGTAGCTGCCGACTCTCGAGGAATGCCGCTTGAAAGAGTAATTCTTGAATATCAGCAGACAATTGATCTTGAATTTCCCTGAAAGTTGTCCTTACTGCACTGGAGTCTTGAACCAATTGGGACGTATTCTGTTGCAGTAGAGGTAGCAGTACCTCAAGTTTGGATTTTGCCTCTGCCGATATGACAGTTGAGGCTTGGGCGGAACTTTCTTCTTCGTCATCATTGTCTGGAAGGTTGACGGCAAAGGAGAATAAGCTATTTGGGGAGTCTTGGGCCTGAAAAGAAGAAGATTAGAATTTGCCGATCACAAGTTTATAAGTTTTTGACAGTCGGTTTACCATCTTTAGATGAATTTCTCGCCTTTGACTTGGCATAGTAGCTGATGCAACCGTATCTTGAGGATCGACAAAAGTTGCTAATGAACTTGCCTCAACAGGAGGAATGGTTGGTGCTGGTGCTGGTACTGATGCCGGTGTTGCTTCCGCTGTTGTAGCTGACCTCTGCGGCAATGGTACTGTCCCCTGGTCGGGAATTTCATCCGGTGCTGATGCTGGTGCTGATGCCGATGTTGTTTCTATTGTTTCAGCTAACTCTTGCGGTGATATTGTCCTTCGGATAGGAATTTCAGCCTGTGATTGGCCAGGGATGGTTGCCGATGCTGGTTCTAGTGTTGGTATATCGCTAGGAGGTCGAAGATATGATGCTGGTGATGTGACTAGAGCTGATGGTTTCTTACGTTTCGGTCGGGGGGCAGCACTTGAAGAAGCTTGGTGCTTCGACCCTTGTGCTTGGGGGCATCGGTGGCACGGGTTGGAGGAGCCTGTACATTTGGAACGACTACCGATGAATCCGTTGACTGCAAAAAGAAAACATTTGGTGCAAGCTGAGAACAAAATGAGCATTGTCGATAAGAGTTTATAATTGGTATAAATGAAATAAAGATTGTCACCGCAAAAGCTCGCGCCAAAACGGCAGCAGCGGCCGATGGAGAAGCAGTAGCCCTAGTCGTTGTTGACACTGGTTTGAGAGTGACCTTGGGCGCTTTTTGGTGCATGGAGGAGGCTATTGAAGGAGCCTTGCTGCCTATTACCGATGTAGGGTTCATCAGTCGCAGGATGAAATATTTGCCGCTCCTACTCTTTTTGGTGATCAAATCATTGACCTGTCGGCAGAAGATTAGTTACCGATGCATTTGAAGAGAAAAAGATGATATCGAAAATAGACTTACCGCGTCATCGGGAACAATATGATCATCATCAATCAGATGCCGATAGTAATGTGATGATGCAGCAAATAGTTGATCTTTCCACTCTTGCCACCAGGACTTGTATGATTCAGTAATAAAGGATATCGGTGCCCAAGAGGATAAGTCGATATTTGTTACATCGGCCTGAGGAGGAAGAGTGACAATCTTATTCCAGTCCATAGCATTGGAGATAACTTCTCTTGGCTTTATCACATTAGCATAGCTGAGTTTGATCGACAACTGACCGAACGCTAGTTGTCTTGCTGCTGCCGATGGATAATAGAATTCGTAAGATGAAGTGTTTTTCCCGGTCCCGAAGATGTTGATTGGAATAGCCCGGGGAGTGATGGTAGCCTTCATGATTCTTTCATTCTCTGGTATATTCCCATCGGTAAGGTTGAAAGAAAGCGGGAATCGATTGTCCTCATCAATATAAGGCCACCAAACCCGTTCTACAACAAGAATTCCACAGTAGAATCTCTGAAAGAACAAGTCAAATTGACTGTCATTGGCATTGGTTCCTGGTAGCACTATTATGGCTTCTCCGAAATTGAGTGGAGAACGGGTTGCCAATTCATCTTCAGCAAGTACATGATCTTCAGCCAAATCTGTTGGGAATTGTTGGCTAAATAGGTCAAACTGAAGACATTTGTGCATATGAGCATTTAGCCACATGTTGATGAACCACCAAGGACCTCCGAGGTTGCCGATGGGCTCGCCTAGTAGTAGTTTTCTAGATACTTGGTGCAGAAGGTGGTAAACTGAACTGAGGAGGTATCGGCCAAGGGGAAGTTCTGCTCCATCGACTAAGAGTTCCGCTGCAGGAAGGTACATGTTGGTGGGTCCGACTGTCCTGCCACAGAAAATGAACTTTTCCAACCACATGTTCAGGAAGGTGGCATGTTCCCTCTGACCTACCGATCCGGTTTTGTGGTATTCCTGGATGTATCCAGTCCAACCGCCAATGTTGCGGGTAGCTACCCGATGCTCAGGTTTTCTGCCGAAGAGGGTGGCATTATCGGCAGAAGAAACATCAAGACCGGTGAGCATATGCACATCGGCAAGGGTGGGGGTGGCTGGTCCGTGTCTAAACAGGAAAGCATTCATTGTATCGGACCAGAAGTAGGAAGCAGCGATCATCATATTCTCATTCTTGGCCGTATCGGCGAGAGACATTCTGATACATTGGTCAAACTTGCATTCTGCCCAATAAACTTGTTGTTTCCCAAACATCCTGAGGTACCAGTTTTTCCACCCTTTGGTGGGTTTAGGCCATGAGCAAAAGGTGTCTGTCCATAACCCTAGATTGAAACATTCATATCTAAAAGGGATGCGGTTGGTTTCTGCGTTGATAAGCTTAGTTGGATCGGCATTCTCCATTGGGCCCAGACAGCACAAATGTGGTTGATCAGTGGGGATCACTATCTTATTGTGCGTCTCCTAGGTTTAGAAAATCAGAGAAGGAAAAGGAAAGAGAATCACAAAAATGATGCAGAAAGAAAAATCGCGAAATGCGAAGCGAGAAGGGAAGAGATTAACCGCAGGAACTTTGAAGTTGATCGCCACCGTATCTGGGGAGTCCTTGCGGCGTATGCTCTGCTGGTGGAAGCAGCCGTCGGTTGTCGCCGGGGTGTTCTTCAGAGGCGCCGCCGAGTTTGGAGGTGAGAGTGAATGAAGGTATGAGCTCAGGGTGAAGAAGAATTCAGGTGGTGGTAATTTTTATAAGCCCGGTCAGGAGCATTTTGGAGTTTTATTTTCGGTGAACAGGGGTATGGAAAGGTATGGTAGTGGATTCGCGCGATAATCGAGGAATTATGAGGGTAGATTATGACTGTTAGCTGCAGTTGCGGTGTTCTGTTGGTAACTTGCATTTTTTGCGCGCGGGAATCGAGGAGTTCGTGCAGGCATTTTGGAGGGAAAAGTTTACAGAAGAGAAATTTCGGCGCATAAAATATCTTATACTCCGAAATTGGGGGGCATGTGATGACAACGTTTTTCGTACGTGTCAAAACGAGTCAAGTGTGCCGATCGGCAGGTGTCGATGTTCCCTATCGGCGTCAAGATATTATCGGTTAGGTTACCGATAGAGGAGAAGGAGGTCGCCGATGGTAAATTTAATTGAAGAGACATCCAGAGAGGAGGTTGTTTGCCGGTTTGGAATGTTGCCGATAGAAGCAGAAGAATATTGCAGATTAGGAGTGTTGCCGATAGATGCAGGGGAATATGATGACGTCAGCAAAAGACTGCCGATGGCAATAGAAGGAAGTTGCGGATTGAAGGGATCTGCCGATGGAAAGTTTCATCGTAAAGAAATAGATAAGGAAACTGGTGATTTTATACCAGCATTATTATAAATCCGACTCTTGCACGAGTCATTTATTTCCTTAAAAATAGGTATTGCTGTTATGGTTAGGTCCGGCTCTTGCGCGAGTCATTTGTTTCCTTTAAACTAGGGATTTTCTGTTTAGGAAAGTTAGAGTTGTGGTTGTTTACAACTCCCTTAGCCGGAGTATAAATATGTACCTAGGGGTCGTGTGAAAAGAGATACAATCAATCAAATACATCTATTATTTTCATCTACTTTTTCCAGCAATTCTACTTTTATCGTACTAGCTCTAGTTTATCTACGAGTTCTTACAAGTTTCGACAGGCTGCATCTACAAGATCTCCATCAACCTTGCGAGTTCCGCGTTTTGAGCAATCTGAGCCTTGACGTCCGGGCGCATCGTCGTCGTCTCGTTCATCGTTGTTCTAGTTATCGTCCTTGTCGATTAACTGGTCAAATCGACTGGCACACCTTGGATATCGATTTCGGGTATAAGCCCGAGGTGTTCGCGGATCTGACGTTTTTTGTGTCAACAAGAGTGAAGGGGCGATGAATTCCGTCGGCATCTTCGTGTGCCGAGGAAGAAGAGAGGGGGAGAGAGGATGATGGGCGGGGTCCACGTGACAGAGGGAGATGAGTGCGTGCAGTGGGGTTCCTGCTGGCGCCGACATGCTTGGCCCACAAGGCAGAGAGAGTTGGAGGGGGAGTGCGGGAGCTGGGCCGGCCTAGCTGGGCTTGCGGGGTGAAGAGGCCATCTCGGTAGCTGGGCTCTAGGCCGAAAGAGGGGGAAGGGAGGAAGAGAGAAGGAAAACCCTTTTTCTATTTCTGTAGAACTGATTTTCAAAATCAAACTTTGGGTTTTATTCTTTAACTTTCTCAATTGTATACACTTTTTGAAAATCTTTTCTCCTTTCAACACTTTTAAAACTTTTTTAAATTTCAAAGTTAAGTTTTGAAATCCTTTGATCTTTTTTCTTTTGCTTTTTCAAAACACTTTTAAAACTTTTTTTCAAATTTCATTTGTTTCAAATTTGTTTTTCTTCTTTTTATACAAAGCCTTTTCAAAAGTGATTCAATTCTTGTTTGAATTTAAAAAGGGTTTGAAACCTTTGAAACTTCTTTAATTTTACAAACCACAATACTTTTAAATCATATGCAGAGGCATGAGTGCACAAACATGTAGCTAACTCTAAGAAAATTTTAATTTGATGAAAATTTTTATTTCCTAGAGTTTCATGAGCACCAAAAATTATAAATAACTCATTTTATTATTATTTTCAAGAAAGCAAATTTTGGGTGTTACATTATCTCAGATCCAAAGCTTCAAAGTGATCAGACTCACGTAGTGCTATCATGAGTTGGACTTCTATAGCACAGCGATCCTAACATCTTTTGTGCTAGCTCAGATCGCAAGCCTAACAAGACTTGCCGCACCAAGCAAGTAGGCCTAGCCTTCAACTCGCTATACTCCTCAAGTAGAGTGCTATACTTGTCCTAAAGAGAGACAAGACTAGACACATGCAACGCACAAGCATTGCACTCTACCTCCTCAGTAACCACCACCGTCGACTTAGCAAACTCAAGCTCCTCTAGCGCTTTCAAGTACCTGTCTTTTAACTCATTTCTCTCACTGCTCGTGCACTTGAGCAAAGCATCCTGACTAAGGAAAGTGAGGTTCAAAGACTCGACCTCAGCAGAACCAATCATGTTATGATAGAGCAAATATTAGTGGAACCATCTCTTGATTTACCTTTTGTCACAAGATGATTTTCTTCATATTCCTTGTGATAAAGATGGTTTGCATGATCATGCTATTAGTGTGTTAAAACCACAAACTTGTGCTGAATTTAAACATGTTAATCATATTGCTACTGATATGGATGAGCTGAAATTATTGTCTTCTTTAAATATTGTAGGTTACATTGAATTTGAAGTTTTGTGTAATCTTAGTGATTTGGAGGAGAAAATTTTTGTATATGCTGATTTGCCATGGTTGTCTAGACATACATATCATGTTATCGGCAAATATCACAACAAAGAACAATATCTAATACATCGGGTTTACATTTGTACAAATCTTAATTCTCCTTTTATTGTACAAAAAATTATCATCAATTAGAGGGATGTAATAACAATAATATTGTCATGCCATGTTCCTCTAGTTCTGTTTTGAATAAACATGAGGTTGAATCCAAAGAAGGGGAGCATATGTTTCTTGTTACTACTAATCTTTTGCAGGCAGGTATTGACAAAGATCGTGTGCATTCTGATTGAGGAGATTACATGTTTGTAGGCCAAGATGGGCTGCAACTCCGAATATGTGGTCATAATCTCTCTCACAATATTGTCTGTTCCCGTTATTTTGGCAACCTCGTTTGCCTCCATGTTGTGCACAATTGCCTTCGAGCACAATCGATGCCGAGAACAACTTTTCATCAAGAAGGGGAGGATGATGAGGACATGAACTCCATGCATACGACCATATTTGGAGGATGGAATGAAGGCCGAGAAGACCAACATTGATTTCCAAGATGAGGAGGCCCAAAGCTTATCCGGTTTGAGTTGCCAAGGTGGAGGCCTAAATCCAGTTCGAGTCCACCTTGGTGTCCAGGACCAGCATGCACAAAAAATGATGCCCATGCCGCATACAGAGTCCGTTTTGAACTCTATGGATGAAAATACAATTTCAAGGAGCTTCCAATGGCACTGGTTTCAGGCACAAATTCATTAGGAGTCCACGGAAATCGTCAAAACAAGAGGACATCCTGGTGTTGCGACACCATCTTTTGGGTTGTTGGCCCGTGTATCATGTTGAGGTCCATTATAGACGTGGCTATGGGGTTATGCACACCCAACCCTCATATAATCAGTAGCCACCATTAGGATTTGAGTTTTGTTTAGTTCTAGTTTTCCTCGTGAAACTGAGATTGATCCGTTGTAACTGTGGCGACAAGTTCTTTTACGGTGATCCAGGGTCCCCGTTCATGATCTCCTAGTCTGTGTCGATTAGTCTTTTCGAACCGAGTGATTGAACCCCATATTTACCTTTGCTTCAAACGCATTTGCAATTTCAGATTGCGTTCTTTGTTGTTCTTGCTTATGTTTTTCGATTCGCTCGCAGGAAAAGCCTTCTCGGCGAGATCAATCGTGTTGTGCACGGTTGATAACCAACTGAGCAGCGGTTGCAGAGATTTGAATCATGCTAACTAGAAGCCCGGATTGTCAACTTCACAAACTCCACCAATCGAGTATGATAAATTCAATCTCACATACTCTACCAACGTGGTCCGATCGGTATTGCAATATAATGGCCTATGGTAAGGTTTAAACCGTGTACAAGAATGTCATTTTTTATAGTAATAAACAAAGTTGTACAGGAAGCACTTCCCAGTCTGTATCCAAAATCCTATCATTGTGACCATCTAGGGAGTAATTCTCATATTCTATATTTGACTAGCGAAAAATCTGAAAGAAAAGATGGCTATATTTGTATAATAATCATCTAGAGAAAATGTTGAAAGTCAGTTTTTCATCAAAATCTCTATTGCTGGTATTTAGAAAGTATATAAGGAATTTTTTAGAGATGCTCGTGAAAGTCATTATTGCCTCTACGAGCCAGTTATTAAGGGCTGAGTAGCACAAGTCAGCACCATTTGATTTGCACCAGTCCGTTCGGCTCCGCTAACAAGAGTGTTTGTTTGAAAAATCAACTCAAATAAGAATATAATCATGAGTTCGCTACTCAAATTCAGTGAAATAACCTCATTCTCTATACTCCATTCATCCTAAAAAGAATGTAAATCTCTCTTCACAGGAAATCAAAGAGTATATTAAGTTCAACTAAGGGCCTATTTGATTCCCATCTCCTAAATTTTAGTGGACTATAATATTTTAGTCACTTTTTAGTGCTTCTTGGGTGACTAAATTGAACTAAAGTGCTTTAGTCACCTTTCAGTCAGTTTATTTGGTACTTTTGTCCATAAAATGGCTAAAGTTTAATCCAATTTAGTTTAGAAGATGAAAACTAAATAAGACCTAAGGTTATAAAAGATATATCATTCAGATCTTCAATTAGGCTTACTATAAAATTACATTTTATGATTAATTTAATGATATTTATCATGCATCATAAACATCAATACTTTTTTTATGAAGGGAGATTTACTTTTTTTTAGGGGTACTTTTTTGGGGTACGGAGAGAGTACTAATTGAATTAGTTTGTGAAAATTAAGGTGGTGAACTGACTATGGATCAACTCATTCTATTAAATAAACAAAAAAAGCTAAAAAGTGAGATGACGATGCACTACTTCAATACACAAACCAAACACCCCCTAACGAAATCAAAACATAGTACCTTTTTCACATCCATGATACCTCAGATAATAATTCGTATTTCCCTTTGCAATTTATGCTAAAAAAATGACACAATACGTCTTGTGCAGCTCATTGGCTACCTCTCACCTGGAGCCACAGGCACGGTCGGTGATCCCTTGCATACAGACACCAATTCTGGGGCACTCCGTGGCCGTGAACGGAATGAGTCACTCAGCGAGCGCTTCCACTTTCTAGCGGCATACCGTTTGCTGCTTGTACCAGCAGGAACTGCAGCAGAATAAGAGCGTGCTGTCTCAGGAACACCAACATTTTCTTGGTGTTTCTTTGGCGTGCTGTGGCTTCGCTGATTGCCACCAAAGAACTTGCCGCTTGACGATTTGCTTAAACCAGAATGAAACACACCATTGTCAGTCAAATAGCCATTCTCCAGACTATCCCGCATGGCCAGGTCATCATATTCCTCATCCGACCTGTTGCAGTCCTCGTCGACAGACCCTTCCATCTGCCATGGAAACATCCACAAATATACTTACAATGGGATTCAGAGCATAGAGTGCAGTAAAAGCAACTACATGGGTGAATCCTTTTACCTACTGTTCAGGATAAAAAACCAAAAATCCTGTAACAATCAAAATAAAGACTTCATCTCACCTCCTCATCGATCTCCCTGTTGTCTTCTTCACTTAGGTCCTCATCACTCCCTGAATTAGGACGTACATCAGCTTCTTCTTCCTCTTCTTCATCGCTGCCAAATGCTGCTGATGACTCTTTGATCTAGCCCCAAAAAGTATTAAAGAAAATTTAATATAGCACACTAGTCTTACATAGAACATTAATAAGAAAAGAAAAATGAAACAACACAGCCATGGTACAAGTATTAGTTAGTACCTCTTTACAATGTCCATCTGACTTCTTCGGAGAACCAGATGAAGATAGAACATGTTTGCTACTACCTTCAGCAGCATTTGCCCATGATTCATCAGCATTTCCAGCTTGACTTGTACAGCCCGTATCAGTAGGCCAGGCACTTATCCCAAAGGTGCCAAACTGCAGATTGACTGACTCTGCTCTTCCAATATTTAGAGGTCCATAAATTGGATTCCCCACAGATTTCTTATTACAGTTGTCAGAACTGCATTTTCCATCTCCTCCACTGGATTCAACTGGCCAGGCCTTAGAAACAGAACCGTCAACATTAATGATGACCATGAGCTTTCTTGAGGATCCAAGCCGTTGGATCAATTTAAACATCCCCTTAGAACTCATGGAATTAGCCACACATTGGTTTTTGTACTCTTCATTTACAACAGCAACAGTATTTGCTTCAGGATTGTATAACTGATCTCCACTACCTCGCTTACGGAGGCAGCTAAAGACAGTGGCATGGATTGAAGCCACACTCCGATCAACATTAGTGTTGTTGACCTTGGGAACTAGGTACTTGTCAGCTCTGCTGCAGAGGTACTCCTGGATAGTTCTAATGTTGCTGATGTATTTAACATACTTATTTTTCGTTGGGTCAAGTGTCATGTACTTTGCACGTACAGCAAACCTCTCTGTGTGCTTACTCTCATTAGATATGTAGATCATGAAAGGTATTATTGAAGGATGTTTCCTCATTAGACCCATCTGAAATAGTTAAAAGGAAATGTGGAATAAAGTGGGCAGAAGAAATGCAATTTAATGGGTCTGATATGATCTAAAAAAATCAATAGCTGGAATGAAAGGAAAGAAGTGCCTTCAAATAGTTTTCTGGAAGCACATACCACAAAATTAAGGCTTAAGTGAACACCCTCGACAACAACTGATTCTTTCCTATCTTCCCACGCAGTAATTAACCGATCCAAACTATCAATCACCATCTCGCTCTGTGCTTTATAACCTTCAATGGCCATTTGCTTCTTCCCGATTGATTTCCCATCAACTTTTTCGGTAAGAGCCCCACTTTTCTCATAATCAATATTTGAGCTGCTTGATACGCCTGAGCGTTTTTTTGCTTTCCTCCTAGCTTTTGCTTCAGCAACTGCTACTGGGTCAAGACATTCACCTGCATGATAAGTTGATGCCCAGAGAAGAGGGTTTTCTTTCTCTTCAACAAAGCTTCGCATCATGTGACGTATCGAATCTGTGGAAACAACAGTTGTAATTCCTAACCTGCTTCCCTGTTGAGATATTAACATCTCTGTAAGGAAGAAAACAGGAAAAAAATATAGCTAAAATTTGCCCACAGGTGCAGTGGACATAATCTAATTTTCGAAAGAACATAATGTACTATTCCTAAGTTTTTCCAATACCAGCTATGGAGGAAGATTCGTGATAAAAGAAAACCAATCAATGGGGAATTTAATTCGCTAATAACATTACTTTGTTCTATCCTGGTGTGACAGACTTCCATGTAGAAGTAATACAATATGTACTTCATCAGCGTCTCCAGTCTATTGTTACATTCTCACAACTGCCTGAATAGGTCTAGGACAGATCCTAATGGAGGATGAGAAGGAGCAAAAGGGCATACAAGAAAGTAAGGAAGTAAAGAAAATTAAAATTATTACCAGCAAAGTAGAAAGAGTAGACTTGCCACAGCCACTAGTTCCGCAAAGAAGAACTGTGATAGATTCCTTTCGTTCACGAATCCTAAGGCAAGATGAAAGAATACAAGTGACAGGGAGAACGATACAATATGAACACCCTTAAAAAGTTCCCTTTGAAATATATGTGGTCATGTGGTCAATCTGGAGGCACTAGAATGCTTGTGGTTCCGAAAAAAGTAAGTGCAGTTTACATTAGTGACAACACAAGCATGGAAATCAATTCTGGGCGTTAGTCCCTATAGAAATTGCAATGAAACAATTTGAATCTCGTCCAATCGGCAAATAGCCATAGTTTGCATAGCCATCCCTTTCAAAGAGTAACATTAATATTAATTATGCTATGTAATCAACTCAGCATACTGCCATGGTCAGAACTATCTGTCCTGAGCATCACTTCACAAATCCGATTATATTATATCTGAGCTTCTGAATGTTTCAGAACGATGTAACAAGTATGGACGGCGACGAAACAACTGATTGCAGCAAAATGAGGGATTTTTTTTCAAAATTATTTTTTCAGCAATTAGAAACAGATAGGACAGGAGACAATTGAATTGAAGTGGCAGAAGGGAGAAGGGGAAGAAAGGGAGACGAGAGAGAGTAAGAGGGTGCGGCGGACGGACCTGCAGGCGAGCATGAGATCGGCGCGCTGGTTGGGGGCGACGTACTTGTAGAGGGCGAGGGCGTCGAGGACGAGATCGAGGAAGAGATCCCTGGGGAGGAGGACGGTGGTCCGGCGCTTGTATAGCTCGAACTGGAACTGGCGGGGGCTTGTGGTTGGGGTGGCTTCGGCGACCTCGTACCTCTGCACCCGGGCGGAGGCGGCTGTGTCCCCGTGGCCCTGGTGGTCACCCCGGATGACATCGAACACCCTGCGGCTGATCTACAAGAGAAAAAGAAGGAACGGAAGATCCAATCAGAAAAAAGCACATGGAAGATGGGAGGTCCGGGAGATCGGCATCGAAGGCGAAGAGTTAGAGGGCCGGACCTCGAAGGCGTGGCGTGGCTTGCATCCCATGAGCTGGAGGGTGCTGTGGATGAGGGAGCGCGTGTATCGGAAGGAGGAGGCGTTGTCGTCAACCACCACAATGTAGAGCAGCTTCGCCGACGCCATGGGCGCCGTCGCTCGACGTCGCCGGGAGAAGGGAAGGTGGCGATCCGGTCCGGTGGCTCCCCACTTTCCCTTGTGTCGCCTGGTTCTGGTTCTTATTCTGATTCGGTGGGTCAGCTTTGATTGACTTTGCTCCTCGCTTTGGGCTTTTCCCATTTACCCTTTCCCCCCTGCCGGGCCTGACATGACACGGCGCCTTACATCGTCTAGCACAATTTGAATTTCGCCTCACCTCATTCATATTCCCTCCGTTCCAAATTAACTATAGTTTTAGGTTTTCGTACCACAACTTTGACTAGATTTATATAAAATACTTACAACATTTATGTCACCAAATAAATTTATTAAAAAACTAATCAAAATATCTATCTAATGATATCAATTATGTATAATAGCTATTAACATTTTTTATATAAAATTAATCTAAATTTTTCCTCAGAAAGTAAGAAAGACATATATTTTGGGAAGTATGTGACGATTTTTTTTCCAATAACTAAAACCCTTTTAAAATTATAAAATATAAGTTTGGTTTTCCTAAGGGCGTAGTAAACAAACACATGATAGGACAACATATGATTTGTTCATCGTTAATAATACCAATAAGACTGTCTGCACTGCTATTCCTCTAAATTTATCCTCTATTCATCCTATTCATTAAGATTCTTTTCTCTACATATCTTTCTTCCATACTCATCATTCTCTATATCTAATACTCTATACTAACTACCTATTTATCACTTTATCTAAATATATCCATGTGACATCTTGTTTTGAAGAATTTATTGAAAAAAAATTAATGGTATAAACAGAATTTAATTTGGTTTTTTAGTTTATGACTTATAACATTTTTTAGTTTGTCAAAAAAGCAAACAGTAAATATTGGGGCCACATGCACTCTTGGCTCTCGTTCCATCGTAGGTACCGCGCAGGAGCTTGGCAGGCGCTTGGAATAGAGGGCGTCAGAGCTTTGGCTTGGATAGGGTGACGATATACAGTACCCGCTGCAGACTTTTTCCTACGCGAAACACACATCCAGTACAAGATCGCGTGCGCGGTGCAGATAGCCTAATACCAGTTAGCAAATTTTGTTAGATTTATTTCACTGGTCTTCACGTAGCCTTATACTAAAGGGAGAATTAGCCCTAAGACATCATGAAATATTTGCTATAAGACATTGTGCTTTCCTGCACCGCGTCCTGGTTTAAGTCATTACAAAATCTCCTATACAACTAAAAAGTGTAAAGAGAAGACTGCCGCTTCGTCCAAGGCTCCCTCCCCCCCCCCCCCCCCCCCCCCCGCGTGCGAACTTCTCTTATTCCCGCCGACATGTGGCCCAGACAGACAGAGGGAAATAGGGCCGTGTGCCCCTAAACACGAACATGACTCAGGAAATTACGCCATGAAAAAAGGAAACAGATCAATGAATTAAAACATAGAGCAATCAATGGAATCCAAAATGAAATTAACAACCAAAATTACAGGGAATAATTACATATAACATGAAACAAATCGGGAACCCTTCCCATATAACAAACGCATAGTACACATCGTTCTCGCATGGTACAGAGTGCCACCGCTCTCGCATGGAACATTGTTGATGGTAAGAATGACCCTTTTTGTCACTATCAAAATACCGTCAACATCCTCAGAATAGAAGAAAGGCAAGCATAACATGAGCACATTTTATCAAATAACTAGTTCCACATGTCCCTTAAATATTTGTATGCAGGTAATGACAAATGGGGGCATTTGGGAGCCAGTGGGCCCACTTAGGGGGTCGGCTGACCTCCCTGTGCGGCCACTGAGGCCTCCCATGCCCCCATAATCCAAGTAACACCTTCCCAAGTGATCTTGGACCCTTGGATCCACTCTGTGCTATCTCTGAACGGTTCTAGATCAAAGCACAAGGATCCATGGGCCCACATCAAGGAGATTAACGTGACAATTATCTCAGAACAAACACTCAACGCATATGACAAGTGGGACCATCGTCTAGAAGGCAGAGGTGGGCTAGAGACCCCATGAGGAGGTCGGCCAACCTCCCATTGGGCCCACCAGCCCCCCACTTGGTCCCTGACCAGTGGGGCACCTTCTAGAAGATCAAGGAAGGGCCCACAGGCCATAGGGGGGTCCGCCAACCTCCCCCTAGATCGGTGCAGAGCCTAGTGACCTCCACATGCTAAACACATGCTGAATATCACTATCATCCATTCTAAGACAGTGGAGAGGTTAGTTTGATCCTACGGTGGCTGATGAAGGTGACACAGATTGCTGACGTGGCACCGGAGTAGCCCTACTCCACCTCTAGCTATAAATAGCCCCCTAGAGCTCTCTTATCATTCATGCCTCATTAGAGAAACTACTTAGCTTAGTGGAGCTCTATAGTAGTGTTATGCTAGTTGGAGGAGAGTGAGGAAAGTCTTCTGGAGAAAGCCCCGGGCCTGTCGGGAATCTTCACAGGAGTTCTACCTCAGCGGATGCGAGTCTCTTGTAAGTTCAACACTTGTAAGTGATTCTTCCGAGTTCTTTATAGCATTTAATATTCTAAATCTGGTTTAGCTGTTATACAACTTTTCACGCTTGTTCATCGCTTTGCTCTGAGTGAAGTGCTTTAATCTTAGGCCAAGGTTAAAGTAGTAAGATTAGTGTGGACGTGGTGTCTAAGCTTAATCTTGCCTTTGTAAACCGCTTATCGCACAGATTGTTTGTGGTAGCTAGTAGGAGGTAACAACCCTATCTAGTCCTCATATTCCACCACGTGTGTAAGATAAGTTTTTAAAAGGTAGGGCCTCAATACAACATGATGGCGCGGTCCGGTTAGAGTTTTGTCCTCTTTCTGATCTATCCCATCGCCTCCTGCAAGAGAAGGGCTAATAAAGCCAGTATAACCAGCTTTACCTTGTTAGATATCTTTGCTATATCGAACCTCTCAACCCATTATCATAGTCTCCCTTGATTCATCATAGGACATATCCATCTTCCTAGTTAATTCACTTATCGTTCCCTGTGGAAAATACGATACCTAGAATACTCCCAGTGAAAGCTACACTTGACAACCGTACGCTTGCGGCCTTTTACCCGTTTGCCACCTTTGGTGTCAACAAGCTTTCTGGCGCTATTGTCGGGGAACGGTAGCTGTCTTAACTAGTATCCTTTGGTCCTATTTTATCTTTGTTTGATTTCATCCTTTCCTTCCACATACACATATGGATCAAACACCACTTTTCGAATATGGTGCTCCAATGGTTGCTAGCTTGGAGCCACCTAAATCATCTTAGGCCATTTTGGCCGTTCGTTATGAGCTTCGCCCAAGTCTTATAGCGATGGTTCAGGATAAACCATTTTCTGGGGACGAAGATGAGAATCCTTACACTCACCTACGTGACTTTGAACAACTTTGTTCATGTGTCCACATCCAAGGGATGAGGCAAGGTACCCTTAAGTGGAAGCTATTTCCGTTCTCTTTGACGGGACTAGCCAAACGATGGTACGCTCGCCACGTAGATAGTGCAAAAGGAGAATGGGAAAATTGCAATCAAAATTCTGCTTAGCTTTCTTCCCTATCCCCCGTGTTGTTCGTCTTCGAAAAGAGGTCATCAACTTCTCACAAAAGGAGTAAGAACCTCTAGGTGCGGCATGGGCTCGTCTTGTCGATCTAGCATCTTCCGGCCCTGATCTTGCTATAACCGAGCTTACAATGTTACAACATTTTTATGGCGGTCTTAGCAAAGATTCCGCACAGCTTTTTGATATCTCTTTCGGGGGAGCCTGAAGAATCATGGTCCCTTGTGTTTAGGCGATTAACGACAATGCTAGGTCATTATGACTAACGTGTGTTTTGCAGAGGCAAAGTCATTTGAGTTAGGTCATATGTGATGCTAGATGAATGGGCTTAATGGATATTCATGCCCCCAAGATGGAAATCGTTTCGGTTTCAAAGAATGACGATACAAGTTGAAGACTAGGCTAGTTCTTAGTGCCATGAGGATGAGAAGGGCACTAAGTATAGACTAGGTCTTTGTTTTTCCTTTGACCGTACTATAAAGGGGGGTATGAGGTTAGTAGCTTGACCTAGGAGAGGTTGGGAATGTTGGTGTATGCACATTTGTCACAACTAGTCCTAGAGACCCTGCTAATAGCCCTTGAGATGGTAGGAGTAAAACCCCTTGAAAAGTCCTAGTTAAAAGAGTTGAAATAGGGGGAGAAAAGAGCTCCGGACCAGTTTACCTAGGAGGCGTCGGACCATTGGAAGAGGTCGAACAGTCCTGCCTTAGGCAAGAGCTCAGAGAAAAGAGCTCCGGACCACTTGTCCAGAGGGGCTTCGGACCAATCGTGAATGGTCTGGTGGCCCTTGTCAAAGGAAGTGAGCCAGAAAGAAGGCTCTAGACTAGTCTGACGGCTTGGCCGAAGGCTAGTCCGACGCTGCATAGCTGAGTTTGTTTTCAACTCAGTACGCACCCTGAGTCCGGACTAGTGCGTCGGACCAGGGCTTCGGACCAAGGCAAGTGGTTCGAAGGCTCTTAAATCAGTTTCAGTTTCAACTCAGTGAGCACCCTGGGTCTGGACCAGAGCATCGGATTAGGGCTTCGGACTATCGCAAGTAGTCCGGAGGTGCCTGTTTTCAGATGAGGTTTGAACTGAGGAAAGGCTCTGGACCACTTGTAATGGTCCGGCGGTCTAGCCTCCGGATTGGTCCGATGCCTACACAGAAAAGAGAAAAAGCAAGAAACGTCTAGTTTTGGAGGTGGGGATTATTTATAGTTGCCCATTTCGTCCAAATGAGCTCTCTTGGCCATTGTTTCACCTGAGGAACCCTAGAGAGAGTTCTTGGAGAGCCAAGTGCCTAGTGAGGGAGAGATTTGAGAGAATCCATCTTGTTCTTCCCTCCTAGGGTGATTAGGAGTGACAAGTGTGCATCCATCCACCTTCCTAACCTTGAGTTGGTCAAGTGAAGGTCTTGTGCTTGTTACTCTTGGTGTTTGATAGCACCTAGACGGTTTGGTGGTGATCGGAGGAAGGTGATCGCCGGAAGATTGTTGGCGGCCCTTCTCCAAGCTTCTGTGATCGGTTGTGGGCGATTCACCGAGCCGGGGTGGTGAAGAATCAGCCCGTAGAGAGCACTCATCCCTTGCGCGGGATTGAGGGGGAGCGATACCTTGCGAGCTTCTCCAACGAGGACTACGGGGGGGTGTCGACACCTCGATACCTCGGGAAACATCGCTGCATCAAGAATTCCCTTTCCTTAGCTCTTTACATTTCCGCTCTTTCATTCTGTCTTGTTCTTTTCGTTTCTACTAGAATTGCTTAGGTTGTCTTTCAATTCCATGAACTACTACCGCTTTCTAGCTAGGACACACGACCGGTAGGCAGTAGGGGGTGATTAGCATTTGATAGGTTTTCATATTTGCTTTAGAAATTTAAAACAAGCCCAATTCATCCCTCCCCCCTTGGGCATTTGATTCTTTCAATTGGTATCAGAGCCTTGTTGCTCTAAATTAGGCTTCACCGCCTAGAGCAAGATATCCCATGGGGATGGATCGCCACCCATGTTTGATGGGGATGAATTTCCTTATTGGAAAGTGCGGATGGAGGCCTACCTTGAGGCCGTGGATGTCAGCATTCACAAAGCCACCACCATAGGCGGATCGGTGTTCGTCGAGGATCCCTTCTTTGAGAAGAATAATGCTAAGGCTAAGAACATTCTTTTCCGAGGCATTTGCAAGGATGTGTTCAACCGTGTGCGGAATTGCAAAACCGCGCATGATGTTTGGACAAACATTTGTGCACTACACGAGGGGACCAAGTGTGAGCGTGAGGAGCGCTACCACTTGGTCATGGCTAAGTTGAATTCCTTTACCATGCTTTCCAATGAAAATGCTAATGAGATGTACTCACGTCTTAACATTCTTGTAGAGGAATTGAATGGCCTTGGGCTCACCCAAATGTCTCCGTCGGATGTGGTGCGCAAGATTCTTTGTGTCTTGCCAATTGACAAGTATGGACACATTGTCACCGTGCTTCACCAAGGAGATCTCTCAACATCTACACCAACACAAGTGTTGGGCAAGATCAATGCTCATGAGATGTACATGAAGATTGGTGATGGTGGCTCTTCATCCTCCACCAAGAAGAAGGAGAAGGAGAAGGACTTGGCCCTCAAAGCTTCCACCAAAGAAAAGTTCAAGATCCAATTGGTGGTTGAGGAGTCAAGTGAAGATGATGAAGACAACATCGCTCTCATGGTGAAGAAGACCACCAAGATGTTGAAGAGGATAAACAAGAATGGAGTCAAGTTTGACTCAAAGAAGAAGAAATTCTTCACAAGCTCTTCAAGGAAGCCAATTCCCAAATGAAGCTACAATTGTGGCACTCTTGGTCATCTAGCTCATGCTTGCCCCGAAGAGAAGAAAGACAAGTTCAAGAACTACAAGAATAACAAGGGCGACAATGATGACTCAAGTGATGATGACAAGAAGCAAGACAAGCCATACAAGAAGAAGAAGAACTTCGACTTCCATAAGAAGAAGAAGGATGGCAAGGCTTACATTGTGGGTGATTGGCTCACCGATATTGAAGATTCAAGTGACTCCTCTGATGATGAGAGTGAAGAAGAGAAGGTGGCCGCCTTGGTGATTGGTTCTTCTATTCCATCGCCACCTCCTCCTTCATCGTCGGGCTCATCCTCTACACACTTTTGCCTCATGGCCAAAGGTGACAAGGTACAAAAAGAGGATAATGATGATAGTGGTGACTCAAGTGGTAGTGAAAGTGATGATGAAGACACACCATCCTATGATGAGCTAATTAAAATTTGCAACAATTACTCTAGCATCATAAGGAGGTATAAGGGTAAAAATGACAAACTACTTGAGATCAAAGATAACTTGCATGCTAAGCTTGATGCCTTGTCTAGTGCTAATGATGATTTGAAGCTTGAGATCAATTCTCTCACATCTAGCACTAGGGAGCTCAAAGCCTCTCTTAAGCAAGCCAATGAGAAACATGATAAGCTTGAGAGGTCATCACAAGAGCTCCATACAAGGTATAACTTGCTAAAAGATGACTACAACCAAGTGAAAAGTGATCATGGCACACTAGTGGTCGCAAATGAATTGCTTACTCAAGATATTGCTACACATGTTGCTACTAACCCGTGTGCTAAGTGTGCAAGTGCTACCTCTTGTGATATCTTGATTGATGATGTGGCTCTTGAGCAAAGTGCTAAGTGCAAGGGAAAGAGAGTTGTTGAAGCCAACAAGTATGATGATTATGTGAAGATTAGGGAAGAGAACTCAAAGCTCAAGGAAGAGCTAATCAACCTCAAGGCAAACAAGCCCTTCACCATCAAGTCGACCAAGAAAGAAGAAGACAAAGATGCCATCACTTTGATCAACTCTCTTAGAGAAGAAATTGCTAAGCTCAAGAATGACAAGACCATGCTTGCTAGTGGCTTTGAGAAGTTCACCAAGGGTCACAAACTTCAAAGTGAGCTCTTGATGAACACCATCATGAAGAATGACAAGACCGGTATTGGGTTCAAGGAGAACCAAGTGATGAAGGCCAAGGTCAAGATTGAAGCTAAGAACTATTACAAGAACAAGTACAATGGCTACAATAAAGAGAAGCCAAAGCCCAAGCCAAGAAGATGCTTTGAGTGTGGTCAAGTGGGTCATTTCGCTTATGATTGCAAGACTCAACCACGCAAGACCTTGCCCAAGCACACAAGGCCATTTGCTCATGATGCTCACTATGTCATCAACAAAGATTCCAAGGGTAGACCACTTGTGGTGTTTCTTGGTCCACCAATGAAGAACAAGCCTAGAGTTCTTTGGGTTGCTAAGGAGTTGGTTGACAAGGCAATGGGGCCCCGCTCTAAGTGGGTTCCCAAACAACAAGCTTAACTCCAAGTTGCTTGTGTGTAGGTGACTACAAGACCGGTGGAAGTCATTGGGTGATTGATAGTGGTTGCACTCAACATATGACCGGTGACCCTCGGATGTTCACCACACTTGATCAGGATTGTGCAAATCAAGACAAGATTACTTTTGGGAACAATTCAAAGGGCAAAGTTCAAGGCTTAGGCAAAGTGGCTATCTCCCAAGATCAATCAATTTCCAATGTCTTGTTAGTGCAATCTTTGAGCTTCAACTTGCTATCGGTTGGTCAACTTTGTGATCTCGGTTTTCAATGTCTTTTCACTCCAAGTGAAGTTGTTGTGACAAAGGTAGATGATTCATCATTGATATTCAAGGGCTTCCGGAACAACAACTTGTATCTAGTGGACTTCACTTACAATGAGGCTAGCTTGCAAACTTGTCTATTCTCCAAGAATTCTTTGGGTTGGCTATGGCATAGAAGATTAGCACATGTGGGCATGTCAACCTTGAAGAAGCTTGTCAAGAAGGAGATGGTTAGAGGAATCAAGGATGTGGTGTTTGAGAAGGATAAATTGTGTAGTGCTTGTCAAGCCGGCAAGCAAGTGGCAAACACTCATCCAACCAAAGCTTTCATGTCAACCTCAAGAGTCCTAGAGTTGCTACATATGGATCTATTTGGCCCTACCACTTATGCTAGTCTTGGAGGAAATCTCTTTTGCTTAGTGGTAGTGGATGACTACTCTCGGTACACTTGGGTATTCTTTCTTCAAGACAAGGGAGAGACACAAGGCATCTTCAAGAAGTTTGCTACAAGAGCTCAAAATGAATTTGATGTGAAGATCAAGAAGATTAGAAGTGACAATGGCACCGAATTTGTGAACACAAAGATTGAGGATTATTGTGATGAAGTGGGGATCAAGCATGAGGTATCCGCCACATATACTCCACAACAAAATGGTGTTGTAGAGAGGAAGAACCGGATGCTCATAACTCTAGCAAGGTCTATGCTTGATGAGTACAGCACTCGCGAGAAGTTTTGGGCGAAGGCTATCAACACCGCTTGCTATGCGGCAAATCATCTCTTCGTCCAAAGGCTATTGAAGAAGACCCCCTATGAGCTTATTAATGGGAAGAAGCCGGATATTTCATTCTTCCGGGTGTTTGGTTGCAAAGTTTACATCTACAAGAAGCGCCAACACTTGGGTAAATTCCAACGACAATGTGACATCGGTTTCCTTGTTGGTTATTCACTTAAGTCCAAGGCATACCGTGTATTTAACAATGCCACCAGCTTAGTTGAAGAAACGTATGACTTAGAATTTGATGAAACTAATGGCTCCCAAGGAGCGCTTGAGGATATTGATGTAGGTAATGAACCCTTGAGGGAGGCAATGAAGAACATGCCAATTGGTGCTATCAACCCGTAAGAGGTGGAAGAAGTAGAAGATGATGGCAACCAAGATCCTTCTCCACCCCGCACGCCTCAAGTTGAAGAAGAACAAGTGAGGGAAGCTCAAGAAGACACTCACATCCCTCAAGATCAAGCCGAGGCGGAAGCTCAAAATGTTGAAGCACCACATCCTCCTCTTCAAGAGATCAATAGAAGATCAACACCTATCCTTCAAGCTCACCCTCATGACCAAATCATAGGGAGTCCATCAAAGGGAGTTATGACTCGCTCTAGACTTGCATCTTATGTTGAACATCACTCGTTTATTTCCTTTGTTGAGCCTACTAGTGTTGAAGAAGCACTTGCGGATCCGGATTGGGTGAATGCCATGCATGAAGAACTCAACAACTTCACCCAGAACCAAGTGTGGACACTTGAAGAGAAGCCAAAGGATGCAAGAATCATCGGCACCAAGTGGGTGTTTAGGAACAAGCAAGATGATCAAGGCGTCGTTGTGAGGAACAAGGCAAGATTAGTGGCAAAGGGGTTCTCCCAAGTTGAAGGCTTGGATTTTGGGGAGACCTTTGCACTGGTTGCAAGACTTGAAGCCATCCGTATCCTTTTGGCATATGCTTCACATCACAAAATGAAACTCTTTCAAATGGATGTGAAGAGCGCCTTCTTAAATGGTTTCATCAATGAACTTGTCTATATCTCACAACCTCCCTGGTTTGAAGACCCAAACTTTCCTAATCATGTGTATAGGTTGTCCAAGGCACTCTACGGTTTGAAGCAAGCTCCAAGAACTTGGTATGAGAGGCTAAGGGATTTCCTACTCAAGAAGGGTTTCAAGATCGGGATCGTCAACACAACACTATTCACCAAGAAGCTTAATGGAGAGATCTTATATGTCGATGACATTATATTTGGGTCAACAAACCAAGATCATTGCAAGGAGTTTGGTGACTTGATGTCCAAGGAGTTCGAGATGTCAATGATTGGCGAGCTAACCTTCTTTCTTGGCTTTCAAGTGAAGCAAATGAGAGAAGGGACCTTCATCTCTCAAGAGAAGTACACTCATGATCTACTCAAGAAATTTAAGATGGAGGATTGCAAACCAATAAAGACCCCCATGCCTACTAATGGACATCTCGACCTTGATGAGCGAGGTAAACCAATTGATCAAACTCTCTATCATTCGATGATCGGTATTTTACTTTACCTCACCGCATCTAGGCCGGATATCATGTTTAGTGTGTGTATGTGTGCTAGGTTTCAAGCAAGCCCTAAGGAGTCGCATCTATGTGTGGTTAAAAGAATCCTTAGGTACATAAGGCACACCCCTAGCATTGGTCTTTGGTATCCCAAAGGAGCTCCCTTCCAATTAGTTGGCTATTGCGATTCGGATTATGCCGGGTGTAAGGTTGATAGGAAGAGCACCTCCGACGGGTGCCACATGCTAGGAAGATCACTTGTTTCTTGGTCCTCTAAGAAGCAAAATAGTGTGGCTGTTGACACCGTTTTTCAACGTGTCAAATGAGCTAAGGCTTGACTGGTCAATAGCTGTTCTCTATCGGCATTAGGAAATCTTGGGCCAATATTGCCGATGGGAGTATACTGCGAGAAGGCTAAGTGTGCTGCCGATGGAAGCTGAATGATCCTCGTCGACAAAGGTTGATTGGTCAAGTCGGATAGCTTAAGCTATGAAGTTGCTGATGCCGATTGCCGACAGAGGCATTACCGATTGCTGATGAGGAGGCATTGCCGATTGCCGATAAGGAGGCATCGTTGTTTGTCGATGAAGAGTGGTTGCCGATTGTGATAGTGCAAGGTTGCTGATCGGAAAGTGTTGCCAATGCCGATGGGTATAGAGTGCCGATGAGTACAGGGTGACTTAGTGTTTGGTGTCGGCAGGAGACTGCAGGTGGCCAGAAAAGGAAGTCGCGGATTGGAGGGATCTGCCGATGGAAAGTTTCCATCAAAGAGAAGTATAAGGAAACTGGTGTTTTGTACCAGTATTAACATAGTAGTTTGAATCCGGCTCTTGCATGAGTCGTTTGTTTTCCTTTAAAATAGGTGTGTTTGTTTAGGAAAATAAATATTGTTATCCGGCTCCTGCGCGAGTCAGTTTCCTTAAAATTAGGAGTTTGTTTTTGGAAGGATACGTGTCGTGTCTTTGTACAACTCTCCATGCGGGAGTATAAATATGTGCCCGAGGGCCACGGAAAAGAGGAAGAATCCAATAAAAAACAAACCAATTTTATCTTATTCTACTTTTTATCGCAATTTCCCTTTTACTGCATTAGCTGTAGTTATCAACGAGTTCTTTCAAGCTTCGACGGGCTGCATCACCCTGATCTCCGTCAAATCCTTGCGAGTTTCGCGTGGGAGTACCTCTGAGCTTTGGCATCCGAGCGCATCGCTGCTTGCCTCGTTCAGCTCTGCTCTAGTTATCCTTGATCAATCTGAGCCTTGACATTTGGGCGCATCGCCGTTGTCTCGTTCAGTTTTGTTCTAGTTATCATCCTTGTCGATTGATTGGTCAAATCGACTGGCACGCCTCCGGAATACCGAGCTTTGGGTAATAGCCCGAGGTGTTCGCAAATCCTGACGCTTTTTCTGTCAACACCTCTTTTGGCACGCTCGGTGGGACACGATTGTATAAATTATATATCTATCATGACTAATCCAAGGAGTGTCACTGAAGTCTCCATAGCAGATCTGACAAATCATCAGAAGCAGGCTATGGAGCAGGCAATGGAGGAGTACAAGCGGTCGTATCTCAGATCCTTCAGCCTAAACGGGATCGGTGAAGCAGTACAGAAGCAAGATCCGTCGTCGCCATGGCAGACTACTTTCTACGCCGATCCTGGTAAAGTACAAGAAACGGTTAATTATGCATTAAATAATGTATTAATTAGCCAATCCAATGTGCTGTCCGATACCGTATGCAATGCTGTCAAGCAAGATTTCAAGGGACAGGCACCATATTATGTTGGTCCAGAGTATCGTCAACTCGGATCGGCATCTGTTGTGACTCCATCGGTGGTTCCAAGGGTGTCCACACCAATTATGAGCCGATCTGCCGATGAGATCGCGCTACCAGGATTGAGCCCAACGGGCACTACTCAGGCGAATGCAAATCTGGTGACCTCAACAACGTCTGGACCTGTGATCCAGAGTCAGCCGGTTTCTGCCAATTGGTGGGAATGTGGCATGTCTCCAAATCCATCTGCTAATTCCAGATTGGTCCAAGATGACCATGCAGGGTGGAAAGCTCCTATTACATCGGCAACATCTGTACAGCCGATGGTTCCAATGATGCATCATGTACATCTGCTCCAACGGTGCAGTTGTCGACAGGGAATCTGCAAACGACAGTACCCAGAGTGCCGTACGCCCAACCATCGGCAAGATACTTGCCGATACAACAAGGCCCAGCTGCTGCAAGTCAACCCATGGTGGCAGTGAATTACCCGGCGCCACAAGAGCAAGCGTCAACCGGTTATCAGCTATCGGCAAATTCTTGGTCGATGCAACAAGGCATGTCGAGTGTCAATCAACCTGCATCGGCCATGGCTGCTCAACCTGTGGTACCTACAAATCAGGGTGATCATCCAAGGATACAAGGACGACAAGCATCTGCCGGTTATCAGCTGTCGGTAAATACTTGGCCAATGCAACAAAGCATGTCGAGTCTCAATCAGCCTGCATTGGCAATGGCTGCTCAGCCTATAGTACCTGCCAATCAAAGCTATCATCCGAGGGTGCAAGGATTGCAAGAGTCAGCTGATTATCAGCCATCGGTAAGTCACGTGCCGATGACACCTAATGTAGGTTGGATCGGTCAATTACCGATTCAGCAACAGTATGTGCAGTCTGAGCACCAAATGGCAAGGGCTCCACACCGTCATCCGGCGAGTCTTCAGAATGAAGCATCGGTACATCAACCGATAAGTACTACACCGCAATACTCGCAAGTGTACCATGAGATATCGGTACAACAACAGATAAATGTAATGCCACAACACAAACCAGTAACTATGCCAAGTGGCCCATCGGCAACGCAGCCAATGCATGGTGTTCTAATGGCTGGTACTATGTATGCTCCAAACACTTCGAGTACTTTGACGTCGAGACCTGAGGAAGTATGTCAACCTACTCAACCAGTAGACGTTCAGAGTTGCCCATCGGTCAATCAGCCGATGCATAATATTCAGCAGATTGGTACTGTAGACGTGTCAGTTGCTTCAGCTTGTTCACCACAAAGATGTGAAGAAGTGCATCCATCTGCCCAACCAGTGAGCGAGTCTGCGCATTGGCAAGATCCAAACACAAAGGTGTTTTCGATCGAGAAAGTGGAAGCTTCAGACTCGGATGGAGAACCAAGCATCAGCAACGCCAAGTTGGAAAGTTTCACCTTTGACATCATAGAGGCCGATCAGGATGTCAAGTCACTTGAGTCCAAGAAGACTTGGAGCACAAAAGTGCTCTTTGTTGGACAAGGGGACTCCGAGTCAGATGAGGAGGTGAACATCGGCACTGTTGAATGGGTGAAAGATGAGGGGCCGGAACCTCGTTCGATCGGCCAGAAAAGGATTGGAAAATTCACCTTCGATATCACGAAGGCCGATGGGATATTTGACCTATTGCTTCAGAAAGGGCGAATTAAGTTAGCCCTTAATCAAGTAATTCCATCGGCCAAGGAACTCAAGAAGACCAGGTACTGCAAGTGGCACAATGCGACTTCTCACAGTACCAACGACTGCAAAGTGTTCAGGCAGCAGTTGCAGTCAGAAATTGACTCTGGACGAATCCAATTTGAAAATTCTAAAATCCAGAAACCGATGGAAATTGATCAGCACTCGTTTCCAAATAATATGGTGGAAACCAGTGGAAAGACTAAGGTGCTGACATCGGATGCTGCTAGAGAGAGTGCATCGGTAGATCCTGATTGTCAAGTGGCTGAATGCAACGTCGAAAAGTTTGCCGATAACAGGAAAGGCAAGAGAATTGCCGATGAAGGTGACCGTGTCGGAAGAGCTCCTGGTATGGTAATCACGCACAAGCTACCAAGGCGGAACTGTCGGCAATCACGAGATGAGCGATATCGGCAGGAAGAAGAAGAACATCGGAAGTGGCTTCGGCAGAGGGATCATTGGAGGTGTCCCTTCTTCGTTCACTGTTGGGAGGAAGGCATTAAGCTACCTACTGTCGATAACTGTCCTGAATGCAACGGGTATCACACTGCCGATCAGTCAGGTAAGAAACCTTGTTCTGATAATCGAGCGTCCAGGTATGCCAAGCCACTCAGAGAGAAGAAGTCGGTGCATGACCGGCTGGGGGGCAAGCTTAGTGCCCATAGCAGGCTTGGCGGGCAGGTTGATCAAGAGGAGAACAAGGAGCGGGCCAAGACAAGGACACCCGATGAGGAAGTGTTCTCCAGAGATTCAAACATCGGGAAAAGAGTCGATGCAAACAATGAGAGACGGCACCGGCCTGTCTGGAAAACCAAACTCCCTCAGTGGTGCCCTAAGGGTCTAACAGAGACCCAGAAAAGAAGGATTCAACGTGAGCGCCGAAATGATTTATATGGCAGTGAAATTCCTTCAAAGGAAAAGCAGTGGAGGCCGAAGCGCAAGGATGGGGATCCATCGGCAGATGTCAATATATTGCCGATGGCATAATTGGGGTCAATGATCCTGGATGTTTTAACTTGGGAGCAGCACTCGGCAAACTTTGGCGATTCTAATTATTATATTTGGAGGCACCGGCTGATGAGTTTGTGTACTAGAGGCTGTACTGTCGGGGAATTTGTTAGTTGCCAGAGAAGAATGATTGAAAGAATGGTTCTACCGTACTTGTGTGCGATGATTGAATATGTGATGCAAGTATGTTAGAGGTTGCTCCTTGTACTTTCTTTGGTGGGTCTATCGGCATTATCTGAATTTTGTTCCGATGGGAGTATGAAATTTTGTTGCCGATTACTGCTACCACAACTGACGGTCGGGCTGAATACCAGGCTCTGCTAAAAGTTTGGATTACCCAGAGAGGATTTCAGCCGATTCGATAAGTATCGGTGTCGGTAATGGTTGCCGATAACTAGGTGAGAGTTCGCCAATGGTATTCTGGTATGGAAGTTGATTTTACTGATCGGGACTAAGTTCTAAGCTTGGAAGGTGGTTTCTTAATCAGGGAGGTCCTTATCGGATAAAACAGTCTGCTCTCAGCAATGCGTATATTCTAGAAACTCTCGAAGGAGTTAACGTATAGTGTACTCGTTTGAATGCCGATGAAAGAAATTATATAAGCATCGGTAAAAGTGTATGGACGTTATATTACAGAAGCCAAAATCAAAGTGTCAGAGTTACATTTGCCGATACTACAAATAGATTATAACAAAGAATGGATGGCTGATATTGTACGCAGGCAAATTTGTTCTATCTCATCCATCTCTTTGGCATCGGCATCAGCGGAGCCCTCGACCGACTTGATCCTCTTTTTCCACAGGATGGCTTGTCGGGCATTCTGGTCTCGTTCTTGCCGCAGAACCCTGACGGTGTCGGACAATTGGGTTTTCTGCTGGTTGGCAGCGGTCAAAGCCTCCTCGACCCTTTGTAACTCAGCTAATAACTCTTCTTTTTTGGCCGATAGCTGAGTGATCTCTTGATCGAGGCCGTCGATGGAGACTTCTGTCTGGCCGATGCCCTTGTGCTTCTCATCGGCAATATTTTTAAACTTAAGCTTCTCTTCCTCGCTCTTGGATTGAGCGGCCCTATCGGCAATGCGACAGGAAAGCCGCTGGTACTGGACTTGCTTGATGTCGAGGAAGGTTGCTTGGAGAAGGATTTCTTCCATATCGGCGGGGAGATGGCCTTGGATATCCTTGAAGGTGATCCTTGCTGCCGATGAGTCCTGAACAAGCTGGGACGTATCTTGCAGCAATAAGGAGAGCAGTTCTTCAAGCTTGGACTTGATCTCTGCCGATAGGGCTGGGACAGAGCTCTCCTCCTCATCATCGTCGTCGGGGATGTCGACTGCAAAGGAAAATAGGTTGTCCGCTTGAATGCAGCCTTGGCGTTCATCTTCATCCCGAGGGTTAAGACTAAAGGAGAAGAGACTGTCTGGAGAATCCTGAGCCTGAAAATGAAAAAGTTAAAGTGTGCCGATCATAACACTACTATGCGCTTTTAGATGACCGACTTACCATCTTGAAGCGGATTTCTTGCCCAGGACTTGGCATACTAGATGGCCCAGCCTCGTCTTGGACATCGGCAGCAGTTGCCGATGACTGAGCTTCTGCCAGGGGAGCAGTCGACACCGTTGGTGATGGTAGTGTTGTCGCTGGCGTTGCTTCCGGTGTGATACCTGGTTGTGGTGGTGATGCTGCTCTTTCATCAGGAGCTTCGGTTGATGGTGCCGATGCCGATGTTGCCTTTGCCGCTACGACGGGCGGAGCCATTTCATCAGCAACTTCGGCTGACGGTGCCGATGCCGATGTTGCCTCAGCTACTGCAGTGGGTGGAGTCGCCTCATCAGGGACATCGGCTGGTGGTGCCGATGGCGATGCCGCCTCTATTGTAGCGGGTATAGTGATCTCCTGATCGGAGATGTCATCCATCGGGTGATCGGGAGTTGGGGCTGATGACAGTCCTGCCGATGGCGCAGTGGTAGTTGGTCGCGCAGTTGAAGCCGATGGTGAGGATGGACTAGCCAGCCTCAAGCGCCTTTTCCTTCTTGGCGCAGCGGTAGGAGATCCAACTCGTTTCGACGAGGACTGGGGGGCATCGGCAGCTGGGCTTGAAGGTACTTGTCTGCTGGGAGCAGCTGTCGATGACCTCATAGCCTGAAAATATTCAATGCAAGTTATACAAAGTGAATGTTGCCGATTAAACAGTATATGATCGGTGTGAGTGAAGATGAGTTTACTGCAAACACCCGCGTCAGGGCAGCAGCAGCGACTGATGTAGCCTTGGCTTTTGCAGGTGTCGATGTAGGTACCTGTTGAGGAGTGAAGGCAGCTAACGTGGGGGCCTTGTTACCGATGAGTGATACGGGACTCATCATTCGGAGTTTGAAGGGCTTGCCACTCCTGCTCGTCGGGGGAATCGGATCGTCAACCTGCTAAGTGTAAAGGGATCAGATGCCGATGACAGAAGTAAAGTAATAAGGAATGCATCGGAATAAAAGACTTACTGCATCATCGGGGATAATGTGATCGGCATCGATCATGTGCCGATAGTAGTGCGACGACTTGGCAAATAGTTGACACCTCCATTCTTGCCACCAAGACTTGTACTCATTTGTAATAAAGGAGGTTGGTGACCAGGAGGACAGATCAAGGTCTGACACATCGGCATGAGGAGGAAGGTTGACAACCTTGTTCCAGTCTAGAGCGCTGGAGAATGTCTGCCTAGGCTTCACTACCTTGGAATAACAGAGCTTGATCGGCAGTTGACCAAACGCTAGTTGTCTTGCCGCTACCGATGGGTAGTAGAACTCAAATGATGGAGGGGCGTTCTTTTCCGATCCGAAGATGTTCACCGGAATAGCTCGGGGAGTGATGCTGGCCTTCATGATTATCTGGTTTTCAGGCACATTCCCATCGGTAAGGTTAAATAGCAGTGGGAACTGGTTGTCTTCATCGGTATAACGGCCACCAGAGCTGTTCTGTGGCAGGAATCCCGTTATAGAACTTTTGAAAAAACATGCCGAATTGTTCTGCATCGGCATCGGTCCCTGGCAGCACTATAATGGCCTCTCCAAAGTTGAGTGGAGGGCGAGTTGCCGATTCCTCATCTCCATACTGGTAATCTTCCGATGTGTCTCTTGGGAATCGTTGGGCGAACAAGTCAAACGGAAGCGCTTTCTGCATCTGTGCGTTCAACCACATGTTGATAAACCACCAGGACCTCCGAGGTTGCCGATGTGCTCACCTAGCAGTAACTTCTGGGATATTTGATGGAGCAGGCGATATGCCGATCCTAGAAGATATCTACCTAGGGGAAGTCTTGTCCCATCGGCAAGTAGCTCGGCTGCTGGAAGATACATGGTAGTTGGTCAGACTGCCCTACCGCAGAAAATGAATTTGTCCAGCCACATATTCAGGAAGGTGGCATGCTCCCTCTGGTTTACCAATCCTGTTTTCTGGTATTCCTGAATATAACCCGTCCAACCGCCGATGTTCCGAGTGTTTACTCTGTGCTCAGCTTTCCTATTGAATAAGGAGAAAGTATCGGCAGAAGAGACGTCTAAGCCGGTCAGCATGTGGACATCGGCAAGAGTGGGGTGGCTGGTCCATGTCGGAATAAGAAAGCATTCATCGTGTCCGACCAGAAATAAGAGGCAGCTATTAACATGTTCTCGTTTTTCTCCATATCGACAATGGAGAGCCTGATACATTGGTCCAAGCTACGCTCTTGCCAATAAATTTGTTGTGCCCTAGCAACCCTGAGGTACTAGTTTTTTCCATCCCTTAGTAGGCTTGGGCCATGATCGGAAAGCGTCCTTCCACAATCCTAAACCGAAACATTCAGATCTGAAAGGGATTCAGTTGGTCTCTACGTTGATTATGTAGCTGGGATCCGGATTCCCCATAGGGCCTAGGCAGCTGAAGGTGGAACCAGTAAGCGGGATCACTATCTTGTTGTACAGTTCCTAGGGTTCAAAGGGAAGAAGGGGAAAAATCAGAAAAGGAACGGGAATAAATCCAGATTTGTGCGAGAAAAGAACCAGCGAAAGGTTGGATTGGGAGGAAAATAGATCTCACCTTAGGGATGTCAACTTGGATCGCCATTGGAGTCAAGGGAGTGCTTGCAGTTTGTCCTTAATTGCGAAGAAGGACTGTTGCTCAAGCTCGTGTTCTTCGAAGGCGGCTGGAGGTTGAAGACGAAGGCAGAAGGTGAAAGTGAAAATGAGCTCGGGTAAAAAGTTCCACACGCGGAGATCGAGGAAACTGTGCATCTTTCTCGGAGGTAACGGCTATAGCAACGACTACAGTGGAGAGAATTTCGGCACGTAAAGTATTATACGTTCCGAAACTGGGGGGCATGTGTTGACACCGTTTTTCAACGTGTCAAATGAGCTAAGGCTTGACTGGTCAACAGCTGTTCTCTATCGGCATCAGGAAATCTTGGGCCAATATTGCCGATGGGAGTATACTGCGAGAAGGCTAAGTGTGCTGCCGATGGAAGCTGAATGATCCTCGTCGACAAAGGTTGATTGGTGAAGTCGGATAGCTTAAGCTATGAAGTTGCTGATGCCGATTGCCGACAGAGGCATTACCGATTGCCGACAGAGGCATTACCAATTGCCGATGAGGAGGCATTGCCGATAAGGAGGCATCGTTGTTTGTCGATGAAGAGTGGTTGCCGATTGTGATAGTGCAAGGTTGCTGATCGGAAAGTGTTGCCGATGCCGATGGGTATAGAGTGCCGATGAGTACAGGGTGACTTAGTGTTTGGTGTCGGCAGGAGACTGCAGGTGGCCAGAAAAGGAAGTCGCGGATTGGAGGGATCTGCCGATGGAAAGTTTCTATCAAAGAGAAGTATAAGGAAACTGGTGTTTTGTACCAGTATTAACATAGTAGTTTGAATCCGGCTCTTGCATGAGTCGTTTGTTTTCCTTTAAAATAGGTGTGTTTGTTTAGGAAAATAAATATTGTTATCCGGCTCCTGCGCGAGTCAGTTTCCTTAAAATTAGGAGTTTGTTTTTGGAAGGATACGTGTCGTGTCTTTGTACAACTCTCCATGCGGGAGTATAAATATGTGCCTGAGGGCCACGGAAAAGAGGAAGAATCCAATAAAAAACAAACCAATTTTATCTTATTCTACTTTTTATCGCAATTTCCCTTTTACTGCATTAGCTGTAGTTATCAACGAGTTCTTTCAAGCTTCGACGGGCTGCATCACCCTGATCTCCGTCAAATCCTTGCGAGTTCCGCGTGGGAGTACCTCTGAGCTTTGGCATCCGGGCGCATCGCTGCTTGCCTCGTTCAGCTCTGCTCTAGTTATCCTTGATCAATCTGAGCCTTAACATCTGGGCGCATCGCTTGTGTCTCGTTCAGTTTTGTTCTAGTTATCATCCTTGTCGATTGATTGGTCAAATCGACTGGCACGCCTCCGGAATACCGAACTTTGGGTAATAGCCCGAGGTGTTCGCAAATCCTGACGCTTTTTGTGTCAACAGTGGCATCATCAACCGCCGAGGTGGAATACATTGCCATGGGAGCAAGTTGTGCACAAATCTTATACATGACCCAAACACTCCTTGATTATGGCATTGTTTTAAAAGATGTTCCACTCTTGTGTGATAATGAAAGCGCTGTAAAGCTTGCTAACAACCTGGTTCAACACTCTCGCACCAAGCACATAGATATTCGCCATCACTTTCTTAGAGATCATGTGGCTAGGAAAGACATCACACTAGTTGGAGTTACGAGTGAAGAGCAATTAGCGGATATCTTCACTAAACCACTCGATGAAACAACCTTTTGTAGGTTGCAAAGCGAGTTCAATGTGCTTGATCACTCAAACTTCACTAAAAAATGAGATTGTGTGAATCATGCATTCATATGTAAGATAACATGTTTAATCTATAGTAATGCACATAGGCTTGGCTAACGCGGTCGGGATAACCGCCCTCAAGCATGTGAAGAAGCCTTGCCGCGGTTTAAACTTGCAAGCAACCTAGATTCAAATTTTCGTATTGCATAGCATATGCATGTGTGTTGCTTCTTGCTTTCTTTTCGGTTAAGTTTGATCATCCTCTAGGTTCGTCACTTAGGGGGAGCATTCAAAGCTCTAGCTACAGCTAATACCCCTCTTGTGCCCCTATGGTGATCCTTGGAGCTTTATTGAACTATTTTCATATGAAAACTAATTCTACCCTATGGAAAACTATTTCTAAATTGAGGGGTTGAGAGATGGTTCTTATGCCAAGTTCAACAAGTGTTTCTTTCTGCTCTTTTGTGTTGGTACTTGGCTAAGAGAAAAGATTCGAGAGAAAAACAGGAAAATTCAAAGCAAATAAAGCTTCAGACTACCCTCCGGACCACTCTGCATGGTCCGACGCTCAGTGGTCCGAAGCCCTGTCCCTCCTTGCGTGAAATCGTCCAACTCAATGAAATCCGTTGGACAACCAGTCCGACGCTCCTTCGGACTATCGGCTAATGGTCCGGTGCCTTGGTCAGCGCCCAACATTTCAGTCAACAGACCTCTGGACTACCTCCTTTAGTCTGACGGTCAGTCCGACGCGCTGGTCCGAAGCAGGGGTGCTTACGGTGTGGTTTCTATTTTCTTCCAAATCCGTCGGACCACCCTTCGGACCATGGCAAGTGGTCTGACACCTCGAAAATTTGCGCTTAACCCCCTGCGAGCAGTACTGTCTTGGTAGTTGCTTTTTCATGCCGCCCGTACACCGCGCCGCCCAATCTCGCCGCTGCAATCGCCATTGCTCGCTCTCTCCCCCTCAGATCGCGCCGCCGGTGACCCTCACCGGAGCGCCGCCGCCACTCCACCGCACACACCTCGACTGCTCTGCCGCTCCCTGCTTGCACCCTGCCAGCAGCAACAGCAGCACCGCCGCCAAGCGCTCCGCCGCCGCCTCACTGCCGAGGTCTCCCTCACCGGCGACTAGACCACCCAGCCACTGCTCCCTCCTCTCTGCCAAGCTTTCACCACTCCCCCAGTTCCCATTGCCAGCCAAAGAGGATTTCCCCCTAGGGTTTGCCTAAACCTAGGGTTTGGGGATTCATCGTCGATTCGCCTTGTCGATTCCTCAATTTCGATCGTCGACTATGCTTCATTATCATCCTAGGGTATGTCCTTGATCATGGTTTAGTGTTTTGACTAGCTATTGATCAACTCATGCCTTAGTTCTTTCATCTCCAATTCACTAAATCAATCTTGTCAATTATGATTTGCAGTTGGTAATCATCCGTGTGGAGTGTGGTTTGGAGTTTGAATTGCTTTGATTAGATATGCTCGCTTACCTCAGGTACCATGACAGATTTCACTCTATTCTTATCTAGATGCTTGCTTCCATACGGTATCTTATCTCTAGCGACAATATATGCTTATATATTTCTATCTAAATCTTTCTAGCAGCAGTCATGGTAGTTGAACCTTGGGGCAAAGCTCATGAGTATGGATTGAGGCAAAGCCTCAGGAGGATCAGTCCAGTGGCTTGCAAGCCCCTCTATCAGCTATGTTTGATTAGTGATTCAGAGACAGTTACAGTTGGCAGTTGTTCTTGTCAGTTGGCTTGTGGCAGTTGTGACTTGTTAGTTGGGCAGTGATTCTTTTGTTGATTAGTGATGGCTCATGGCAAGGCTGCTGGTACGGGTTCTAGTGATGATACGCCTCCCCCTCCGCGTCCTCCCAAGGCGAAGGGGAAGGCAAAGCTTGTTGAGAAGTCGAAGAAGAAGAAGCGAAAGCTGTCCGAAGCAGAGAAGGCTAAGGTAGTTGCAGATACTTTCAGGCATTCAGATTAGACCTTACAGAGTTTGCTCTTTGGAGAGCATTGTTGAGCTTGCTGGTGAGGAGATCCATCCTTACCTCACATACCTTTCGGGACTCGCCGACCTCCTTGGTTGTTCCAGGAATTACATTGAGAGGTGGGTTCGGGAGTTTTACGCTTCAGTATGGATTGAGCCGAGGCATAGTTTCATCCAGTACACCTTCAGAGGAGAGCGTCACAGGCTCTCCTTGACTCAGCTCAGAGAGGTACTCCACCTGACCCCAGCAGAGCTCTGTCTTCACGTTGACTGCTATAAAGGCATTACCTTGCCCCGCCGAGCTCGCAGTGGACGTACTCTGCCAGTCCAGTTAGTTGCTCCTCTCTTCAGGCCACCCTTTATAGAGGGTTCTCGACGTACACCGGCGGAGCTTTGACCTGCTATTCGCCATTTGAATGACGTTCTATGGCGCACCTTGCTGCCTCGCACCGGCTACAAGGAAGGGTTGACCAACATGCAGCAATTTCTACTTCAGGCCCTCGTCTCTCAGACATCGTTCGACATAGTAGATTTCATTGTGTCAGAGATTGAGGATGTGGTCGCAGATGGTATGAGGTCTTGTCGGTAGATGCCCTATGCTCATTGGACTTGCTCTATCATAGCTTTGAGGCTTGAGGGATCCAACCTAGGAGTTCGCTCTTTGATCGACCAGACCCCAACTACATTCCCACCTTACAAGATTCTCTCTATTGTGGATAGTCGGTTTGGGAACCGTGTGCTTTGACAGGTCAGACTTAGGACCGCACCTGCTCACATGGATGATGTGGATGCTCAGGACGATGCTATTTGAGGCATTGAGCAGCAGGAGCTCTAGGACTTAGAGAGTGAGGAGGCTGAGGACACCCCAGTTGACACCTCCTTTGACAGCTCAGACGCGGACTTCTAGCCTGTTCTAGCTATGCACCCACGGGCTCACAACACTGAGGCTAGCGGTTCTGGTTCCACCTCTGAGACCCTGATGCTGAAGATTCTTGACCGCATTCAAGAGCAGCAGGGTTCACTAGTCACTGCAGTCACCTAGGTCTAGCAAAGATAGGATGAGCTGCAGAGGCAGACTCAGGAGCGACACTTTGAGATGCAGCAGCAGATGCTTTCCATGCAGCTTGAGTCACAGCGTCTTTAGTTACAGGCTCAGTAGATCCAGTAGTAGAACATGGCCTTTATGGCCCATATGATGAAGTGGATTGGTGCTCCTCCTCTTGAGTCCCCTGCTGCCCCTCAGATCTAGATGATGAGTTAGACTCAGCCATCCCAGTCAGTTGGTCCCTCAACGACCCAGTTTCTAGCTCTTGGCCCCAGAGTGGGCTCACAGCAGTCAGTTGGTCCTTCACTGGCCCCTTCAGTGTCAGCCGGACCTTCTGTCACAACCACCCCAGCTGTACAGTCTAGTGGACTTTATGGTGCAGAACTGACCACCCCATTCCAGTCACCGGCTACACAGGTCACCCAGTGGTTGGATACGCTTAGCCCGACTCAGCACTTCACGTCACTCAGCACTGGCTTCACGCCGATGTCTGCTACATTGGGATTGACTGCTCGTGACCTTTCAGCGTCGCTCAACGACATTACCGGGCAGCCGTCCCCACTAGAGAGCAGATAGCAACAGAGCTACAAACTGAGCTCGTTACACCGACAGCAGGTCAACACCGCTCCTCAGTTGCTTCGTCAGAAGCCACTCACGACAGTCGGGTTCCAGTAGTCTCTACTCCTCCCGGTGCTATCATGACAGATGCCACAGCTGTTACCTCTACTCCTGTTCAGCCTGAGCAGCCACCGGTCCCTAAGACTCCAGTTGAGTCAGTGCCTGAGGCACAACCGGATTCCATAGCTCCAGAGGCACCAACAGAGACAGTGGCAAATACTACTTCTACTCCTGCCCCAGCTTCAGCTCCAGACTCATCAGCAGCAGAGTTAGTCGGCTCATTAGCTCTTGTCCCCCAGACCGCTCCGCTTCCAGCTCCAAACACCCAGGGGGAGGATTCAAATGACGAGGCCTACTTGTCCGAGTTCAGAGTGCTTGACCGCTCCATGGCTGCTTCCACTCCGCCTCCAGCCACTTAGACTTTGGTGCTTAGACGCCAAAGGGGGAGAGGGAGAGTCGAGTATGGGCTAGCTTCAGGGGGAGCTAGTAGGATTCGTTCTTTTGATGTGTATTATTCTCTATCGCACCATGCATCACGTTTACCGTCTTTATGCATTGTATTATAGGTGTGATGTTTGAGACTTGATGGTTGTGTGACATGTGTGTGGACATGTTATATTTATATCATGTCACTTGGTTATGATAAATTGCTTCCATGCTAATCTCTGACCTTTTGGCTATAGCATATCCTTTGAAATCAAGTACTATTCTCAATTCATATCCTTTGTGCTTGTCATGGCTTGAATGGTTTAGGCATGTTCTTGTCTTTCTTATCACTAACCCATGCCTATCTCATGTCAAGTCATGTTTTCTCTTATCAAATTTCACTCATATTCTTTACTCGAGCTTGTCTTGTCGTCATCACCTAAAAGGGGGAGATTGAAGAATCATGATCCCTTGTGTTTAGGCGATTAACGACAATGCTAGGTCACTATGACTAACGTGTGTTTTGCAGAGGCAAAGTCATTTGAGTTAGGTCATATGTGATGCTAGATGAATGGGCTTAATGGATATTCATGCCCCCAAGATGGAAATCGTTTTGGTTTCAAAGGATGGCGATACAACTTGAATACTAGGCTCTTAAATCAGTTTCCGTTTCAACTCAGTGAGCACCCTGGGTCTGGACCAGAGCGTCGGATCAGGGCTTCGAACTATCGCAAGTAGTCCGGAGGTGCTTGTTTTCATATGAGGTTTGAACTGAGGAAAGGCTCCAGACCACTTGTAATGGTCCGACGGTCTAGCCTCCGGATTGGTCCGATGCCTACATAGAAAAGAGAAAAAGCAAGAAACGGCTAGTTTTGGAGGTGGGGACTATTTATAGTTGCCCATTTCGTCCAAATGAGCTCTCTTGGCCATTGTTTCACCTGAGGAACCCTAGAGAGAGTTCTTGGAGAGCCAAGTGCCTAGTGAGGGAGAGATTTGAGAGAATGCATCTTGTTCTTCCCTCCTAGGGTGATTAGGAGTGACAAGTGTGCATCCATCCACCTTCCTAGCCTTGAGTTGGTCAAGTGAAGGTCTTTGTGCTTGTTACTCTTGGTGTTCGACAGCACCTAGATGGTTTGGTGGTGATCGGAGGAAGGTGATCGCCGGAAGATTGTTGGTGGCCCTTCTCCAAGCTTCTGTGATCGGTTGTGGGCGATTCACCGAGCCGGAGTGGCGAAGAATCAGCCCGTAGAGAGCACTCATCCCTTACGCGGGATTGAGGGGGAGCGATACCTTGCAAGGTGCTCCAATGAGGACTAGGGGGGTGTGTCGACACCTCGATACCTCGGGAAAACATCGCTGCGTCAAGAATTCCCTTTCCCTAGCTCTTTACATTTTTGCTCTTTCATTCCGTCTTGTTCTTTTCGTTTCTACTAGAATTGCTTAGGTTGTCTTTCAATTCCATGAACTGCTACCACTTTCTAGCTAGGACACACGACCGGTAGGCAGTAGGGGGTGATTAGCATTTGATAGGTTTTCATATTTGCTTTAGAAATTTAAAACAAGCCCAATTCACCCCCCATCTTGGGCATCTTGATCCTTTCAGAGCCTTCCTGTGTTTACCCGTTAGTGCAGGGAAGAGTCTTCTCACGAAGATTCTTGAAAACACCCCCTATACTTACGTTTATGATGAAGGTCCCGCGGAAGAACAAAAACCAGACCCCAGAATAGAAACAACATCGATAGCCGAAACTCTTCCCTCTACATCTCAAGATCCTACTATCGAACCTGAACCATCAAGGGAAGAAGAAATTCAACCCTTGGAATTCCCTCTTGATATCGAGGCTGATTTATTTTCCGATTTTGGAAATGCCTTGAATGAATCTGTGCAAAAGAAGTTGGAAAGCTCTGAACCTTCACATTCCTAGTCGCATAGAGGAAGCCTACCTCTAGGAGACGGTTCAAGAGCTAGCTTCTATCATGAGCAACAAATGGTTAGAAGAGGTTGAATCTTCATTCGAGCCAATCCAAATCCTTTCTTCCTCCACAACCAATCCTTGTCAAATCAATAGAACAAAATTATACTCTCTTTATGATTCTGTCGTAGGAGTAAGCGTGATGTTTAAATCATTAGCTAATGCTCTCCTAGGTGATTTAACTCTAACTCCAACCAATAAGTTCTTGAAGCTTCCTTCAGGACAATTGATTGAGAGTTGTGGGATCGCACAGACCATTCCTACGCTAATTAACAAAGTCAATATCCTCTTAAATTTCTTCATATTTGATATAGAGAAATTTGACTTGTTAATTGGGCATCCACTCATGAGATTTCTTGATGGATCTCTTGATGGAAGCCTTAAGGGTCATCTTGGGAGTAATATCAAACTCTCGATTCCGCTTACCAACTCCATAAACACCATGACGAAATCGCTCCCAGAATCTGACCCCGTAGAGGAAGTGATGGTTGCATCCCTTCTAGAATCGTCTCATCCTGGTCTAGAAGAAGAAGCTGGACATTTCATCCAAGAAGAAGACGATCTAGAAGAACCCATAGATCTAGAGAAATCTGAACAACCATCTAAACCCTCTATAGAACTTAAACCCTTCCAGCTGGTTTAAGATATGCCTTTCTAAATAACGATCGTGAGGCGCCTATGATCATAAGCGACAAACTCTCTCTAGAAGAGTCCTTTAAGCTCCTCACTTTCTTAGAAAAGCATCAATCAGTCTTAGACTACTCTCTTCAAGATCTCAAGGGCATTAGTCCCGCTCTTTGCATGCATCGCATTCCTATAGAACCTGAGGCTCTTCCTTCTAGAGAACCTCAACGTAGATTAAATAATGCGATGAGAGAAGTAGTAAAGAAGGAGCTCTTGAAACTCTTGCACGCGGGGATCATCTACCCTGTTCCTCATAGTGAATGGGTTAGCCTTATGCAAGTTGTGCCTAAGAAGGGAGGTATGACGGTCATTCAAAATGACAAAGAACGAGTTAATCCCTCAATGGACCATCACGGGATGGAGAATGTGTATAGATTACCAAAAACTTAATAAGGCTACAAAGAAAGATCACTTCTCATTACCCTTCATCGATGAGATGTTGGAACGGCTTGCAAAGCATTCTTTCTTTTGTTTCCTTGATGGTTATTCGGGATATCATCAAATACCAATCCATCCCGATGATCAAAGTAAGACCACCTTCACATGCCCTATGGAACATATGCATATAGGCGAATGTCATTCGGCCTATGCAATGCTCCTGCTTCTTTCCAAAGGTGCATGATGTCCATTTTCTCGGATATGATTGAAAAAATCATGGAAGTTTTCATGGACGACTTTTCTGTCTATGGAAAGACTTTCGATGATTGTCTTGAGAATCTGGACAGAGTCTTACAAAGATGTGAAGAAAAGCACTTAGTCCTGAACTGGGAGAAATGCCACTTCATGGTTTTGCAAAGGAATAGTGCTAGGACATAGAGTGTCCGAATGTGGGATAGAAGTGGATAGAGCTAAGATTGAAGTCATAGAACAGCTTCCACCTCCCACGAATGACAAGGGAATCTGTAGCTTCCTTGGTCACGCTGGCTTTTATAGACGATTCATACAAGAGTTCTCTCAAATTGCCCGTCCTTTAACAAGCCTACTAGCCAAAGACGTACCCTTCGACTTCAATGATGAGTGCTTAGATTCTTTCTACCGTCTCAAGAAAGCACTCATCTTAGCTCCAATCATTTAACCCCCTGATTGGACACTTCCCTTCGAAATAATGTGTGATGCCAGTGATTATGCTGTTGGTGCGGTTTTAGGCCAAACCAAAGATAAGAAGCATCATGCAATCTCTTATGCTAGCAAAAACTTAACAGGGCCACAGATAAACTATGCAACAACTAAAAAGGAGTTGTTGGCCATGGTTTTTGCTATAGACAAGTTTAGATCTTACTTTGTTGGAGCAAAAGTAATCATTTATACCGATCATGCTGCTTTAAAGTACTTGCTCACTAAGAAAGATGCTAAACCCCGCTTAATAAGATGGATCCTTCTACTCCAAGAATTTGATCTCGAAATAAAAAGATAAAAAGGGAGTAGAAAATTCTAGTGCCGATCATTTGTCTAGAATACAATTCAAAGAAGCACAGAATTTACCCATCGACGACTTCCTCAGAGATGACACACTCCTCAAGGTAACACAATCCGACCCCTGGTATGCAAATATAGTCAACTTTATGGTTGCAGGCCATGTCCCACTAGGGGCAGATATGAAGAAACTAGTTCAGGAGAGTCGAGTGCATCTCTGGGATGAACCATACCTCTATAGAGTATGAAACGATGGATTGCTAAGAAGATGCGTACCTATGGAGGAGGCAATCAAGATCATGGAAAGATGCCATGGAGCAGAAGACGGAGGTCACTATGGAGCATTCAGAACTCATGCTAAGATTTGGTAGAGTGGTTTGTACTGGCCAACCATGTACAAGGATACCCAAGATTATGTTAGAAAATGTGCAAGGTGACAGAAGCACGGGAACATTAATGCCCGAGATGCCATGCCACTCACCAACAACCTACAAGTCGAGCTCTTTGATGCATGGGACATCGACTACATGGGACCCTTTCCTCCATCAAAAGGGTGTGAGTACATCTTAGTAGCGGTGGACTATGTGTCCAAGTGGGTAGAAGCAATGCCCTGCCGCAAAGCAGACGCAGCCAATTCAAAGAGAATGTTCCACGAAGTGATATTCCCGATTTGGAACCCTAAAGTTAGTCATAAGTGACGGGGGATCTCAGTTCATTGATAAAGGCTTCCACCAGTTCCTCACTGATCAAGGAATTCGGCACAATGTTGCAACTCCATACCATCCTCAAACAAGTGGTCAAGCAGAAACATCCAACAAACAAATCAAGAACATTCTGTAGAAGACCATGGATGAGATGGGTACGGCTTGGAAGCACAAGCTACCAGAGGCACTCTGGGTATATCGGACCGCATACAAGACTCCAATTGGTATGACACCATACCAACTTGTATATGGAAAGACATGCCATTTGCCTGTTGAGTTGGAGTTCAAGGCACATTGAGCAATCAAGAAGTGGAATACAGATCTGCCAGCTGCTGGAAAATTCAGGAGAATGCAAATCTCTGAATTAGAAGAGTGGAGAGAGAAAGCATATCACAATGCCAGAATGTACAAGGAGAGAACCAAAAGATGGCATGACAAAAGAATCAAAGTCAAGGAATTCAACCTAGGAGACAAGGTCTTGCTATTCAACTCAAGATTCAAGCTCTTCGGTCACGGGAAACTGAAGAGCAAATGGGAAGGGTCATACCTCGTTGTTAATGCCGTGACTCATGGAGCAATCACACTCTAGGAAGACGACGACAAAATCTTTAAGGTAAATGGCCAACGTCTTAAAGTTTTCCATGAGCATGAAACCCCTAAACAAGAAATTGACATGATAGGTTTTGTTCTTAATCCAAATTAGAACTAAAATCTACTTGTTTTAACTTTTTTTGTTCAATTTTCATGTTTGACCTTAGACTTAGCCTAGATTTAGCCTTGTCTCCCCCATGAAAAAGTCTGGCCCAATTGGCCTTAATAGGAGGTCAGTCGACCTCATCTTAGGGCCGTTTAGCCCGAGGTTGCACGGCCTGCCTAGCCTGACCCGTGGAGTCCAAAACCTGGCTCGGTCGGACCAGACCTTTCAAAAGGAGGTCAGCCGACCGTGGTTCGAGCCCGTTCAAAGTGCCCGTTGCACATGAACATTGGACCAACATTCCCCTTCTGTTTCATCCCAATCCGAGCGAGAACGAAGGCACTGAACGTTGGAATCCATCTTCTTAACCCCCTCTCCTTCTTCTTCTTCCTCCTGCCTTGCTCTTTTTTACAACCAACAGAACCTCCATCACTCCTTGCATCCTTTCACACCCCCTTGATCCTCACTATGGCTCCACCAAGAAACAATGGAAAGATGCCCCTCGTTCCCTTTGATGGAAGTTCGTCCAAGGCTCAAGATCCCATCAACACCGACGCCATGGTCGTCCAAGTCCTCGACGTTGCTCCCCTCGCCATGGCGCCGCCGCCAGCCCAGCCGAGCACCCCTAGGGGGGTCGGCCGACCGCTTCCTAGCACTCAGAGAGGATGAGGAGCATTGCCCGATCAATGTCTCCTCGCCGCAATCTGAATAAGCCGGTTGCACGTCCAGTAACTCCCAAAAGGCCGACCACCAGTCAATTGGGGGTAAGAAGGCCACCGTCTCCACCACCGAAGGTGACACAAGCACAGGCTACACCAGCTCGTACTCTCCATCGACACCGACATGGATGCGCCTCCAAAGGGCCCATGGTAGACTAGGAATGGGCAAGGTGCTAGTCCCTCCCCTCACCTCCGAGGAGCAGAGGGAGGCACGAAACTCTCTTGAGTCCGAGGCGTCGCGCAAGTCGGTCCGGCGGACTAGCAACCCGCCTTCCATCTCTGGCCCTCTAGGCCAATTCCAAGAGGAGGACGAGGAAAGCGACATGGAGAAGTTGCTGCGTGTAGTTGCTAGACTTAGAGAAAGCAACACAAAGGTAGCGGAGAGGGCAGCAGAAGAAAGAATGGCACGCTTAGACTTAGAAGATAGTTTCAATGACCTTCGCATTAGCACTAGTGCGAAGATCAAGTGCTTAGCTAAGGAAATAGAGAGGGAGGATCTCTTTGCTCCTCCTTCTTCGTAGATCGCTAGTATCTCTAATAAGTTAGGCACTTAGATTTGTTTTCAATCATTTCCCTTCATCAATGTAACTTGTGCCTAGAAAGATTTGAATTGAATAAAATTTGGTTCTGCTGGTGTCTTACCCCAGTAGAACCCCTGCATTTGATTTCTCTCATTAACTGTTTACAGTATGCTATGAAACAAGTATGGGGGGTGTCGGTCGACACCCCAACATGCCAATTCATCAGTTTGGCCTCTGAACCATGGTGTACACGGTCATGACACGTTCCACAAAAAAGTTGGACCTCAACGGCCACTTTTGTGCATCGGTCGATGCACCTTAGAGGCCCAATTGTAGAACTGACAGAGAAGATCAACATTCAGAGGTAAGGGATTCCAATTCAGAGACTGAAGTGGCCAAACGGCCCGAAGTGAGGTCGGCCGACCTCACCTTGAGCCCTCTGGTCCACCAGCCAGCATCCACTCAACCTCAACATCCATTTTGTCTGGTTTGCCACGTCTCTCCCCTTTTCCTTTATGTTTTCATTTTGTTTTACTCATTTCCCCTTTTGAATAAAAATAAAATAAAAATAATTCCTTCATGAAATCAATCACTTAGATTTTTTCCCTTTTTAATATTGAATAAAACAAAAAGATTGGATACAAATTTAAAATTTTGAAAAGTGACATGAGCTATGATGTTTAAAGGGCAAAAGCGTCATAAAGACAAATTCTTGCTTTTTGCTTATGCTAGTGGGAAAATACTTTGATAGGAAGATCATATTGACTAAGTTGTTGATTAATGTGATATAGTTCTCGGCTTATGATTCATACCCTATCTATTTAAAGTACTTGGAGATTAATTTTTAAAAATGTCATAAAACCATAATGTCACTACTCCTCTATAGTGAGAGAATTCCTACCAAAGCCATATATGTTTATACATGATCAAACACCTTCCTCATATGCTTCTTGTTTTTGCTTTGAGTTTAGTCAAACCTTGTGACCCTTGTTGAGAATTTTTTCATAGTCCAAAGATCAAGATCACGTACACGCCACATATTTTCGTTGCTTCTACACTGGAAGTACGCAAAAACATGCCTTTTATATACATGTTCCATGTTCATCCAATAAATACTCTAGAAATAAATGTTATGATCTCTTTCAAAATCCTTCAAAAGAGATATGGCTATCATGAAAAATGATGATGAGCAAAAGCTCTAAAAAATAAATAAATATATGATGATAGCCATGTCTCAAGTAATCCTAAAGTTAGAGAGATCATATACATAGTTAAAGAGTACATGTTAGTCCACTACCATTTTTTCACACACATGCACATCTTGATCTAGGATTATGACACTCTTCTCCTTGGATCCTTGTTTTGACTTTACAATACAAGTGATACAAGTTTGCATTGTTTATCCCTGCCTAAGCTCCACATAAGCCATTTAAAAGTAGGAAGACACAAAGAAGGCAACCTCTTCATGCCTTGGTAAGGAATCATACACCTTGAGCGATCTAGAGTGTTATATGAGGAGTAAATTGACTTATGAGCTTTCTTTTGAAAAACTTATCAAAAACTCCAAGTATTAAAATATGTTTTGGGAAGATGACTTTCCCTTGAGAGCTATTCCATTTCTCAACCTCTCAAGGATATATGTTAGCCAATACCACATATCCCACTTGTATGATAAAATGTCTTGAGTGGATCTTTATGCTTGCTTTATACTTTGAATAACATAGTTATGTTTACTTCTATCCTTTACTCGAGGACGAGCAAAGAGGTAAGTATGGGGGATCTTGTTGACGGTAAGAATGACCCTTTTTGCCACTATCAAAATACCATCAACATCCTCAGAATAGAACAAAGACAAGCATAACATGAGCACATTTTATCAAATAACTAGTTCCACATATCCCTTAAATATTTGTATGCAGGTAATGACAAAGGGGCATTTGGGACCCAGTGGTCCCACTTAGGGGTCGGCCGACCTCCCTATGGGGGCCACTGAGGCCTCCCATGCCCCCATGATCCAAGTAACACCTTCCCAAGTGATCTTGCACCCTTGGATCCACTCTGTGCTATCTCTCAATGATTCTAGATCAAAGCACAAGGATACATGGGCCCACATCAAGGAGATTAACGTGATAATTATCTCAGAACAAACACCCAACACATATGACAAGTGGGACCAGCGTCTAGAAGGCAGAGGTAGGCTAGAGACCCCATGAGGAGGTCGGCCGACCTCCCATTGGGCCCACCAACCCCCCACTTGGTCCCTGACCAGTGGGGCTCTAGAAGATCAAGGAAGGGCCCACAGGCCATAGGGGGGCTCGGCCGACCTCCCCCTAGGTCGGTGCAGAGCCCAGTGACCCCCCACATGCTAAACACATGCTGAATATCACTACCATCCATTCTAAGACGGTGGAGAGGTCAGTTTGATCCTACGGTGGCTAATGAAGGTGACGCGGATCGCTGATGTGGCACCGGAGTAGCCCCTACTCCACCTCTAACTATAAATAGCCCCTAGAGCTCTCTTATCATTCATGCCTCATTGGAGAAACTACTTAGCTTAGCGGAGCTCTGCAGTAGTGCTATGCTAGTTGGAGGAGAGTGAGGAAAGTCTTCTGGAGAAAGCCCCGGGCCTGTCGGGAATCTTCTCCGGAGTTCTACCTCAGTGGATGCGAGTCTCTTGTAAGTTCAACACTTGTAAGTGATTCTTCCGAGTTCTTTATAGCATTTAATATTATAAATCTGGTTTAGCTGTTATACAACTTTTCGCGCTTGTTCATCGCTTTGCTCTGAGTGAACTGCTTTAATCCTAGGCCAAGGTTAAAGTAGTAAGATTAGTATAGACGTGGTGTCTAAGCTTAATCTTTCCTTTGTAAACCGCTTATTGCACGGATTGTTTGTGGTAGCTAGTAGGAGGTGACAGCCCTATCTAGTCCTCGTATTCTACCATGTGTGTAAGATATGTTCTTAAAAGGTAGGGCCTCAATACAACATGATGGCGTGGTCCGGTTAGAGTTTTGTCCTCTTTCTGATCTATCCCATCGCCTCCTGCAAGAGAAGGGCTGATAAAGCCAGTATAACCAGCTTTACCTTGTTAGATATCTTTGCTATATCGAACCTCTCAAGCCATTATCATAGTCTCCCTTGATTCATCATAGGACATATCCATCTTCCTAGTTAATTCACTTCTCGTTCCCTGTGGAAAATACGATACCTGGAATACTCCCGGTGAAAGCTACACTTGACAACCGTACGCTTGCGGCCTTTTACCCGTTTGCCACCTTTGGTGTCAACAAACACATCGTTCGTCAACCCAGGAGATCGTGACTATCGAGCTCGCGACCTACCGGCAACTATCATCATCCAGGTTAACAAACATTATCAATTACGTTTCTGTTAAGTTTTCAACCTATCAAATACCACCAATGATAGACATAGAAGAACTTTTTATGAAAGGGACTACATTTTGTCCATTATATCATTTCAGGTGGTCTACAAATAATGAAGCAAAACGGAAGCAAGTCTAGATTACAGCGGACCATTTTGGATTCAGGTAAATTTTTAATAACACTTATCTACGGGATCTATAACTTATTCAGTCCAAACAAAGTGTTAATCAGGTACCTGCCAACTTAGTTTTGAAGTTCACCGCCCCTGCTATCATTGTACTTGCCAAGTTGAGAGTGTTTGTCTCCATTAAAAAGGTTTCAATTGCTATCCAATTGCTCATACCAAATGACTTTGTTATATATAATCGAATTTACTCAATTAAAGCTTACTAGCCCATCATGTTTGCTCTTTGATATGCTCTGTTGCCCATCCTGTCATAATCTATAAGTTTTGAGTGACTTTTGATTAGAACATCCTAGATACTGAAAGCAAACGCTATTACAAATTAGTCTATTTAATTAAATCTTACCAGCACTGGGTCCGTGCCGAAGAAATATAAATGGCACTGGATCTTACAAACTAGATAGCACCTCATCCTGAATTCTAGAACAAATATATATGTTATATGTCTATATCAGGTGATTAGGACTAACAAAATATCAGGTTATTCTACTCAGTGGAAAAAACTGCCTTAGTGGAAAACTGTGGATGTTCTACTCACCAAAAGTTCATACATGATCACAGACAGCCAACCATACCAGGAAAGAGTTCAACAGTTGTATGGAATATTAATTCAGCTCTTCAAGTAGTACTTTTGGTTAAACAGTAAAAAAATCTGGAAGAAAAGAGTGCTAAGCCCAAACCTTAACTATGCATTTTGATTAGCTTGTCCATGGAGTAGCTACATGTAGGATCTCTTCTCAAAGCCTCCTCATTGCTAGGGGAAATAGTTGATACCTGGTTTTGGTCATACTCTTCCAGCAGCCTACCTCTCAACCTGCACCAACAACTTTAAACTAATCAAATAATGAAATCTTGTTCTAAATTAGACGAGTTAAATGACCCAGTGTTTTACCTGAAAGGGATGGCTGTGGTGTAACGAAAGTATGTCTTTTCAAGCTCATTTAGTGCATCTTTCAGATTATCACCAATGAGGAGAACCTGTGAAAACATATATCTAAAAAAAGACTGCACAAATGGTAAAACAAAAATCATAAAACTAATAAATTCACAGGAGCATTCCAGGTCGACTCAAAACTTAAAACACATGATTACCTTGATATAAATCAAGAATGAAAATAAACATGGGTGTGAGCAATTCTACTACTGGTATACTAGGATAATCAAGGAAGGCAACATTGCAGCAAAATAACTCAGGTATGTTGAGATGGCCCATGCGAGTCCAGGGTGATCATGCATCTGTAAAAGGAGAATATTATACCAAAGAGGCAAAGACTACACAAAATTATGGGATTTACACAATAACAACTTATTAACGACATAATCAATATGACATTCTCACCATCTGCAAACAAATTATACAAACATTCTCAACAATGCTAGAGGATAATCTTATATCTAAAGGAATGTCTAAAGCAATAACAAATTATACAAACAGTAGCACGACTGATGTAGAGGAGAGGGAGTGTCCAGAAAACCAATATGTCTCTCATGCATTGGAAAACTTCCATTAGAATGCTGCTTGTAATGCCCAATGTCATTGTGCTAAAGTTAGTCGTGGTAATCCACCCACCCATTAGAATGCATTGGAGGATATATGGCTTTGATTTGAGCAAGAACCATCCACCGGTACAATAGTTACGGCTTCATTTACCTAACATGCACATGGTTGCATTTAATAAATGGGACAAGGTCGAACATATCGTTAATAGGCCAGGTGTAGAAGAATCCATGCCGATAGCATACTTTGAGGCAAATAGGACGCAGGAGGAAGCCCGCGGAATTTTGTATCGAGACTTTCCAGAGCATTTTACCTAGTAGTCTGATGGTAAATTCTAGCAGAAAAGTAAAAACTCAGTTTTCCAAATTAGCAGAGTCATCTCGGCTCATCCTGTTGAGGGAGAACGCTACTTTCTTCGTGTTCTGTTAAATAATGTATTTGATGCTACTTCATACGAACACCTCAGAACTGTCGATGGCGTTCTCCTACCTTCATTCCATGAAGCTACAGAAAGGAGGGGTCTAATAGAAGAAGAAAATACACTGGATGAATGTCTAAGTGAAGCTACTATCTTCCAGATGCCTCTCACTCTTCAAGAGGGCGATTGTTGTAGCTTCACGAAATAGAGTGGTACTGCCAAGCTGTTACAACAAGCAACTCTCATAATTTGGGACGAGGTGTCTATGACAAAGAGGCAAAATATGGAAGTACTAGACAACAGTCTACGAGATATAATGGACCGGTCAGACCTACCGTTTGGTGAAAAGACTATTGTCTTTGGTGGAGATTTTAGACAGGTCCTGCCTGTTGTGTGGAAAGGATCTAGGGCTCAAATAGTCGGTGCTTCTCTACGAAGATCGTATCTTTGGGAATCCATGCAACACCTAAAGCTCATTTGCAACATGAGGGCTCAGAGTGACCCGTGATTTGCAGATTATCTATTGAACATTAGTGGTGGAACGGAAGAGGTTAACGAAGATGACAATGTACGTATTCCAGACGAGATTTGTGTCCCATACTCTGGCGATGCCGAGAAAGATCTCCATATATTAATAGACACCATCTTTTTAGATCTAAATGCAAACATGGCAGACAAAGACTACATCACCACTAGAACGATTTTATCTACACGTAATGATTGGGTGGACATGGTTAATATGAAAATAATTGATATGTTCAAGGGTGGGAAGATAGTGTATCATAGAGTTTTGACGACGTGGTAGATGATCCACATAACTACTATCCATCAGAGTTTCTTAATAGTCTGACACGCAACGGACTGCCTCCACATGTCTTGAAACTCAAGCTCGGGCGTCCTGTCATATTGCTTAGAAATATTGATCCTGCAAACGGGCTATGCAATGGTACAAGGCTGGTGGTGCGGGGATTTCGAAGAAATACAGTCGACATGGAAATCGTGGTGGGGCAGCATGCTGGAAAGCGGGTATTCCTTCCTCGAATACTGCTATGCCCGTCGGATGATGAGATGTTTCCGTTCCAATTTAAGAGGAAGCAGTTTTCTATCAGGTTGAGCTTTGCCATGATGGTAAACAAGTCACAAGGCCAGACTATCCCGAACGTTGGTGTGTACATGCACACGCTGGTGTTCTCTCATGGACAGTTGTATGTTGTGATGTCTAGAGCCACGGCAAGAACGAATATCAAGGTCCTTGCCCTACCTCCTGATGTGGAGGTAGTGGAAGAGGAGGCAAACAAGAAGGTAACAAAAAAAGCTCAAAAGAATGCCAAGAAAAACACATCAAATAAAAAAGTTAAGGATAAGAATACCCAAATGATGCCTGAAACTTTCATGAAGAATATTGTATTTAAGGAGGTTCTAATGTCATAGACGAGGTAATATAACATTTTACTAATACAATGCATTTTTCATTCTATTTGTATTGTATAATAAATATTATTTGTGTAACGCTATATTTGTTACCATTTCTAGGTATTTTAATATAAATCATTTATACATGTTTGATTCTAATGTCAAGAATTAGCATGTAACATGTTTACATTTACTCGAATCAATGATGCCTACTCTCATGAAAAACATTGTTATATTATCGTGCGATCTATGTCTTTTTAATATAAATGTTTTGTTATCCTGTAGCAACGTACGAGCACGATACTAGTAGATATAAAATTATATAAGTGCCTAAAAATTATACTATAAAATTTTCTATGCTCTACGTGATGAGAGCTATATAGTAAAAATGTTTTTGGTAATAAAATAATTATTTTGCTCCTCTTCATAAACATACAAAGTTAACCATACCCACTAAAAATCTGGAAAAAATCACAGAATACGCACATAACTAAATCATGGCTATGCTAAAAATTACAACTTAAAATAATAAACTTTATAATGGTATATTTAAAATGATTGGGTTATAGATTTATCTCATGTCAAGCTTAATTGATATATTAAAATTTATTATTTCAAGCTGTAATTTTTAGCATAGCCATGATGTGCGCATTTTGTGATTTTTTATAGTTTTTAAGTGTCCTATAAATATTATAAACAAATTAATTATGGTTAACTTTGTCTATTTATGAAGAGAAGCAAAATAATCATTTTAGTGCAAAACAACGTTTTTACTATATAGTTCTCATCATGTAGAACATAGAAGATTTTATAGTATATTTTTTAGGCACTTATATGATTTTATATCTATTTTGTAACGGGTTGAACCGGAACACGGAGTCCATTTGACCAATTACACGAAACCGCAGTGTCTTATAGCAAATATTGAAAATGGATGTGTGGATCAGCTAATTTTCGTTTTTCATGATGTCCTAGGGCTAATTCTCCCTATACTAAATCAAATAAACTCTAAAAGTTATAATAAATACTATATAGTGAATAAAGAGGTAATCTTGTATGAAAAATAATATGATGTTAGCTTAACTATAATATAAAGCTATTGTGTGTACTTACTTATTATTTGACTTTAAGAAAGGGAAGACGCTACACGTCCGAACGTGCATCACAACGTCAATGGCTGAGCCATACATTTGGAGGGAATCGCTTTTCTGAAACCAATTCATTGTTCTCCAGTTATTTTGGGCCCACATCGACTCATCGTTCCAGTGCAACTCCATGTGGATCATTTTTTCATAGAGGGGCAAACAATTTTCTTTAGTTGTTTACGGCCAACGCGTCGATGCAAGCAGTTGAGTCAACTCCTCTCTCTCATCCGTGAATGACCTTCTCCCGTGGTTGAGTCGTAGTTGAGCCGACTCAAGCCAAGCCATGTAAGCTCTTGAGTTGCTTTTCTTTTGGCAATTGGAGAAGCCCTTAGAGCATCTTCAACAATAGCTCCTAAAACAGAGCTCCTATTTTTTTGAGATCTAGTTACGGACGCAAATACTTACATACACGAGCGCATATTCACCCCTATAAACACACACGCATATCCTACCCCTATAAGCACTTCCAAAGAACCTATTTGGACCAGCAAATCTCGAGATTGACGAAGTTGCCCATAGGCAACTCATTGTCAACGGACACGTCGCCTATCACTGAAAGAAAAAAACATCATTAAATCTTAGAATAAATCCAGAAAAATGCGAGCACCTATGTCAAATCAGAGATTTGAAACCGGGTGGATAGGTTCCAGTTCAATCATAAGGAACCCAATGATGCCCCTATTTTTGTTGGGTCAATTTTTTACTTAGACTCCACCAGCAACACCCAAGTTTAGGCCCCCAAATCCATTTAGATAGATATTGATTACAAGGGCCCCACTCGTCATTCTCACGTTCTATTAACTGAGCTATAGACGAGCACAGGAAATCAACCAAGGAGTGCCATCACTATAGGCGTGATACCGGTGCATGTGGAGGAGACCGCCAGGCCATCCATCGGCAGGAGGGAGGAGGCCGGGAGCACTACCGGAGATGTGCTCTTTGCTGAGTGCTAGAAGGTTTTCCAAGCATATTATATAGGACACATGGCAAAGTAGGAGTTTGCCGAGTGCCGCACTCTGCAAATGGAGGTTTTGTCGAGTGTTCGGCACTCGGGAAACTATCTCTTTGCCGAGTGCCAGACACTCGATAGAATAAGATTTTGCTGAGTGTCAGACACTCGGAAAATAACAACACTCAACAAACTCCATTCATAGGTAACAGTGTCAGCTCTTTACCGAGTGTTGATGTTTGACACTCGGCGAAGTGAGATAGTTGACGAGTATCAGAGGTAGACACTCGACAAACCTGCCTCTTTGCCGAGTGTCTCCACATGACACTTAGTAAATATTTTTATTTTTTCTTCTTGTCCCCAAACTTTTTTTGTTGTCCTTCTATAGTACCTGGAATTACATGTTTAAGTTTGGTACATTTATCGATGTGTTTGCTATATCTAGTTAGTTTATTTCAATTAATTGAATTTGTTTGGCCTAAGTCAAATTTGAACTGCTAGTGATTTGGATAATGGAAAAATTGAATGAAAAAAGGATATCCATGTTATTGAGTCTAATGCGACATCTTGTTCTAGAAACATGACCACAAATGTGTGTTTGAATTGTTTTAAAATTCTATACAAAACAAATAGACCCTAAAAATTATGAAATTTGTCAAGTACTCATATATCATATGTGGATGCTATGATAAAAAATGAGATGGTCTCGTACAAGTTGTCACGTACGTTGCTTACAAATAGAAGCTTTTTGATGAAGTTTCGTATCGTTGAGAAGGATTGAGTAAGATTTGGAGTGAAAGCGATGGTGTATATATTTAAGTTGTGTCACACATGCAATAAGAAGATGAAGAACAATGTCATATGTATTGTAGCAAACATATAATGTAAGATACAAAGATAAGAGAAAGTACACAAACTATACCAAACCACGCTCCTGATAAGATCTAGAATCCAAGCAGTGCTTGGCTCTCTCTATTTCTATCTATCTAGCTATGCTCTAGAAGGATGTTTAGGAATTAGGGTTGCTAGCTGATGCTCTATGAATTTCTTGGATGCCCGGGGAGGGTCCAAGCCTACTTATATAGTCTCTTGAGATGAATCGTGATCTTCGAATCAAACCAACCTTAATCAATAAATTATATCTAATCTTTAAGGTGGTGGGAGTAAGACTCTAGAAGGTGGACCCAAGGCAAGACCAGGGGAGGCTGGTCGGCCTACAATTGGGGTCGGTCAGCCCTACTCTAGGTTGGTTCGCCCTTTGTCTCCTTGGGTTGCTCTCGGGTGCTTTTTATAATGTTCTAGAGTTGGAGTCCACGCCTAATCTATGTTTAGGGGATGTTTGAGACTGCTTCGCTCCATGTTTTTCAGCTCCGTTCCACGTTTTTCAGCCAAACAATTCTAGCTCCACACACTCGGTTCGAGAAAAAAGTGTGGAGTTGTGAGAGCACCTAAAGAGGTGCTCCACAAACTCTAGGTTTTTGTGGAGCTGCTCTATGGTGGAGTTTGTGGAGCAGTCTTAAACACCCCCTTAATTCTGACGTGTGAGTCCATATTTGAGGCTTTTTTGGTTATTGTTGTTATTATTATTATTATTGTTATTGTTATTGTTATTGTTATTGTTATTGTTATTGTTATTGTTATTGTTATTGTTATTGTTGTTGTTGTTGTTGTTTGTTGTTGTTGTTGTTGTTGTTGTTTTGTTGTTGTTGTTGTTGTTGTTATTATTATTATATTATATTATTACTATATATTACTATTACTACTATACTATATTATTACTATTACTATTACTATTACTATTATTATTACTATTACTATGATTATTATTACTATTGCTATTATTACTATTTCTATTATTATTATTATTATTATTAATAATAATAATAATAATAATAATAATAATAATAATATTGTTGTTGTTGTTGTTATTATTGTTGTTATTGTTATTGTTATTATTGTTATTATTATTGTTATTATTATTGTTATTATTATTATTATTATTATTATGATTATGATTATGATTATGATTATTATAATAATAATTATTATTATTGATATTATTGTTATTATTATTGTTATTATTATTATTTTTATTATTGTTATTATTATTAATTATTATTATTATTATTATTATTATTATTATTATTTTTATTGTTGTTGTTGTTGTTGTTATTGAGAATTAAAGTTAAAATACATCTAAATTCAAATACGTGATAACTATCGATTTACTTTCGGCATGGCTCACCATTGTAAGTCCGCTGAGCAGGACTTCTCTATTGTATTTTAGCTTGAATTTGCATCATCTCATTGTGTAGAAGGATAAGAATGATTGCACTTCTTGTTTTTGTCATATCATCGTGATCTTCAATTGGCTTTGGCTGAGCAGGTTTGTGACTTATTTTCTTTTTATCAAAGTTTCATTCAAAGTTCATACCTTTATTATGAATTCATCTCTAGCACGTAAGGATAAACACTGAGATTCTCTCAAACGAATGTGAGAACATTGAATGGTGAATTATATAACCATTGTTTTTTATATTTTCTATACAAAGCAATACAAACAGGGTGGATGAATGCAATTAAACAAATGTGCCATGGTTTTGGAAAAGGAAATCAAACTAAATGAGTCATATGCATGAAAAATTTAGGTTTTAGCCTTTTCTTGTAGCATAGACCATATCTACCGATATTATATTGACTGGCAAAGCCAACATATGAATACGATGGTCCTATTAAACATATGTCTAATATGAAGCTAGACTAAGAACATCAAATAGATAGATAACAAAGAAATTGCTATCTACCTAGACAAGGCATAGTGCCTGAATATAGCTCAAAGTCTAGGAGCCACCTGAAGAAAGCACTAGATATTTGATGAATCATGTAGTGGTGAAAACAAAATAAAAATGAGAAAGATAGTTTTGGGTTGGTTCTCTCACACCTTGATCGATTCATCACCCATAATTTGTGATTGAATTGTGATTGATGCAATATAATTGTCTCACATATGATGGTCTTATTTTCTCTTCAAGACAATCTTCTCTTTATTTGCACTATACCTTTTGTGAGATGGTAGTGTGGAGGTGTTGATTTTTCATGAATGATTGGGCACCCTAGGCTTGTGATTAATTTTGTTCTTGTGAAAATGTACCGGAAGGTCAAATGACATTCTTTGGGAGAGGCTTGCACCCTTTGTTAGGTCATGTATCATCTTAGAGCCCATTACATCCTACGGGTATATATGCATGCACTAGAGACATTATATTAAGTCTTCATTGCTCATGTTCAGGATTGAGTTTGGCTTTAGATCAAGATTTCCTTTCAAATTCTTGCTCGCAAGTAGGGAATAGCCTTCTTGAGAATGTCAATTAGATTATGACATGATTAATAACCAAAGGAGGCATGGTGCTGACATTGCAAGTTAGATCTTTTATCTAAAATTGGATCGGTGTGTCGCTCTCCATCCAAATCAATATATCTTCACCCGATGGAAGATCAGGAACCCCAACCCCATTAATAGAGGTTGTTGGATGAGTCATTTCTACATAAGCTTCCTTGTCGCCTCTATAAATCTTTTCAATAGAAAATTATTTTGGAACAGTGGGAATACACTAGGCTCACACAAATTGTAAGAGTTGCAACAAATCTTAACCGAACTTGATGACGTTTGTGTTAGCTTTCATTACACATACCAAATAAGGGTTGGCTCTAATACTGCATCCTAAGGGCTTTTGTACTTCACACCCATCTTGAAACTTTAGTCTTCAAGATTTATTGAATGTGCATGATGTTTTCTTTTGCATGCTAAACCAAAAGAACAAATGATGAAAAAGGATGCTTCAACTATCTTTTCTAGTTGGTTATATTTTAGTAGTTTATTTGGATTTTAGTACGTGTTATAAGAGTGTCTCTAGGAGTTAAGTAAAGCAACTCTCTATGTTGATTTTTGTTAGCAAAAATAAAAAAAGTACCCTCCAACAGTTCGATAAAACTATTCCTTAAAATTTAAAAAAAATTGGCAAATTCCTCTCCAACTTATAAGTTTTTTGAAATTGAGAGGAATTCGGTATGAACTCCCTATCCATCATTTTTCTTGGGAGATTGGTAAATTAGACCCATGAGTAAATTAAGAAATGAAGGATTTCAAATGAGAAAGCGGTAAGTGACAAATTTTTTTAAAAAGATTTGGTTTGTTACAAATAGATTGGGTTTCCCAATATAAAATCGTTTAGAAAGCTGATATAGGATACTATTGGAGAAGGACAATTTAATTAAGGTTGCTACTTCATATGATCACTTGCTAGATCTATTAGTTTAGTCAGTAAACTATACTAAACTCTCGATGATGCTCTAACAATTTGTTTTTCTTGATAGGGATTAATGTATGTCAGTTAATTTATTTTTAATTACAACAAAAATATGATCCTGAATTTTCCCCGAGTGTGATTGCTATATAATATGTACGTGTGATTTTCCATGTGCTTTGTGCTCAAAGCACAGGGGGACAAAGAAGCCGTCACCATCATAAAGCAGCCATTACAGTGTAGCTTTCCTTATGCAGATAAGCTTGCCATAGTGAGCGGGCCAGACACATGGAACACCATTTTTACTTGTGCGTGAGTAAACACTCGGAGCATCACAAAATTTCTCGATTATAACGGCCTTCTGGGCACTATGGGAACTCCACTAATCTGGTAGTCATCTGTTACGAGACCACGCATACGTACGTATACCTCCATCCACCGGTCGATTTACCCTGTTGCAAAATTACGTAGATAAGAAAAGGAATTTTTATCAGCGCCGCGCCGTGCCCAAGAATTTATTTATCTTCTCTGATCCATGGAGGTCAAACAAACAAAACAAGACATCGCATTATTATAGTTTATATATACGATACATTGACGAAGAGAAATCAGGGAGAAGAAAACAGTTGGAAGGATTCTTGGTTGCTTTGCCTGCCGGACGCCACCACTGACCAAGTGACCATGTACATAGTCAGCTAGCTAGATGCTACGTAGGGGCTGACGTGAGGAGAGAGTCAGACAGATCAAGAGGAGACTTGTGCCTCGTGCAATCAAATCAAATGAAATATTATACATAATGTAATAGACACCAAACGACGGTTGCATCGCTATCATAGATTTATTAATATATTAATATAATCAACATTATGTTATGGGCTCGTTGCCCCTGGGATTCCGGAGCCGCATGTATATATGTAAACTGGGTCCATATCTGCACCAAACCAAACCAAATCAAACCCGGGCCCAGGGCCCAGACCATCCATGGAAGCTTCCGAATTTATGTATACTAGCACAAGGATGAAGACTGCATGCCACTTTTCCAACCGAGTCCCACATGCCATTCTCATCATGTAAAAAATGCGGCCATGTACTAGGCAAATTTGCTTGCGCCACGGCGATTTGCGTGGTTCTACAACGAGTTGGACCGGATATAAATAATGCTTCAGATCAGATTATTAATGGTGCTATATCAGTATTGGTTCATGGCTGCCACGCTCTGTATATAGTACGTATCACAGTTTTTTTTCCGGAAAAAAGGAGAAAAGTATAGAAAATCACTTGAAAGTTAGTTCCTTTTGTTTGAGCAGTGGTTAGAGGATTATTTGTAAGGTTTTTTTTTGTGAAACTGATTATTTGTAAGCTTATATAACTCTTTACTTTCTCACCTTTTTTCCCTGATGTAAACTGTTGGTTCTTACTTCATGTTTCTTCAAATAAATTACTTGGAAAGGTTGTAGTCAAAATGCCAAATTCCTCCGGAGCTCAAGAAAGGAAAGCAAACAAAAAGTAGCTCAACTTCTCAAGTTTTTTCTTTGTCCTCGAACTACATATCTCCTACACTTGGCATGAATATTTTCATTTTGTGTAACCAAATAATGTTACTTCCTTCGTTTCAAATTATAAAAAATTTGACTCCTTTTCACCTCAAGTTTAACCACTTGTCTCATCCAAATATTTGTGCAAATCACTTTTTTATCGTAGTTTGCTTTGTTAATAAAAATAATTTAAATTTTACTATATCTATACAAATATTTTGAATAAGACAATTGATTAAATTTAAAGTAAAAAATCAAGCATCTTATAATTTAGGATTGATAAAGTTTTAGGAGTTGACGATGTATCTATCTACAGGAAGATGTTTGTGACTTTGTTAATTGAATTTAATCTAAAGAGCTTAATTCATTTAGAGGTGTAAAGTATACGTGAATGCTTGTATTAACGCTAGCGTTTAATTAGTTTGTACTGTGCTAGGTTTGAGAAAATTGACACGGGAAAACTGAAGCAACAGAGACCGGTGGTGGGGCCGATACCGATTGAACACAAGCGAATATATCCAAGATATAGATAAAGATGAGCACAAGTCGTCGTCGATCTCGCAATTGGCGAGCTAGGACATGGCAGGGCAGGGCAGAGGTGCTCTGCAATCTGCATGCTTTTGCTTTTCTGAATTCTCAATTTCTGTTGACAACTGAAATCGATCCACAACTAAACTTGGCTTCGCTTGCACCTTGCACTCGCAGGATCACCATTCATTCACAATGGATGATTATTGCCAATGGAACTCGGACGACACCCGTAGGAGCTCGTCAAGGTAATCGGCACCCAGGTCCTCCAGCTCCACAACGCTGCCGAGGCACGGCGGCTGCGGCTGCTGCTGTGGTGCGGCGGCGGCCACGCCCACCTGCTGCTGCTTCTTGTTCTTGTTCGGGGAGCGCTTCCGTATGGAGTGGCGGCGTTTGAGCGCGAGGACAGGGGAATCCGCGGCGGAGGAGAGCGCCAGCGCGCGCAGCGACTCCTCCACGCGCTCCACGGGGAAATTAAGCACGGCGGTGGCGCCGCGCACGGAGAAGGCAGCCTGGTCGTAGGCCATCGCCGCGGCCTCGGGGCTGTCGAAGGTGCCCAGCCACACGCGGGCGCCCTTGCGCGTGGAGTCGCGGATCTCGGCCGCGAACTTGCCCCAGGGACGCTTGCGCACGCCGATGAAGGCGGCCGGCGGCTGCTGCTGCTTCTTGGAACCCTTGTTGCTACCGCTGGTGCGGTCGCCGTCCGGCTGCGGCCGCCGGCTGGCCTCCTGGCTGTTGGCCGAGCAGGCGGACGACGAGGACTCGGAGGAGGCCTCGTCCATGTCCATGTCGTCGGAGAAGGAGTCAGACTCGGCGGCCATGTCGAGCATGAGCGCGTTGAGCAGGCGCTGCATGTCGTCGCCGCCGGTGTCCAACGCCGCGTCGGTGGCCATGGCGCCGCCGCCGTTGGTATGCATGCTGCCGCTAAACATGTAATACTGCTCCATTATACGAGTAGCTATGGGATGATGCGTGCTCTGTCCCGCCAAGTTACTAATCGATGCGAATTGGAGGCAAGGCGAATGCGGGCGGCTTTTATAGGACACACCTGCACCTGGGGCAGTGGATTGAACCGTCTGAATTTGACTAGTCTTTGGATGCCGAGAGGGTGATGTGGACAGCCCGAGTGGGTCCCATCGGATCGACCGAAAAGGCAGGCCGCTGAGGGCACGTGACACGCCCCCTCTCTCGCGTGACGTAGGGCGGCGGGATACGACAGGCTCCGCTGGCGTCACTGCCCCTGTGTACTTCCACCTGCTGCTTCCTCCTCCCTTCCTCTTCCAGGCTTCCTTCCTTCCTTCCTTCCTTCCTTGCACATTTCCATTCACTGCTGATGGTGGCTGTACTCCATCTCTTATTTATTGCGGTGCAGTGTATAGTGATACTAGCAAAGGACTATCTATACGTTTTTTTTTGCTTTCATGCCCAGCCAAAATTTAGAAAACTAAATTTTTATCCAAAAGGTTTTAGCTTAAACTAAGCTGAAGCCCCCGATTGGCTATACCCATGTACGTGCACTTTTCGTTTTCAAATACATATACTCCATCCGTTTTTTAATTTTTTTATCTCAAATTTGATCACTCGCCTTATTAAAAAAACTGTGTAAATATAGTCAAATTTAACTCATTCTGGTAGACCATTTATTAAATAAGCGAGCTATGATAAAAAAGTAATATTTTACATAAAAAATTGAATAAGACGAGTGGTTAAACTTGAGGTTAAAAAAAATGAACTATAATTTTGAAACGGAGAGAGTACTATTTAGCAGTCTGGCTGTTGAATATTATTTAGCACCCTCGTCGTTGACAGCAGCCCAACATTTTATATCGGTGAGCTCAGCAGTAATAATTTATTACTCTCTTGACTCATCGAAATAAAAATAGCGAGCTCACCAGAATAAAAGGGAATAACAAATTATTATTGTTGGGTTCACTGAAATAAAATGCTAAGAAGTTGTTATTAATGATAAGGTGTTAAATACTAATGGACAGCCAGACATTAGTATATACTAGCAAATGTATCCGTGTGTTGCAACGGAACTCAATACGTGTAGAAATTAGACTTTATACTTTGTCCAGTAAACATGCTCGTGTGTTGTAACGGATCTTAATACGTGTACGAATCGGATTAGGAGAGCCGGACAAAAAAAAGTGGGAGGAGAGAAATTTTGCCTCTTTATTATTACTAGCAAATATGCCCGTGTGTTGCAACGTGGATTAATTTTTTCAGTCTCAACTTTAATGTTGTCGTCGACCCGTGTACAGTCATAATAAGATTTACATATAAAAATATCTTGTTTTGTATATGTTTAGTTATGACCGTCAATGTGGTGTCCTTTTGATTTTTATTTGAAGCTCTTTAGTTTTGTTTTAGTACCGACGCCGTGAGATTTCTTAATTTCTATTAATATTATCTTGTTTCTATTTGGATTAAATTCCTTCTTATGTTACTTGAAAGTCTCATGTGGTTGTCGGTACGCTCACAGTCATGATAAAATTCACATTATGAAAATACCTTATGTTTGATTATTTATGCTTAGTCGTGGCTGCTAACGTCGTGTCTACTTGTTTGATTATTTGTGCTTAGTCATGATTGCCAACGTAGTGTCCTTTTAAATTTAATTTAGAGTTTTTATTTTTTTTATTAGTACCAATGATGTGGGATTGATTTCTATTCTTATTATCCTACTTCTATTTGGATTAGAATTTTCTTTTATATTATTTGGAAGTCTAACGTGTTTCGTAATAGGATGTAGAATTTAGAGCTCTATTTGGATTACAATTAGAACTCCTAGCTTTTAAGGTTATATTAAAAAAACTCTATTTGTAATCAAACTCTATATCGTGCTAGGCAAGACCTATTCTAACTCGTATACGAGCACGGGTTATATATATAATTATTGACGGAAGTTAGAAGAAGTCGGACCTAAAAAGAATGGATGGACGAAAAAAAAGAGGCTGAAATTTTGCCTCTTTATTATTACTAGCAAAAATGTCCGTGCGTTGCAACGGGTGATTAAATAGAATATTATTTATTTGTACTCTATTCAACTCACCGATTCTATGTCGGACACTGAAGCCTGGCGTCCAATTTGTTTCCGTCTCAACTACTGCTCGTCCGATTTTTTGAGTCCACGGCCACTACGATTTCTTTTTCGTCTCATCCACTGCTCGAAAGGCCTCACATCTCACGTCCAATTTTTTTTTGTGTGTTTTTTCCTTAGAGATGTTTCCACAAATGATTTTTTTTTCAAATCATATGCTTCATCTTTGATTATTCATTTAAATCATGTGTTTTGGATTAGTATCGACAAACATGATTGTTTAATTTCTCCTTTTTATTGTTTAATTTCTATTTGGATTATCTTATTTCTATTTAGATTAGAATTCATTTTCATGTTTACTTGAAAGTCTTACATGTTTGATATAGAATTTAGAGCTCTATTTGGATTACAATTACAACTCCTAATTAAACTCTGTTTCGTGCTAAATACAAGATCTATTCTAACTCGTATATGAGAAACTCGTATATGAGAACGTGTTATATATATAAGTCCAGGCGGAAAAATACTCTTCATTACCGAGTAGTTAGAGGGAGACGGCCCTAAAAAGAATGGTTGGACGAAAAAAAGAGGCTAAAATTTTACCTCTTTAATATTATGTATAGATAATAGATAATAGATATAGAAAATAGTATTTGAAGTCTTGTCAAACGCTAGCTACAGGAACGCTAAACTGAGAAATTGTTTCGTATGACCATAATTCATAGATTGCACACCATTCGACTTCATACGTGTACAAGTGGAAGGGAAACACTTATGCGTAAGACATGCGTGCTGAACCAAAATTTGATTCATTTTCACGGGAAACAAATAATAGAAACAAACAAATGCCAACCACTACCGATTGTCTTCGGTTGGACTTTTGTAGGCGACAACGACGTTCAAGTAGAAGCTAGGCTGCCTAGCTGGCAAAGCTCGGGGTTTTGTATGAACACACCACGCCCACTTCCCCAGAAGCTAAACACATGGAGCTAAACTAACTCTAGCTAGTAGAGTAGCATGTAGAGCCTAGTCATTTAGTAGATTATTTTAATTAGTTCTTTTCCTGCATGTCTGACGACGACTCAAGGAGGGCTAACCTCAACAAATAGTTAAAAAATAATTCCTATTTTAACAGTGATTTTGAAAGATTAAGCACACGAGAACCTAAACATAGTGTGGATGTATAGTTTGTCTCTGCAATTATAGATTAAATCGATCAGTATTTACCCATTGGATGTAGACGACTTTTTGCCTATCAAAACCGAGACGTGCGCGTGTGGTGATTATGTTAATCGTATGATCTCTTGGCGCGATCAAAACGCAGATGTTCATAGTTGTAGCGTATAGGCAACACTACTACGTCAATTAAGTTGCATTGTGACTATACTCGCGTCTAAAATGGTAAGGTGGCTACGTTAGAATTAACTAGTGCACGTATATACTTCCTCCATCCTTAAATAGAAAGTAATTCATACTTTTTTGCTTTTTAACTTTGATCAATTATATATAAAAGAAATATAAATGTTTATAAGATATAATTAATATCATTGATAGTTCGTTAAATATATTTTTATAATAAACTTATTTAGAGATATAAATATTGCACATATTTTCTACCGATCTAGTTAAATTTTTTTAAAAATTGACCTATAAGTTAAATATACCCCTCAATATATGCTAATTTTATGCTCCAGTTTTCAATGCTCTCATATGTGTCGGAAATAGTGCTGAAGAGTTTCGTCTTTATAAAACCCTATCTATTTTTATGAAACTTTAATCATCTTTCTTCATAGATACAGTGTCATATCAGTATATTAAATATAAATAAATCTTTATGATTTATTGAGACCGGTCTAACGACTTTTTTTTTGGACTATGAGAGTATGGGAGAGGCCTGGCTTGATCAAGCTCAGTTAAATGTGCATATGCATGCTTCGACAAGGGAAGCATCATGGATGCATGCATCAATTAAAAGTGGAGTGTAGCTAGCGGCCCATTAATTATTTGTATGCTTCTGGGAAGCAGCGGCGGCGGCGGCGGCGGCGGCGGATCGGAGCAGGTGACTACTGACCACCATCGACTGTACGTATATGCATATATATCGATCCGCTGCATGGTGTGGCCCGCCGCCAACGCAAGTGCCTGCTGATAGGTACTACTATGCTTGATTTGTATTGTACAGTATCTATTTGTGCATGGACGGGGCCGGCGGGACACATCCATCCTTGTCATCATTATATAGCAGCAATAACATATATGCATATATGTCCGCACTCGAATTCCATCAAATTCATATCAGCCTCTCAATTTTATTTTTTCTTATATTATACAAATAAAATACTCCCTCGATCTCACTACCAAAATGGTGGAGTTCTCATAGTGTTTTAAGTAGTAATAAAACACCACCAATAATCATTGTATATGAGAATTTCACTAGGAGATATTTAATAGAGAAAGTTTGTACTAAATTTTTAACTACCAAAACACTAGGAGAAGCACACCTCACTAGGAGAAGTTTAATATTTTGGTAGTGTCTCATTGAAAATGTCGTTTTAAAATTTAAAACTTTTTGTTTGACCGTTCGTCTTATTCATTTTTTTTATAATTGTCATTTTTTATAACTTATTTTATGATTAGGTGTACTTTCATAAAATATATTTTATTATTTATATAAATTTTTTGAATAATATGAATGGTGAAATCTAAAAGTAAAAAATGACAATTTTAATGGGTGTGAGGGAGTATGAGCGAAATCCTGCTGGCTGGCCAGCTTGCTTCTAGGAAATCAGGGTAGTGCTGCAGCAGATACAGATCACAGGGCATTAATTAATTTGGCGTTTTTGTCTGTCGGAGGGAGCTTTCGCGCCACCTGCTGACCATCCATACCATATACCTGCATGCATCCCCCCTTCCCTGATTCCTATTCCCAGGTAGCTAGCTAGATTCTTCCGTTTGTCCATTACCCTGCTTATTCCTTGTGTAATGTACTGTAATGTAATGGTCAGTTAGCGCTGGAGTGCTCGCACTGCACTCAGATCAACTTGCACCAGAGAAGCTGGGTAAAAATCAAATGGAATGCGGTCGCACTGCACGCCCACATTCATTCATCCGTATCCAGTTATGGACAAGCTACTAGGCACACCTTATCCATGACCATCCACGTGGTTAGTGACAGTAGTAGTGTTGATCGATCCAGCGCGCGCCTGGCTACCTACCTATTCTATACTACTCTCCGATACTCCTACAAAGTATATAAATTGTTTTACTATATGATTAGACATATCGTTTATTCCTCCGACAAAAAATAATAATCGATGACTAAATTATTAGACATATCGTTTGTCCACAGTAGACTTATATAAAATAGATTTTGAACTTCTCTTATAAGATAAAGTCGATGACTATAACATCAATATTATTTTAGAGATATTTTTAACATAAATTTATTATTATAACTTCTATACTTTAAATATTCATATAATTTGACTAATTATTGGTCATAATTTATAAAGTTTGACTAACACGATCATTTATGAATGGAGGAAAACTTAACATAACTTATAAATTTAAATAGGAAAATTAATGTGTATATATAGCTAGGCCGCGAAAGTGATTGAAATAATATATACTTGATCTTAGTTATGACTATATACTACTACTACAATGGTATTACCTCAGTCTGAAAAAGATGTAATTATGAGAATCGTGTCGGTCAAGATAATTCATATTTAACCAATTTTATATTAAATATTATTAATATTTATATCTTCGAATAATTTTAATTTTATTATGAAAATATATTTTATAACTAATCTAATAATACTTATTTTATACCACAAATGCTAGTACTTTTTTCTAAAAAATAAGAATTGTATTTTTTTGAGAACAGAGGTAGTACGTGCATAAGCACACCTGGTTTAACTAGTTATAAAAGTATTATATAGTACTCCTACTACGATGGTCAAACGGTGAGGACCTAGCTAGCAACCTATATATGTCCACCTACTATGTCTCTGTTCTCATGATGCTTTTGCCGCATTTTCCTATACCTGCGCTTGATCGATCCAGACTACTACAGTACTGATAATAAATATGACATTGAACAAGTCAACGGAAAATGCAAGACTAGTTAATCATCCAACTAGCGAAAGGTAAACATCAAATAAATTAATAAACAAGCGAATTAAACCGTGTATCGCATGCAAAGTTAGTTAGTCTTCCGTCTGTCGAAAAGTAAGAAAGAACAAATAAATTAAAAGAACAAACACAGGTGATGAGCAGCGCTCCAATCCGGGTTAGAACCTTTTAGTCCCCGTTTTCCAACCGAGATTAGCAACCTAAAACTAAAAAAAAAACTAAACTTTTAGTCTCGGTTGGAAGCATGAACTGGACTAAAGACATCGCTAGACCTTGCATGGAGACATACACCTTTAATCCCAACTGGTGTTTCCAAACGGAAATAACTGTGTTTCTTTTTGTTTTCTTGTATTACATTTCTTTTCAGTTTAATTTATTTTAGTTTTAATTTAATTATTCATATATAAATTATACGTTGCTAATATATACATCATCCGTTTGAGCATATGTTAAAGAGATACAATCACACTGATCAAAATATAAAGTATGAGAATTTAGTCAAGACATCCTAATTTACATATCTTATTTTACAATAGTTCACTGATGAATTTAACTTTCTCGCACTTTCAATTCGATGAAGTGTAGGTCACCGATGTTGTATCCAATAATATCATCAATGAAGTACAACATATTAAATAGCATACTCTCTGTTGCTTCACAACTACAAGCACATGTTGTACTAACAATGTTTAACGGTGCTTGAGCAGTCGATGGGTCACTGAAAGCCCAAGTTTGGTTTTGGTTAATTGATGACATCCATGGACTAACCCTGGTACTAAGTGTATGATTAAGGTAGGGTAATCCAACTTGAGAAGTAGAGCTAGATGAAGGATCATGGTAGATCAAGTGCTCCATGACTAGGGAAAAGAAGAAAGAGAAAAACAAAATGGACCCAAGGCAAAGGTATATTATAGGGCAATTTTTGGTTTAGTGATCAAGACACTATAGAGAGTGTGATCACCTTTAGGATAGATAGCCGTACTATCAAAAAGGGAAAAACGTGGTGATTGCGGTTATCAAGTGCTAGTAGGTGTTATCTATTTTGCATGTGCATTTAGGACCTAGTGATATACACCATGCTAAAAGACAAGTGAAACATGCCAAGTCTGCTCACTAAAGTGGATACTTAGTGCTTGGCAACTTTGGAGCAAAGTTGGAGGATTCAGAGAAGAGAAGAGGGCGTCGGACACTGCAGATCAGGGCGTCGGACGCTGTCCGACGCGCCAGACGCTGGCGCCGGACGCTGGCGTCAGCATGACATAGCGTCTGTCGAGTTGACCAAGGGTTTCAGGGCGCGACGGACGCTGTCCGTCGGATCAGCCTGGAGCGTCCGTCAGGCTTCCAGAGAGGTCTACAAACGAAGCAACGCGAAGACCAGGCGCCGGACGCTGAGGCGCAACGTCTGTCGCAAAATGAGTGGGGCGTCCGTCGGGCTTCCAGTGGGCTCTGCAAGCGAGTGAAGCGAAGACTTGCGTCGGACGCTGGAAGATCAGTGCGTCAGACGCTGGCACGGAGCGTCCGTCGCCCACACAGCAGCCCAACGGCTAGTTTTGACAGTGCGTCGGACGCTGGCGATGGAGCGTCCGTCGCCCCCGTGTCGAGTGTCTATCGCCAACTTAACAGGGTAACGGCTAGTGGACTTTGAGGGGGTCTATAAATATGTGTTGGCCGGCTCTAGGATCTCTCTCTCGCTCATTTGAACACCTTGAGACCCTCTAAAGCTGAGCACCTCCCTCTCCACTCATCTCTTTGATTCTTTGCTCAATCCAAAAGAGATAGAGTGCATTCAAGTGCATTGTTTAGTGATTTGCATCTAGAAGCACTTGGTGATCGTTCTTGCTGCGGATTTCTTGTTATTCTTGGTGTTTGCCAACACCTAGACGGCTTGGAGCAAGAAGGAGGATTCAACACGAGTTGGTGATTGTTTGTGGTTGATCCCGGTGATTGTGAGAGGGCTTGTACCCACCTCGGCGGAGCGCCAAAGGGTAACTCTAGTAAATTGCTCATGTCATTGAGTTACTCTCATTTGGGTGGTTTCTTGTGGCGCCCGGGTAGTGGGCTTGGCTTGTGAATTGCCAATTAGCCACCGAAACACCATTTGAGTAGTCGACACAACGGGGACTAGCTTGGTGACAACCAAGTGAACCTCGGGAGAAAAATCATTTATGTTCATCTTGTCTTCCGGCTACTCTTGGTATTCATATTGGGATTGGCTCTTCATTGATACATCCTCTACACAAGGCATCGGTATATCAATCACCTCCTCTCTTGCATTAATATTCTTTCATATCTTGTCTTGTTAGCTTGCTAGTTAGTTCTTGTGTTAGTTGTTCTTGCTAGCTTGTGCTAAGTGCTTTAGGTTCTTGCTATTGTTTGTGAAGCACTTAGCTAACTAGAATTGCATCGGATAGGTGGCTTTGCACCCCAGATAGAGCTAGAGCAAAAAGCTTCGCTTAAGTGTTATCTAACCTTTTGTTCTAGTGATTTGTAGAATTTTTGTTAGGCTATGCACCCCCCCTCTAGCCATCTAGAACCTTTCAGTCACCCCTCTTAGTCGCAAGCACATTTGTCTGAAATCCTTACGTAGTTAGTGTTAGTTTTTCATGAGCATATTTCCTCTCATATCCCAATTCATCTATTGTCTGATTCATAATGGCTTCAAAACTACATGTTGCATAGATCATGTCATACTCCTCTACCTGTAAGTGTTGGTAGAAAATAGGGTTATGAACCAAGATTTACAACATGTAACAACAAATCTATGTATAAGTTATGACTTCGACTTAGACTTTATCACATCATTTCAGTTGTTTTGAGCCATGTGTGCACACAAGCCCCGAATATCATGACATATATTGAGATTTATAGCTTGCAACTTCACAGAGGATAGAGTAGGAAGGGTGATCCCAATATTCGCTATCCTAGTTGTGCATGCCACAATAGTAATTTTTTCTATAACGCCCTAGTAGGGTGCCTTGAATCCCAACTCTAAGATTTGTACAACATCACGACCACAACTACGACCATGACCACGGCCCATCCTAGCAGCAATGGAAAAGAAAATTTGACATTATAGTTGTCAACCATTATCTACATTATAGGTTTGAACATCTACTTCCTCAACCTTGAAATAGGAGAGTGTTTCTTTAAGCCAAATGATTGGATCAATTACATATGGTACATATAATAATCTTATATATACACACATATAATATAATAAAAACATATTAAATTAACCTAGTTTTCTTGGATGATTCATCGATACATTTGGCAACGTTAGATCGAAACCCATCCAATTAAAATATCCATAGAAACCTATGACTTTCGGCGGTAGTAGACGACTTCCAACCATCTCTTCTCACTGTATATAATCAAATGTGGTATATATACATAATGAAATGACATATATACATAGATATTTTGTTTAATTGGTTACATAATCACGAAATGGTATATATATATATATAGATAAAAATATAATAGAATGCATATATTCTATGTGAAACGGATAGACAATGAAATAAACAAATAAACATATATTCTGAACTGATATTTCTAATCTATAAAAAAACATTACAAAGGGAAGAATCAAATCAGGCGGTTGGGGCGAGGGTGGCCCGAAACGTGGGGGTGACAGGGGCGGGGAGGGCGGCCGGAGACGTGGGGCGACCGGGGGCGAACGAGGGCGGAGGAGTGGCCGGAGTCATGGGTGAGGGCGGTCAGCTTGGTGAGGCGAAGTCGTGGGCGAGGGTGGTGGTATATATACGGCTGATGCCTTTAGTTCTTGTTGGTGGCTGCTCAAACCGGGGCAAAAGTGCCCGATTGGTGGCCCAACTCGGGACTAAAGGCCTTTAGTGCTGGGTGGTGGCTCACCTTTAGTCCTGGTTTTAGCCAACAGCCGGGACGAAAGATCAATTTTTGGCGCGTGCTGAAAGTGGTGTCTCTGGGCAGTTTTATTTTCTACGCGTTTTTTCATTATCTTTAGTGGTTTATTAAGGCAATTTAGCATCTAATTTTACCATGTATCTTGGAGTTGCTCTAGTAAACCTACTAAAATAAATATGGTACACATGGGATATTCATCATACTAAATTAAATATGGTACACCAAAATAATAAGCCTACTAAAACGAATTTATGGCCGTCATAGTAATAAAATCGTAAAAATGGTCCTAACTAAAACATAAATCTTACAAACCAGATGCATCTAATTTGTCTCTACTGCCAGTAGCATATGTCTCGAATTATGTAGCCGCGTTCAGTGTCCATGTAATGTAAGGCCCTCACTAACACACTCTCTCTTGCTTCATTTCTCGTCTGACATGGTAGGCCATAGATATAACCTAATGTCGCACCATTGAAGACGGTCGGCTTTGAAGTAAATTTTAGACAATACTGAATTTCATGTGTGATACGCTGGCCCACGTGATCCACTTAGTCCCAATCATAGTCGTTGAAGAGCTTGTGAAAAAATATTTGTCATGCCAGATGTACCAAAGGTTACATCATGAAGGAAAAATTTGCAAGCGTAAAAACAAAAATATCAAAGTAAAGTCATATAGTCATAACAATAAATAAACATGACTCTCATATCATGCACTACTCATCTCATCTATTTGGTTATAACTCGTCCTCCAATCACTTACCTGCGGAGTATCCAGATTACGCTCACCTAAAGCTTGTATCTTTAAATACGAAAAATCAGACATCATGTAGCCAATGTGCTCAATAGCCTCTAAACAATGCAGCACGATATTCAACTGGGCGCCTCTCTTACTCGGATACAGTAGTCCCATCTATACGAATGCTGAAGGCGAGGTTACATGCCCACAACTCATCACCTTGGTCATTCACAACCTCACTGTTTGTATCCTCGAAAATGTCACCGACCTCCAATAACCCATAGTGCTGATTCCAACCACTCGATCGGGGATGTAGTCTGTGACATATGCAATAATTATATTAATTTCATATTATTTAGGTATAGCATGTAAAAATGAAAACATTCTATTGACGGGTCTGGGAAATGAGAAATGGTCCTATTTGGCGCTGGCGCGAATGACAGAACGCTAGGGTAAAAACTTGGGGCTCATGGAGCGGGAAGTCCACCACCATTCATCATACCTAAAAAACTGAGAAATACTTCTAAATAAATATAGAGGACACACACTATTGTAAATATACCATAGAATATATTAGAGACACATATAATAAATGTGTCAAGATACGAACATATATATATATATATATATATATATATATATATATATATATATATAATATATATAATATAATCAATATATTCGAAACGTGTAATCAATATAATTAAAAGATTATTACTAATTAATGTAGAAACGTATAATAAATAAAAATAAATTTACCATGCTTATTCATAATTAAAAAACCACATATTTCTATTTGTATTACTAAACCATGGAATGATCTATGTTATTTACCATTCAAATATTAGATGATGAAGTTGCTAACCATTTGAAGAAGATGAAGCCGACGGTAAGAAACTTTCCCCCAAGCAAGACGGACGTACACACGCGCACAAATAAATAACAAAATAATTTATGAGTGTTTGCAGCGGGGGAGATAGTGGAAGAATTGGTTATACATATTTGGGACTTTTAGTTCCGGTTAGTGCATCCCACGGATACTAAACGATCAACCTCTCGTCTCGGTTGTAGCCACAACCCAGAATAAAAACGGCAGTAGAACCTTTAGTTCCAGTTGATGGTTCAGACGGAATTAAATGTTAACTTTTAGTTCTACCAACCAGGACTAAAGACTCCCCTCCTGTCCTCTCATGCAAATCTACTGCCGGAGTCGTTTAATAGAGGGATTTAATCCTGGATAAAAAAATAGCTAAGACTAAAGCTCTGAACCTAAAGTCTGTTCTCTACTAGTGAAACAAAACCGTAGTACATTGACCAAAAATACCAAGGCCGAGAATAGATCCACAAGTAGAGAGTAGAGTACTCTACGCAAATGTTTATTGTAGATACGTACCACTTATCCAGTTATCAACGCCTTCCTTTCTTTCTCTCCTGCACCCTGGATATTTCGATGTACGTTGTCCCTCGCGCGTGGGTATGCTTTATTTAAGACTAGCGCAAAAAAAAAAAGAATATGTGCTTTTGATAAATGTTAACATGTGATCAGCAGTGATTTGGATTTGTGCATCATAAATGTTGGTCGTATCATCACGGCTAACAAAATGCCTATCGCTATATGCTAGATTGCTTCTGGTTAATCTGAGACCAGTAGTGATCGAGTCTACTAGCAGAGAATGGATTTTCGATTTAACACACTAGTCTTAGCTAGAATTAAGATCTGGATTAATGTGAGTATTAGTTTTGGTTCAAAATTTGGGCTCGAAGTACATTATTCAATCCTGCTTGCAAAAATCAATCCAAATTAAAAGAGCTTATGGTTGGTGTTACCAAAACTAAGACTAAAGGCCGCTTGATCTTTTAATCCTAGATGGTAACACCGACCTAAATTAAAAGTAGACTATTTAGTCTCGGTTGGTATCTAAAGGTCTTTCGATTGGCTAGTTCAAAAAAAATATCTCATTCAAATAAGTCACATGTGTTGTATATGTAGGGTGGTAAGCTATGCATAAGACAATAAATGAGGTCTTAAGTTCGAATCTCACGGATCGCAGGAGTGGGATCTTAATTAGTCCCGGATGCGTAGTCTTGATTGAAAGATTGGGATTAAAGACGGCTCTCAACCGGGACCAAAGGTCACCTCTCTATCGATTGGGGAAATGTCTATCGCTATGTCTTGTTCGCTTGCTTATCAGCCCATCATATTAGGTACGATACAGTGTTTTTATCTCACAACAAAACAACTAAAAACAACATCAATCAACTTATCAACCGTAGAAACGATCTGTCGAATGGGCTAGATTACTACTGGTTAATCTGAAACCGGTAGTGATTGAGTCTATCACTACTGTCCGTTACACATGTAAATCTTTTCACTATAAACTATTTGTTAAAGCCAACCGTCATAATACTGCATATATATATTTTAATACCACCTTATAGTAACTTGAGCAATGGACTTGAACATAAAAAATAAAACTGTTAAGTCCAACTCATATCAGCTCTGCTAATCGTACCCCCTTCTCTCTCCCTCGCCCATCCCATTTTTATCTCACCGACGTCCCTCTCTCCCCTCCGCTCTGTCCTTAAATGCATAGGGTGCAAGCAGCGGCGACAGTAGCTACCCCAACGGGTGAGGACTGATGACCAGCATGGACAGCAGAGGGCCGATGCCTTGGTGGGCGCACATTACACGTGCACCTGCGGTGGCTTATGTTGGTTCATAATCCTCCTTACGCCACTCCCAGCCACAAAACCATCTGGTAACTTCAATAAAATACTACACATCAAAACTACAGTCTCATCCTATCATTTTTTAATGTGGTTCGTACTTTAATTTTACTTTCTCCGTTCTAAATTCTAAGATACTTTAGATATTTTAGAAAATCAAAATATCTCAATTTTTACCGATAATTATAAAAAAATTATAAAAATTTATGATATCAAATAGTTATATTATGAAATACAATTGATAAAAAAATCTAATGATATTTAGTTGATATTATACTGTTAATATATTATTATATTATCATATAAGTTTGATTAAACTTGAGATACTTTGACTTTCTAGGATCTAGGATTTTTAGGATGGCTTCTAATTTGCGATCGAGAAAGTAATATTTTTTTTACTCATGTGTATTTATCTCCCTTTATGATTCTCTCTCTTTTTCTCTCAGTAGCAGGTGAGGCGTGCCCGCGGCAACGTGGGCTGCAAAAGGGCGTGGCCGGCGTGTGAGACTGTCTGCGGCATGCGAGCCAAAATCGGTTTTTTTTTGAGAGTCGAGCCGAAATCGTTTCTCTTGAAAGAAATGGTTTCTTTTTCAATAACTGTCTTGTCATGTTATCAATATGCTGGTATATAGCAGTATAATTTCCTAGCTAGTTTCATATTGAAATTGGTCTTATCACCGTTGGTTTCGAAGTCCAACGACTCCAACAGTAATAGGTCGATCTGATGCTGTTTGCTTGTTACTTCTCATCGTTAGTGCTTGTTCTAAAGTTTCGATCGATAGAAAATAGAGTTTTTGGACTCTCAATGTTTGCTTTTTTATCGTGTGTGTATATATATATATATGTGGACGATTATCACCCGCTGCAGTGGAAAAGAAAACAAAAGTTATCCATGGATTCTGCAGTAACGATGACGTCACACCGATGTAACGCTGTGGCCTGTGGCTTGTAAACCAAGAAGAGGAAGGCGTGGCGAAATGACGACAGAAGTTTCCTTCCTCTCTCGTACAAAGTTTATTTAAGGCGAATAAGCCGCGCTTCGCTAATGCTAGCTGCTTGGGCTTCTTTGTGTCATTCCCATGCTACGTATGCATCGACTACTGTGCGTACAGCGTACATAGTAAGCCGCCACGCCAGCATATATGCGGTGCATGCAGGTAGTTCTGTTGACCACCGTTACCAGTACCACCAGCACCGAACCAAGTAAATAGATATTTATTGGAGGAACGAACGAATCTGATTGTTGACTTTTTTCCTGCTAGTGTTTCATCTATTGACATGTCGAAATGGTCAAAGAGAAACAGCTTCTTCCGACTTCCGTGTATCTAGCCTTCAATTTGGAAAGGATACACCACCCGAAGAAGGATCGGAATTTTATTCAAGAGCTTTCTTCTGCGACATTCTATGGAACTTTGTTCTGCGATGTGCAGTGGAGAAGTACTGGACAACTGATGGTCAGTACACCGCCAAAATATGCAGTTATCGCCACCTGCATTTTGGAGCATCCGGAAAACTTGGGTCGACTCCCATGCTCTACTTGCCTCCACTTCTACGAGTATTTTTTCGAACCGTCAGCGCTGGGACCAGTAAAAATGGGTCATTTATACTGGTGGTTTCTTAAGAACCGCCTGTACAAATCAATTTCTACATGTGGTTGTCTTAACGAACCGTCTGTAGAAATGGCTGTCCGGAAATCGCATTTTGAAAATTGAAAATCGTGTTTTTAAAATAGAAAAAAAGATTTAAATTTTAGGAGAGGCCAATAGTAGCTCGCCCGTCTCTGTCTCAAGTAGGGGTATTTTTCGCGTAAAATTGCAAACTGCGCTCTGGTGGGGATTCGAACTAGAAGACCTCACCGTCACATGATACCTCCTCTACCACTCCATCCATGACTCACTTGTGTCTAGATACGGTTTTAGTCCACCTCATTCTATACTAAACCGAGTGTAAATTGATTGTTTGAGGCACTAAACGAATTCAAATGAAAAAGTTGTCAACTACAAAGTTTCATAACTTTTCGAGATCTACAACTTTCATGTAGCAAGTTTTTCCATACGAGGTCGTTTATAAAATTTTGAATTTTAATGTTGACACATTCGAACGTATTTTTTGATGACAAGATGATTTCAAATGAAAAAGTTGTCAACTACAAAGTTTCATAACTTTTCGAGATCTACAACTTTCATGTAGAAAGTTTTTCCATCCGAGGTCGTTTACAAAAATAAAAAAAATAAGTGGAAAAAATCCAAGGTCGATTTCTAGTGGCGGTTGTCTTAACGAACCGCCTGTAGAAATCGATTTCTACAGGCGGTTCCTTAAGACAACCGCCTGTAGAAATGACTCATTTCTACATTCAGATTTCTTAAGTAAACCGCCTGTAGAAATCGATTTCTGAGCCGTTTGGAACCGTTTTTTCAGTACAGGCGGCGTGATAACTGAAACCGTTTGTGCTATTTTTTTGGGGCGTCATTAAAAACCGTTTTTCTACTAGTGCTCCGTCGTTCAACATGTAACTTGTGCATGGGTTGTTACAAATCAAATTGTCACAGGGCAAGGATCAAGCAATAGAAAAAATTATTTGTATAACATGTCTTCAACATCAGTACAAGAATATCACAAACATAGAAAAAAAAACTAGAACACACCAGCCTTTCCTTCCATGGTTGCATGATACTACTGCGTTAAAAAAATGCATTTTAAGATTTCAAACATTTCAAACTTTCTAATTTTAACCAAATTTATAAAAATATAATAAATAATTATATTTTTAAATAGATTTACTATACAAATATATATTATAATTAATCCAAAGATACTTATTTGCATCATTAATGTTAGTATATTTTTTTATAAATTTGGTAGAATTTAAATTTGTTTGAATTTTTGGAAAGTGGATATTATATTTCTTTTTGTGATGGAGGCAGTATTAGATTATTTGATAGGGACAGGTTTTCAATTTTTCGTCAGGTATAGATAACTCTTGTTTAGGTGGAGCACGACACATTGATATAACTTCAAATCAAAAGACCCAAACTCTGCAATCTTACCATCATGTCTCATCCGGTTATCAATCGTATTACCGGCCAGTTAACCTCGCCAAGAAAGCTAATTCCTGCATGAAAAATGAAGAACACAGGCAAAACTGCATATGTATGATTAAGTTCTCAAAGTGAGTCTCACAAATCGAATAATGGCGACTGTAAAAGACGTATTGTCTTAAACAAAAATCACACCCTAACATCGGCGTGACTACTGGCTATATAGCCTAAGTGACATCCAAAGACCTCTGTTCACATCACTAAAAAGCCTTGACACATTACAAAGCCCAAACAGTCTAAAAGACAGTGACGCAACACGTTGACAGATTATAAACGTCAACTTGTTTTGACAATTCTGGTTGACTCTAAAGGATTTTTTTTTGTGTGGAACTACTTTCAATATTGGTTGTGTTATCAAATTATCTTCTATACATATGTATTTTGTTGAAAATAGAGTATTAATGTGACCTAAGCGTGTTTTTACTATAGACTTCTCCTAGAGCCCAAGATGGACTCAAACTTCACATGGATTGGGCCTCCAACTTGGCTTGAATGCCCTTGCTGACATCCTAAGGTGGTGGCTAGGGGAGGACATCCAAAGGCTTCCTTAGTGTGTTCTCCGTATCCTTGGGACACGCTCCTACTTAGGTTAGTGTTCTAAGGGTTAATAACAAGCCTATAATCTATAATGACACCATATCTCCTAGCAAAAACAATGACATCATGTTTTGATGTTTTGGAGGGCCTTGGAAATGTGATATTGAGGTGGGACTAGATCTATTTAAAATCTTATCAAACAAGCTTTCTATCATATCCTTATTGATTGAAAGCATCTCGGCCCATGGTTTCGGTGATTAACGGCAATACAAAGTTATTATGGCTAGCGTGTGTTTTGCAGATGCAATTAGATTGTTAGGCCATGATGACATTAAGTGAATGGGCAACCAATGGTTTTCTAGTATCCCAAGATGGATATCGTTTCGGATTTAAATGGATGGAGATGAAGATCATAGATTGACTAGGTCTAAGTGTCATAAGGAGATGAAGGACACTAAGTATAGATTATGTCTTTGTTTTACCTTTGTTCACACTATTAAGGAGGGTTAGAATGAGTAGCTTGACTTAGGAGGCTTCATGGTACAGGTATGGTGCACACTTGACATACATAGCCCTGATTGAGCCTAGGTTGACCCTAAGATAGCCTATAACAACTTCCATATTCATCATGAGTTGATTTGGAGAAGTTAGAGGTGCATAAGAGGCACCGGACGCTGGTGCACCTGACACCGAACGCGTCCGGTGTAGTCTTAGTGCCTAGGGTTTGGCACCAAACTCACCTTAGTGAGGCACCAGACTTAGTACCAAAAAGTTGGGTGAGTCCGGAAGGGTGATTTCGGTGGTTGTCCAGTGAGGTTCTAGAGAGCTCCTTGAGTCATTGGACGCGTCCAATGGCTAGGATTCGAACTCTAGGGTGAGTCCGGTGTGATTCTAGTGAGGAACCCGAGAGGACAGAGATGCACTAGACGCGTCCGGTGCTGGGGAATCGGTGCGTCCGGTGCCTCACAATTTGAAATAGTAACTAGCCTTTGGCCTGGCACCGGAGCGTCCGGTGATATGCATCGGAGTGTCCGGTTCCCCTTTAATCTGTGAGATTCTGCTGGCTGGCGGGGCTGTTTTGTGAGGGGGTTATAAATACCCCATGTCTTGCTCACTTCTCTTGCCTTTTCTCATTCCATCAGTTGAGAGACACCTTGGGAGTGAGAGAGAGAGAGAGCACGAACCCTAGTGAGGTGAGTGATTTGAGAATCCATTGATTAGCTTCCTCATTAGTGAGTTCCAAGAGTTCAAGTGTGCATCCATCCATGTCATGAGGCTTGGATGAGTCAAGTGAGAGTTCTAGCTTGTTACTCTTGGAGATTGACATCACCTAGACGGTTCGGTGGCGATCACAGGCTTGGTGACCACCGGGAGATTGTGGGTGCCCCTCCTCCATAAGTTGTAATCGTTTGTGGGCGATTCCTCAAGCCAGAGCGGTGAAGAATCAGCCCGTAGTGATCACTCGGTCCTTGCGCGGATCGAGGGGGAGCGATACCCTTGCGCGGGTTCTCCAATGAGGACTAAGGGGGTGTTGACTCCTCAATACCTTAGCAAAACGTCGTCATGTCAACATCCTTCTTCTCCCTACCTCATTACTTTCCACACTCTCATTCAAGCATTTAATACTTCTTGCTATACTTGTGATCATGATTGACTAGAATTGTGTAGGGTGTTCTTCCATTCCATTGAATTGCTACCGCTTTCTAGCTAGGACAGACTTTGGTAGGCACGTGGGGGAATGGAAATTGCTTAGGTTTTAAATTCTGCTTTAGAAATTGAAATAAGCCCAATTCACCCCCCCTCTTGGGCATCTTGATCCTTTCAATTGGTATTAGAGCCTCGTACTCTAGAATTAGGCTTCACCGCCTAGAGCAAGATGACCCAAGGGAATGGACCGCCATCCTTCTTTGATGGGTATGACTTTCCTTATTGGAAAGTGTGGATAGAGGCCTATCTAGAGGCCACCACTGAAGGAACTACACCCTTTGGTGACGACCCTTTTGATGAGAAGCAGAATGCCCAAGTAAAGAATAACATCTTTTGTGGAATATGCATGGATGTGTTCAACCATGTACGAAACTCCAAAGACGCGCATGAGCTATGGACATCCATTTGTGGTCTTCACGAATGACAAAGAGTGAGAGAGAGGAGCGTTATCACTTAGTCATGGCTAAGATGAACTCTTTCATTAGTCTTGCTAGTGAAAATGCTAATGAGATGTTGTTGACAGTACAAATGACCTAGTTTTACACCATCAAAACACTGTCAATAGGATCGGTTTGAAAGATAGAATAACATATCATGAACATATTTTTATCAAATAATTAGTTCCACATGTACCTTGAGTATGTTTATGTAGGTGATGACAAATGGGGTTAGGGTAGCTTGTGGGACCCACTTAGGGTGTCGGCCAACCCCACTAAGGGGTCCACCAGGGGCTCCCATGCTCCAGTGATCCAAGTGACACCTCCCAGAGTGAAGATCCATCCTTGGATTCACTCGGTGTTTTCTATCAATGGTCCAAGATCAAAGCACATGGATTCATGGGCCCACAAGAAACCATTTCATCGTGACACTTCCAGAATATGTCACTTCCATGTGGACCATACTCCACGCGAAGGAGGGGCTTGGAGGGGTTAAGACCAGGTTGACCGACTTGGCCAATATGCCCAGAGCTCACTATCACACTCCATGACATGTGGGGTCACCTTCTAGAAGGTTTAGAGGGCCCCACATGTCAATGGGGGGGGGTCGGCTGACCCTCTAGGTGGCTCCAAGCCTCCCTGAGGCTTCCACTGCCTCTCTACATGCCTCCATGCACCAGATGATCTCCACCCTTGATCAATGGCGGTTACAATGACGGTTTGATCCAAGGGATGGCAAGGAGAGGCACGCGGATCCCTGACGTGGCACTGGAGTAGCCCCCACTCCACCTCTACCTTGGCGAAACATCATCGTGTCAATCTTCCTCACACTCTTCTCCTCCTCTCTACTTGCAATTACTTTCAATCATTACTTTCATTATCATTACTTGCTTTATATTATGCTTGACTAGAATTGCATAGGGTGTCTGTTGACGGTCATTAACGTCAACATTTAATATAATTATAAACATGAAAATTGGATCAACCATATGAAAAATAGAAAAGTATAGGGTTTTATCTGACAATTTCCACGAGTTTTGGTATTCTATTAATTTCTAGGACTATTCTAGAAAAGAGTAATAAATGGAATCAAATCAGAATAAATATCGAAGAAATCCTGTAGAGATATAGTTACCATTTAACTCAAGAACGATCCAGACGACACCAGAGCGAAGCGGACCACGTTGCGCCGCTAGGTGGGGCCGACCGACCCCACACTTGGAAGGCTAGCCACCATGTGGGCCCTCCTTCTACAGCCTTTTGGAGTGTTCCTTCACCGCCTCTAAGGAGTCATCTTAGCCCTACATTAAGTCGGTTTGATCTAACGGATGTCGTGCACCCCACTGGGCATAAATAGAGGGTAGATCCCACCTGTAGGGCAACTTAGTTCAACTGGAGTTCCATTCAGTCTAAGTTATTTGAGATCTAGTCATCCAGAACCACAATTCCTAGTTCATCTAGAGCCTCTCTAGTTGATAGCATAGCTTAGTTAGATCAAGAGTAGAGGAAGTCAAGATACATCAATCGATCTTGGACTCCCGACGTTGTCAAGAGATTGGAGTCTGGTACAGTTCTTATTCTCTTATCTCTTATTGTGTTTATCTGCAGTTGTATGATATTTACGGGCAACACTATTCTTCATTATTATGTTCTTGTTTACTTTTTTCATTGCTTACGTTAATATGTCAGGGAAATTGGCTCCTAGACATTCAAAGTGACCGCTCTTTGCTATTGGACACTAAAAATGGAGCGATTTGCTTGAGGACACTCTGATTCATGGCTAATTTGCTATTGGACACTGTGCCCTATAAAATATTCTAATGAAATAGATACAAAATCATATAAGTGTCCAAAAATTATACTATAAAATTTTCTATGCTCTACATGATGAGAACTATATAGTAAAAATGTTGTTTTGCACTAAAATAATCATTTTGCCCCTCATCATAAATAGACAAAGTTAAAATATTATAATTTTTGGGAATTATATGATTATATATATATTTTGTTAGAATATTTTATTGAGCACAGTGTGGACCAGCAAATTTGCAAAGAACTAGAGTGTCCTCTAGCAAATCGCTCTTTTTTCAGTGTCCAACAGCAAAGGGTGGCGATTGAATGTCTAGGAGCCAATTTCCCCTAATATATCTAGTATAGTTAGTTTGCTATTGAATTCATGCACATGTTCGTATAGCACTCGTCTACTTGATTGTGTGGCGAGTGGTAGGCAGTATGTAGGCGTGGTGGTTAGATACATTGATTATTTGTGGATGCCCCCATCTGTGCCAGGTCGTGGGGTAGATCGTGGATGTGACAGGTCCATTGAGTCCTCTGTAGGCCTACCCCGTGCAGTGGTTTGGTAGGAAGGGATTGTCAGGTTAAGGATATCTTGTTATATCTGAGGTTTTTGAACTCAACTCTTCATGTTCATGGCCCCATTGTGTTTGGGAATATTGGTAGTATTACTTAACAATGATTTCTAGATGTACTTGCACTAACTAGCGTAGCTTTGACGGTAGCTAGAATACTTAGGAGTTATTTCTTTATTACTTGCATTGGATGACGCTTGTGTAGTGACTAGAGTGCTATAAGAACTTTATCTTTATTATTATGATGACTAATCTATTGCCCTTATCATATATATATTTATCATGTGACTTACCCCTGTTAAGAGTAGAGTTCTTGATTGGTTAAATCCCTTCATTTATTTCATATGCATGTTATCAATACTATAGATTATCAGTTTAACTAGACCTTCTATTCACGGTCATTAGCGTCAACTTTTAATACAATTATAAACATGATAAAAGGATCAATCGCATGAAAATAATAGAAATATAGGGGGTTATCTAACAAATTCCATGAGTTTTGGTGTTCTGTTATTTTCCAGGGACTATTCTGGAAAAACATATAAAAGAAAGCAAATCAGGATAAATATCGGAATAAATCCGTGGGGAGATAGTTTCCATCGGACTCAGGAAGGACCCATAAGACAGCCGAAGGAAGCGGGGCCCGAGAGGCCGACTTGTGGGGCCGGCCGGCATGGGGCCATACCGGGCGGCACCCCCCTAGGCCCCCCTGCTTCCCTCTTCTGGAAGGTTCCTCCACCACCTTAGTGGAGTCATCTAGGCCCTACGTTAAGTTGGTTTGATCCAACAGCCGGCGTTCATTATCCCATCGGGCTATAAATAGAGGGTAGACCCCCCTGGAGGCATCCATCTCATCTCAGTTCATCCTAGTTCAATTTAATTCTTTCGAAGATCCATCATAGGTCAGAGGTGTCCCCCGAATGGACAACCTCTCTAGATATTAGTTCTTAGATCTAGATAATAGAGAGATGGAGAGTGAGGGATCAGTTGTGGGGGAGGTGTCGTCCTGTCGGTGGTTCTTCTTTGGCTTGTACTTCGGCGGGATCAAGCTCTTCTTGAGCTTGTTCTTGAGATGTCTTCAGTAATTGACTTTTGATGTAAGTAAGATTTTGTTTATATTGTTCTTCTGGTTCATGGCTCTTTTGAGGGCTCTAATCCTTATGCATACTTGGGTTAGAGTTTTATCGTAAGTGTAAGTGTGGTACTTAGACTTAGGTAAACATGAATGTCCTCTATATTCTGGACGGTGGTAGATCGCGTACGTGACAGGTGCGTTGAGTCCTCTATAGTCCACCTACCGTTTATAGGACCTCGTAGGCTATATAGTTATCTAAGTTGTGGCGTACTCTATTTGTGACCCTTATAGATAATGGCCCCAGATGAATCATAGAAGACATATATCTTACCCAAGTTAGAACTAGAAGACCTAAGTTATCCTCTCTATACTCCTATTATCAACCCTATCCTTGATTGTTGTTTCCAACCAAGTTATTTTTAATTTAGTATTTACCTTATACCTTAGTTTCTATCCTAGATTCTATCTACCCCTTTTGGATAAGTTACAACATAGTTGATCTCACACGTTTCCCTGTGGATACGATATTTAAAACCCCTCGGGTCAAAGCTACAACGGTATCCGTGCGCTTGCGGATTTATCTGTGTGCGTCTTAAAAATACCAACACCTTCCAGTGGTAAAAATATATATTGACAACCTGGTAATACTCTAGGTAAAATGCTACAATGGTGTATTAATTTGTCCGCTTGCAGAATCATTTGTTCTTTATAATTTCATATCTATTATTATTTATTTCTGCCTAGTCACACATAAAATAGAAAATTTTATAAGTACCATTAATTATTCCTAGCTCTATAATTAGGAATGACAACCTAGTTCCATGCTTAGGAGTATAAGGTAAAAGATAGTGGCTAGTTGATAAAGACAAATTAATTACATACCATACATTTTTGGCGTCATTGCTAGGAACCTCGGTTCTTGGTGATGACGTTAGAAATGTCAACAAGCATTTTTGGCGCTGTTGCCGGGAAGGTATATAAACTTAGGAAGTATTGATAACCAATTGCATATGAATAAAGATCGATTAACCAATTAACCTCTTACTCAAACAGGTTTACCCTTGTTTCTATCTATCTGTGTATCTTATACAGGGTAAATGAATGCACGGTTTTTCTCTTCCAGATAATTTCACTTCAAATCTAGAGAAACTCCTTCAAAGAAAGCCGAAGTTTGCACAAGTGAGGGATACTATTGAATCACAATCTGAAACACCCTCAGCTAAAACTCACTCTTCGAGAGAGGAAGCTCAAACATCTGAAGAAGAAGAACCAGAATCAAATTTAGCAATTGCTTTTGAAGCTATGGCTGAGAAGACATTGCGAGAGTTCTCTACCCCAACTACTACCAACATCCGCACTAGACCAGCAGTTAATGTGGAGATAATGAATTTGAGCTCAAGCCTGCTCTCATTACCATGGTTCAGGAAAATCAATTATGTGGAAAGGCTCATGAAGATGCAAGTGCACACTTACAACACTTTCTAGAAATCTTTAGCACCTTCACGATCAAAGGAGTATCGAGAGAACACGATCACTTGTTAGCCTCGCCATACATAGTCAAGAAGGGAGACCCAGGAATTCCAACCATTGAATGCACAATCATAAAGACAGTCTTCCTACGACCTTCTGCGACATAAGATCAGGGGTCAACATAATGTCAAAGGTAACCTATGATTATTTATTTGATGGTATACCATTATACTCAACCTACATGTAGTTGTAGATGGCGGACCTGACATACAGATTTCCCGAAGGCAGAGCAAAGAATGTGGCGGTAAAAATTCAAGATCCATATATTCCTATAGACTTTGTCGTTCTTGATATGTAGGATGAAGATGACATGACTATCATCCTGGGGAGGCCATTCCTCAACACTACTAGAGCTATCATCTTCATCAGATCTAGACAAATCCACTTCAACCTACCCTTTGGAAAGGTATGATGTAAATTCAATAGTTATAATAATCCTATGCAACCTAAGAAGCGATGCAACAGAAGGAGACGCCATACCGCCGTCAATCAACCTAACCGTTGAAGGATGAATGGGCGGATTATCCTGATGAAGTTTCAAGGTATGAAGACCGAGTCAATGATCAGGAACAAGAAGCAGTAAAGGAACCCTACTGGAGCGAATAGGAGAAAGAAGCTGAAAGGATGGACCAACTTGCAAAAGAAGAAGCAGAAGAAACACGAGTACAAGCACAACAATGGTTGGGAGGAGAACAAAGATGCACCACAAGAAAATGAGGAATCGTCTGAGTCTACCTCAAATGATAAATCAAACAAGTATGTACTCTCTCCTATCTAATCTTATCGGTAGACTATAAATTCTGATCCTTTGCCACAAGGTAAAAATGATAGTTACCTAATTAGTTATTATTAATAATCTTTATCACCTTTATCTTTTCGCATATTAAATGAAAACAAAATAATTATTTATTTATTATTGCATCGTAAAAATACTAAGCCCCATGTGAGAGAACTTATGGTAATACCATAAGGGAATTTACTGTGGTGCCATAAAAATAATTTTATTTTTGCTTGCATTATAAAATAGAAAATCCTAAAAAGACTATTCAATCCCTGCTAGAATATATTAAAGTTTAAATTAGCTCATGAGACTATTCAATTACTCTTTTGGTTGACCGCTAACCCATATCATAATAAAGCCTCAAGTTTTGTTTGTTCTTGTTGGAGTATAACCATGCATGATTGAAAGCACCAAGGAGGAGTGGAAGGCTACTTCCAAAGATCATTCAACTCAACCATAGCAAAATCAAGCTTGGGGAGGGCACCCCTAGTTATTAGGTAAGTATACCTATGCTATTTATTGAGTCTATCTTATAGTCATAAAAAAATATTAAAAATATGTGAGCACATGAAGGTTCACCATAGTATCATAAGAAAATTTAAAATTGCCAAAAATATATGGGCACATGAAGGTTCATGTCTGTCGAGTCTTAAGAGTCCTAAATAAAGATATGTTTAGTTAGGGCGTGTGTTTAATTTGCTTAGAGTTAATAAAAGCTATGAACAATAATTTCATCTTTGAGATGATGAATAGTTGCTCTGCCGTAATCCCTTTTAAGTACCTAGTTTTCAACCTTAAATTCTCCTAAGTTTTGGTTAAAACTGCTTTGATTTGAGAAATTGCTCTGAACCTGAAACTTGTGGAGGCATATACTTAAACCAAGTCTAGGTGGTTGGGAGATATTACATAAAACTCTAGCTGCTATTTATCTTACTGCTAGCAATACTAAGTTTTGGTGATTTATCTTTTGAAAATTTAAAATCTTACATGATGAGCTCTTGTATGACAGTTCAAATTCCTACCAAAGCCATATATTTATATACAACTAGATTAGGAAGACTACTTCATGCTACATGTCTTTGTATTGAGTGTTGTCAACCTTTAGACCCTGTGGAGAGTCTCGTCATGCTTTTAAATCAAGATCACGTACACACCACCCAAATATGCACTAATCTACACTGGAGTAGTGGCAACAACATGTCATTCATCCACTAGAAAAAGTTCTTATTCTTACTGTCGGATACCTGAGAATAGGGTACCCTAACTCCGCGCTTCGCGAAAACAAAAACCACCCTATAATCCTCCCTCCAACTCAAAAAGGCTCTCCGCCGCGTCCGAGCCAGGGCGGCGTCATCCGTGACGTCATTTACCCTCGGGGGCTCTCCGCCCCATCCGAGGGCAACATCAACACCCTCGGAGGCCCTCCGCCTCGTCCGAGCTAGGATGATGTCACCCCTGACATCACCCCCCTCCCTTGAAGGCTCCGTTGTCATGGCCGACCTAGGGTGCCTTGGCCTATAGTCAAAAAGTCCACAGTACCGCTCGTCCTTGGGGATGGGTCTTCTAGTCACGATCGCCATGCCTACCCGTGTCGAGTCCCTGCGGTACAAGCTTCTGAGCTGTCTAACCACCGATTGACACTCACCATGCTCGCGCCATGCCTTCACCGGATGCTTGAACAAGGATTAGGGCGCTCTCAGCCCTGTATGACGAAACGTGGGGGTGCCTAGCCCTGTGCTGCCAACCCTCGCCCACGCCCTAATCAGGGAACAGGGACGTCTCTGATCACAAGATGCATGGCTAGAACTCCATCAAGGACGAATAGGATCCCCACGGCATGTCTATAGGCACAGCCCTCCCCGGGAAGGAAGGCAGACTGAAGCCCGAAGCGCTCCCAAGTCATCAGCCCATACCGAGCCCACATTCTCTCTCTCTCCACATTGTACTCTGCCATCTCTCCCTACGTATAAAGGGGAGAATGGACCCCCAATCTTTCTCTTTGGACACTCTAGTTCACACACACACACACTTGCATCCACGCTAGCACACACCAGAACCAAGAACCTCATACGCACGAGACCTGGGAATCCGCTTCCCTCTCTCCATTTGCTTGTAGCTCCCCTCTACGAGCACCACCCGTGCTGGGTAACATGATCTCGCGACAAACTGGACGTAGGGCATTCGTGCCTGAACCAGTATACATCTTATGTCCTCCTAGTGCAACCATTCGATCTTTGACACTCTTAGAAATTTACTCGTTGGCTGTCTACACCCGCCATTTTAGACACTGACAGTTGGCGCGTCAGGTAGGGGAACTTTGCGTGTCACCCGCATTTCCGAGTTTCGGATGGCATTACGTCACATTGATTTTGCGCCAGGCTCCATCGTTCGTTTTGGCAGCCTGGACTTCCAGTGCCATGGGCAGGGGGCCGACCTAGTTCTCCGTCGCCCCACGACATCCTCCGCGGTAGCCGTGGACGTTGTCTCGGCATCCATGGCCCACCTTGGCCTGCTCCCTCCGGGGGGCGAACCGCTCAGGGGACAGCCATCCCACGAGCTGACTACCCCGAGTTTGAGTGCCGGCTCGACACCCTAATGGGTCCCCAGCCAACCTAGGGGTCCCTCCACAACCTCTACTTCGCATTCGCCAACATAACGACGCAGCTCGTAAGAGGACAACCACTCTCCCCCGAGCTCATCTCGGCGTCCGCTCCGAGGGCGCTACCATACGACACGCGGAACGCTGCCGCGTCTTACTCGGAGGCGATGGCCGCGGGCTTCCGTGCTGACCTCGCGGAAGGGACATGCATCGGGCTCGCGTCACACCACCTCCGGCCCGTCTCCGACCTCCTCACAAGTTCAGAGGCCACCTCGTATGTAGACTCCAGCTGCGGGAGCATCGATCCCTGGGAACCTCTAGACTTCGAAGGTCTGGAGGATAAGGAGGCCTTCTATGGCTTCTTGCACACCAGTGATTACTTGCTCGGATCCCGATCGAGCGATGGTAGCACTGGCCACGGACGTGAGTGCTTCAAGTGCGACTCCCCACCATGTGGAGTGGCCATCGACGCTACCCTCATTGAGGACGGGATGACGACGACGTCCACACACCCGTGGATGGGGCGGAGCCATCCTCGCCCGTGCCACGGGGCGACCCGCAACCTTCGGACCCCAGGCAGCGACAGCTTAGCGATCTCTGCAACATGGAGCAGCAGCTCGCGGAGGGTCAGCGACGGGTAACGTTCGTGCGTGAAAAGCTCGAGCGCGAAACTGCTAGGGCCTTCGAAGAGCCTCGCGCTTGCAGGGTGGCCCACACAGTGCACCAATGCATCATCAACGACAAACACGAGACGCCGCAGTTCGCGCGAGCAAGTCTAGAACATCGTGGCAGCAGCAGTTTTGCTGCGCAACCTCCCGGTTCCCAACACTCCCGAGGGGAAACTCGTCCACGACGAGCTAAGATCCTTTCTGGAGCGCGCCGCGGTCCAGCAGGCCGAGAGTTTTGCGTCGCGAAGACGCGGGCTCAGCTCTAGCCAGCGAGCCGACCCGGCACCCAACGACTGCGAGGGCTCGGTTCATCAGGCCCCCACGTCGGACGCACGCCGACGCCCAATGGTCCACGCCTACGTGGGCGACAAGCGCGACGCGTGTGACACGCTCGACGCGCGTAAGCACGCCAAGCGGGATGGCACGAGCAGAGGCTACCACGTTCGTCGGGGCGGTCGGTACGACAGCGAGGAGGATCGATCCCCCTCCCTCGAACCCGCGGGTCCCCTGGCGTTCGTCCGTAGCATCCGCCTCGCACCCTTCCCACAACGCTTCCGACAACCTGCTAACATCATCGGGTACTCTAGGGAGACGAACCCTGGGCTCTGGCTCGACGACTACCGCCTCGCCTGCCAGGCCGGTGCCTCGGACGATGACGAGTTCATCATCCGCAACCTGCCTCTCCACCTCTTGGATTCGACTCACATGTGGCTCGAACATCTACCCCCCAACATCATCAATGGGTGGAGTTCTCTGCGGCGGGCCTTCGTCGAGAATTTCCAAGGCACCTACATGCGCTCGGGGAACCCCTGGGACCTCCGCAGCTACAGGTAGAAGTCGGACGAGTACCTCCGGGACTATATCCATCGCTTCTCCTAGAAGTGCACGAAGCTCCCGACCACGGCCAACACGGATGTGGTTGGGGCATTCCTCGCAGGCACCACCTGCAAGGAACTGGTCCACGAGCTGGGCTGCAGCAACCCTCGCACCACTGAGCGCCTCCTCGACATCTCCACGAGCTACGCGTCGGGTGAAGAGGCAGTCGGTGCGATCTTCCCCTCCGAGAAGGGGAAGGCCAAGAGCGCGGGCGACGTCGGCGAGGGCGCCTCTAACCGTGCCCAAGCCCAAAACAGGAAGAAGGGCAAGCCGCAGCATGGCGGCGACGACAACATGGTGGCGGCGGCGGATCGCAGGACCCCTCGTCCCTAGGGCGGGAAGAAGGGAGGGCCGTTCAATGACATGCTCACCAAGCCGTGCCCATATCACAACGTTCCGTTGAAGCACACACTCCAGGAGTTTGACATGATGGCCAGGTTCTTCTCAGTCGCCCCCAAGAAGGACGACTAGCCGAAGCAGCCGGAGGGCAAAGACGGGGACGGGGGTCATGAAGACTCCTACCCCCACGTGAACAAGTGCCTCTTGATCTTCGGGGCTCGGAGGCCTACGGCTGCAAGCGCCGGCAGAAGATGGAGCGGCGCGAGGTCTTCACAGCCGCCCCGGCGACCCTGATCTTCCTCGACTGGTCAGAGTCCAACATCATGTTCGGACATGACGATCACCCGAGCCACGTTCCCCAACCGGGTCGCTACCCACTCATCGTGGATCCAATCATTGGGAATGTGCACTTCACCAACTGACTGATGGAAGGGGAAGCAGCCTCATCATCATGTACCACAACGCCTTTGAGGCACTGGGGATACACAGGGAGAAGCTCCGATCATCGGGGGCTCCATTCTAGGGAATCGTCCCCGGAAGGCAAACAATCCCTCTGGGGCAGATCGATCTGCCCATCACATTCGGGGAGCCGGATAACTTCCGGAGCGAGCTCCTCACCTTCGAGGTCGTGGCCTACCATAGAACGTACTACACGGTGTTGGGGAGGCCATGCTACGCGAAGTTCATGGCTGTCCCCAACTACACCTACCTCAAGCTCAAGATGCCGGGGCCGCACGGCGTCATCACGGTTACCTCCGAGCTCAAGGTGGCGTACCAGTGCGAGGTAGATTGCTGTGAGAATGCCATGGCCGAGGTGCGTAGGGAGGAACTGGTGGCGGCGATCGAGGCCGCCGACAAGATGGACGTCGACCCCTAGAGCGCGAAGAGCTTAGACGCCCGCATCACCAACAGCTACGTCATTTTTCTAATTTTATTAAGTGTACCTAGCGCATTGTACATACACATGTAATCTTTTTTAAGCGAAAAGTTCAAGGAATAAAAATGCGGGAACTCTCGGACTAGTCGCTTAGTAAGGTGCACTCTCGGCGCGGGCCAAAGCAAACCTCGCTCGGGGGCTGGAAAGGGGGAACCCCCTGTTTTTCTCTCCCAAAAAAACTTTTTGCGCAAAAACTCCGCATCTTTGCCCATTGAACGAAAACTCCGCCTCTCCCGGCCAAGAGAAGAAATCTCACCGGGCCGCGGCAACGGGCCGAGAGGTACTCTGGACCCCTATAGCCAAGTACTCTCACCCAGCTGCCCACCCGAGCAGATCAAACCTCCTACTAGGAAAAGTAGAGCAAGTAGATCGAAAAAATGGCGGAAACCAGAAAACAAGAAAACTTAAAACGAGCTCACTAGGAGCAATCGAACTTGTCCGGAGCCCTCCAGGGCGCATCGTAGCAAAGGTTAAATTAAGTTTTTCTTACAAGGGCCCTCAGCCCTGATCACTGACCACGCAAGGTCACTCCTCTGGCGGTGAGAAGATCTCATCCTCAAGCTTGGTGGCTAAAATCATCGCAGGCTCCTCTACGGCAGCTACGACCTGGTCGAGCAGGTCCTCCGGGGCATCCTGGGGGTAACCGTCGCTGACGAGCGTAGGGGTCACAGCGTCGTAGAGGCAGGCAGCGATTGCCATCGTGCGATGGACCCCGACGCGCAGGGCCTCCCGGATCCGAGTTTCGGCCCGCTCCTAGAGCAGGCCGACACGGTTCCTAGCCGCGTCAGGTCTGTCCCTTACCCTGTTCGTATTTCTTAACGCACACAGATAAATCTTCAAGTGCACGGATACCGTTGTAGCTTTCACCCGGGAGTATTCCAAAAGGGTATCGATTTCCACGGGGAACGCGAAGTGAACTTGTTAAGAACTAAGAACGTCCAAGGACAGATAAGATAGAATATTTTGGTAGTAGATAAGATAAATGGGTAGAGAATGATAAATAGGTAAATAAGGATAACTAGGTCAAGAGAGATTTTAGAGTTTTCTAAGGGGTTCTATCTAATCAAAGGCCCACGATACTCTACTTACTTTGGAGCAACAGTACCTTCCCAACTCTCGACAAAGACTGGGAAAAAGGTAGTCGGGGGGGGGGGGAGACTTCCAAAAGTTGTATGAAAACACCAACCCAAACGTGGTGGACTACAAAGGCCTTAGAGAGCTGTCACCCCTGGGGCTACCACAACTATCCGTAGGATTGGGCGCAAACTCAGGTAAACTCTAGTCTAGACACCACATCTACACTATCGCTTACTACTCTAATTTCAATTGTAAACTAGAGCACTCAATACGAGCGGAGATCTCATAAATAGAATAAAGTAAGAACTAAAATAAGATACTTATAAATAATAAATGAAGAACCTAGAGATTGCTCAGAAATAGATGCTGCAAAAGTACAATGTTGAGGAAGATCCGACAGATCTGGCTCCTCCTAGCTCTCTCCTCCTCTCTCTCACCTCTAATTACAACTAGACGAACTAGAACTAGAAGAACTAGATCTAAACAACTAGAGGGACCTCTCTCCTTCTCTACATCTAATTTGAAACCCTAGCTTTTGCTCTGGAGAAGAATAATGAGATGAGATGATCCTCAGGGGGGTGGGGCCTTGCTTATATAGCCTCGTCAAATGAACGTGGGCCCTTGGATCAAACCGACCTATATGAAGGGTTTAGATTCATCCTCAAAGGCAGTGGAGCACGATCCGCGAAGTGGAGCCTGATTGGCTGCAGGGGCAGGGCGGGTGCCCTGGCTCCGGGCTCGTTTGGCCTCCTATTCGTTCTGGTATTTCCTGGAACCTTCTAGAGTACAGAAAATTGTGCGGTTGATAATTATCTCTATGTAAACATGACATGTGGGCCTTTCCTGGGTATTTCCTGGTAACCTCCTGCAGAAATAGACATTCACCAAAACTCATGGAATTCTGTTAGTATAAACCCTAATTCTAGCTATGGGTTTCATTTAGATCCTTTTCCTTGTTTAGTTGACTGTTAAAATTGGTACTTAAGGACCGTCAACAACTCCCCCAAGCTTACCTTTTGCTCGTCCTTGAGAAAAGATGAACTCAATGATGGATCAGGAGTTGCTACAATGCTTTCACGCCTTAACGGTACACATGCTTTAAAACAAGAATTCTCCTCTGGATTAGAGTAAACTATTCTGACTTTCAAACATACCCATATCACTTAGGTCTTGAGTAATTGAAAAGTAGAATGATCCAGCCAAGTACTATGTCTCAAGCTCTTCACTTTACCTTCATCCTGGAGTTTTGCAAAGTTTTCAAAATAAAACTCAAAGTCTCTTTTGTATGACCCTCTCAAGTCTCTCTATATGTGGTATTTGTGGATCCTCACCAAGGCAACAATGGTGTTATGCCTTCTCTCAAAATATGTATTATTTTTGGAACAGGCAAAGTAACAATGTGCCTTCTCTCTCTCACACTATAACTAATAGGAAATATATGGAGTTCATAGGTGGGGAGAAACAACGCATACATACTTGCAAAGCATATATTGTAAAGACAAACAATGGATCTAGAGAAACAGGTCATACAATCAAATCAAGATGTGCATGTGTATGGGGTATATGGTGGATGTATGAGGGTGAACATGTGGTGGATAATGGTGTATGGTGTATATATGAGGGTGTATGATGGAAACCTATTTTTACTCTGCTCCTTGAGTACATATATACATACATCTCTCTTTTGGAACTTGGAATTTTGAGAGAACTTGGGCTTTCTTTTTTTAGAGAGAGGCGGACATCTAAGTACCCATTATTTTGATAGGACACTTGTCCATGTTTTACTCTCTTTATTTATTTTTATTTATATATATATATATATATATATTTTGCACAACCCCAAGTCTCTTAATATAATAACACTTTTGAGAGATGATAACAAGGAAATCTTTGGAGCAGTTACATTTGTGGTAATGAAATATATGGATAGGTGGAGAACTGGGATATTTTTGGTTACTTACTCCCAAGGTAGGAGTAGAGCATTTTTCTAGTGGATCTGAATGACATATATGTGGATGCATACTTCCAGGATAGAAGTTGCATATATGAGTGGAGTGTACGTGATCTTGATTTTAAAAGCATGACAAGTCTCTAAGGGTCAACAAAGCTTGACAAAACTCAATGCAAATACAAGCAGTAAATATGATAGTGAATGTTTTCCTAATCTACCAGGCATGTATATATGGTTGTGGTAGGAATTCAAGCTCTCGTCATACAGAGACTCATCATGTAATATTTTTAATTTTCAAAAGATAAATTTTCCAGAACTCCAGTATTGCTAGGAACAAGATAAACAGTAGCTCAACTTTCTCATATCATACCTATCAACTACCTAGACTTAGCTCAAGCATTCGCAACCCACAAGTTTCAGGTTCAGAGCAAATCTTCATGTCAAAACAGTTATATCTAAAACTCGGGAGAATTCAAGGCTGAAAACTAGGTACTTGAAAGGAATTATGGCAGAGAAACTATTCATCATTTCCATAGAGTTATCTTTAGAGTTCTTCATTTTACTATTAACAACTTCTAAACACACTTATTATGATTACTAAATAGGAAACTCTATTAAGGATAAAGTAGACAATGAAAAGTTTCTAAGTTGTAACTCTTATGATTCATAATTATTTAAGTGTGAACCTTCATGTGCTCACATTTTTTATTTGAATTAATTTTAATTAATAAAAGTAAAACTAAGAGGATAAGGATACTTACCTGGATACATGGGGGTGCTCTCCCCCAAGCTGGATGTTGACATAGTCATTCATTGTACTTCACTTCTCTGGGACTTCAAAGATGATGTAGTTGAACTTCTCAAAGTGGATGAAGTTATCTAATCCTGTCTAGTCTTTCCAAATCCTACTAAACTCAAATAGACAACAAAGCTCGTGGAACAGATTAAGCATTAGCGGTAAACCATTTATGCCTTGATTGTCTAGAGCCTTGCAGAATTCTTCTATTCAATATATTTTTATATTTTCAATTTTATATGCAAATGACTAATGCAATATTTTTTATTGCCTCCACAGTAAGTAGTTGGAAGACTTATTCACATGGGGCTTAAAGGTTTTTCTTTTTATAATGTAATGCAGTGCAATAATATAGATATGATATGATTAAGATGATTATGCAATGGATTATACTAAGGATGATATATGAATAGTGCCATAAATACTCATGGAAAGTAAATATGCTAGAGTGCAACTAATGCAATGTAGAGAAATAAATATGTAGATAACTTATCGAGTTTACCTTCCGGCTAAGGTTCAGAGTTTTAGGTCCGTTAAACCAGACCTATCTTCTGGTTCAAATGTCTTAAGGAGCATGGTCCACTCCTGATGAATACTTGGATGTTTGCTCTTCTTGTGTTGGTGTTTCCGATGAAGTCTCTTTCCTCTGCCACACTTCCTTAGTCTAAGGTTCTGCTTCTTCTTTCCTCTGTAGTAGGTGATACATCCTCTGTTGGTGGTACGACTTCTTTCTTAGGAGTACTCTTATCTTTATTATTGAATTGATCTTCATATCTTGTTAATTCTCCTAGATAGTCTCTCCATCCATCCTTGGTGGCTTGTTTCTTATCTTTAGAAAATTGGAAGTGGATGATTTCATGGAGATCATTGCACTAGTGGTTTTGAGGAAAGATCTTCCTCGAATGAGGTGGACTTCATCTTCATCTCTCATATCCAGAACCATGAAGTAACGTGTGTTTTGCAGAGGCAAAAGTTGATTAGTTAAGTCATATGTGATGAAAAGTAAATGAGCTTTATGGTATTCATGCCCCCAAGATGGATTTTGTTTCAGTTTTTAAAGGATGAAGCTCAAGGTTGAAGACTAGGCTAGTACTTAGTGCCACTATGGTGTGAGAAGGGCACTAAGTATAGACTAGGGCTTTGTTTTTTTTCCTTTGGCCGTACTATTAAGGGGGGTATGAGATTAGTAGCTTGACCTAGGAGAGTTTAGGAATGTTGGTGTATGCACACTTGTCAAACCTATTCCTAGATTACCTACAACTAGCCCTTGAGATTGTAGGAGCAAAACCCCTTCACAAGACTTAGTGACAAGAAGTGAAGAAGGGGGTTAGAGAGGCTTTGGACGAGTCTGCCTTAGAGGCATCGAACCATTGGAGGTTGTTCGATGGCCTATCTTAGGCAGAGAGCAGAGAAAGGAGTTCCGAACAACCTATCTGGAGGGCTCCAAACCAATGGTGATTGGTCCGGTGGCCTGTGAGTTGCAGCCGAGCCGAAGGAGAGGCTCCGAACTAGTCCGACGCACAACGGTAAGGTTCAGAACGTCAGATTTAGCGTCGGACCTCGTCCGGTGCTGAGCTCCGGACTATTCCAAGTAGTCCGGAGGTCCTTTGAGCATTGAAGTCCCTATTGGGTTTGTGAGCTCCAGACCATGGTGTTTGGTCCGACGGACCCGATAGTGGCCCGGTCCGACGATTCGTAGGAAAGTGCGAAAGCACATAACGACTAGTTTGGAAGGTGGGGGTTATATATAGTTTCCTATCTTGTCCAAGTTAGCTCTATTGACCATTGTTTCAGTTGAAGGAAGCTTGAGAGAGTTCTTGAGAGACCAAGAGCTTAGTGAGGAAGAGATTTGTGAGATCCAAAGCTTGTTCTTCCTTCCTAGGGTGATTAGTAGTGACAAGTGTGCATCCATCTACCTTCCTAGCCTTGAATGGGTAAAGTGAAGGTCTTGTGCTTGTTACTCTTGGTGATCGATAACACCTAGACGGCTTGGTGGCGATTGGAGGCTTGGTGACCACCGGGAGCTTGTTGGTGGCCCTCCTCCACATGTTGTGATTAGTTGTGGGCGATTCACCGAGCTGGAGCGATGAAGAATCAGCCCATAGAGAGCACTTGGTCCTTGCGCGGATCAAGGGGGAGCAATACCTTGCAAGGTGCTCCAACGAGGACTAGGGAGGAGTGTCGACTCCTTGATACCTTAGGAAAACATCACGTGTCACCCTTGTTTCTTCTCCCTATCTCTTTACTTCCCATATTTACATTCCACACTTGTTCTTACTCTTTGAACTAGAATTGTGTATGGTGTACTTACTTTTCTATGACTTGCTACTGCTTTCCTAGCTAGGACACACTTGTAGGCACTAGGGAGTGATTGGCATTTGGTTAGATTTTTATATTTGATTTGGAAATCAAAAACAAGCCCAACTCACCCCCCCTCTTGGGCATCTTGATCCTTTCAATTGGTATCGGAGCCTCGTTGCTCTAAATTAGGCTTCACCACCTAGAGAAAGATGTCCACAGGGATGGTCCACCACCATTCTTTGATGGTGAGGACTCTCCTTATTGGAAGGTGCGCATGGAAGCCTATCTAGTGGTCGTGGACGTTGGTGTTCTCAAAGCCACCACTTTTGGTGGATCTTACTTCACCGAGGATCCTTTCTTTGAGAAGCACAATGCCAAGGCGAAGAATATCCTCTTTCGTGGCATTTGCAAGGATGTCTTTAACCGTGTGCATAATACCAAAGATGCATATGAGTTATGGACCACTATTTGTGCAGTCCACAAGGGCACAAAGAGTGAGCGTGAGGAACACTATCACTTGGTCATGGCAAAGTTGAACCCCTTTACTATGCTTGCCATTGAAAATGCAAATGAATGTACTCACGACTCAACATTCTTGTAGAGGAATTGAATGAACTTTGGGCTCACCCAAATGTCTCCATCCGTTGTGGTGAGAAAGATACTATGTGTGCTCCCCATTGACAAATATGGGAACATAGTGACCGTTCTTCACCAAGGCAATCTCTCTACATCAACTCCTACTCAAATGTTGGGGGAGATCAATGCCCATGAGATGTACATGAAGATCAATGATGGCTCATCTTCCTCCACAAAGAAGAAAGAGAAGGAGAAGGACTTGGCTCTCAAAGCTACCACCAAAGAGAAGTGCAAGATGCAAGTGGTGGTTGAGAGCTCAAGTGATGATGATGAAGACAACATCGCTCTCATGGTGAAGAAGACTACCAAGATGTTGAAGAGGCTAAACAAGAATGGAGTCAAGTTTGACTCAAAGAAGAAATTCTTTACAATCTCTTCAAGAAAGCCACTCTCCAAGATGGATTGCTACAGTTGTGGCAAGCTTGGTCACTTAGCTCATCATTGCCCTGAAGAGAAGAAAGACAAGTTTAAGAACAACAAGTTTAAGAATAACAAGGGCGACAATCCTGATTCAAGTGATGAAGACAAGAAGCAAGACAAGCCATTAAAGAAGAAGAACTTCAACTTCCACAAGAATAAGAATGGCAAGGCTTATATTGTTGGTGATTGGCTCACCGACATAGAAGACTCAAGTGACTCCTACGATGATGAGAGTGAAGATGAAAAGGTAGCCGCTCTTGTGATTAGGACTTCTCTTCTGCCACCACTTGCACTATCTTCGGGCTCATCTACACACCTATGCCTCATGGCAAAGGGTGACTGGAAGGTACAAAGTGAGGATGAGGGGAGTGATAGCTCTAGTGATAGTGATGATGTGTTTGAGGAACCTTCCTATGGTCAAATGATGAAAAATAACAAATACAATAAAATCATAAGGAAGTACAAAGCTAAAAATGGATCACTAGAGGAAGTCAAAGAAAACTTGTATGCCAAGCTTGATGCTTTAACTAGTGCTAATGATGAACTAAAACTTGAGAACAAAGCTCTCTCATCTAGCACTAAGGAGCTCAAAGCCTCACTCAAGCAATTAAATGAGAAACATGATAAGCTTGAAAGGTCATCCCAAGAGCTCCAAACAAGGTATAACTTGCTAAAAGATGACTACACCAATGTTAAACTTGAACATGGAACTCTTGTGGTTGCAAATCAATTGCTTAATGATGATCTTGCTGCACGTGATGCTACTAACCCTCTTGTGAAGCTTGATGTAGCTACTTCTTGTGATGATTTGATTGATGTTGTGGCTTGTGAGCAAAGTGCCAAGTGTAAGGGCAAGAAGATTGTTGAGGCGAACAAGTATGATGATTATGTCAACATGATAGATGAGAATGCAAAGGTCAAGTAAGAACTCATCAACCTCAAAACCAACAAGCCCATTGTGATCAAGCCACAAAATGAAGAAGAGAAAGATGCTACTCTATTGATTGACATCTTGAGAGAAGAGAATGCAAGGCTAAAGAATGATAAGATCAAGCTTGCAAGTGGGATGGAAAAGTTCACCAAGGGCCACAACCTTTAAAGTGAGCTCTTGATGAACACCGTGATGAAGAATGACAAGATGGGAGTTGGGTTCAAGGAAAACCAACTCATGAAGGCTAAAGTGAAGATTGAAGACAAGAAGGTGTTTTGAGTGTGGTCAAGTTGGACATTTTGCAATTGAGTGCACCACTTCTCACCGCCAACCAATGCCAAAGCACACAAGGCCCTTTGCTCATAATGCACATTATATCATCAACAAAGATTCCAAGGGTAGACCTCAAGTGGTGTTTCTTGATCCACCTATGAAGAATAAGCCTAGAGTACTTTGGGTTGCTAAGGAGTTGGTTAACAAGGAAATGGGGCCCCGCTATCAGTGGTGTTGATGGTCCTTAACGTCAACTTTATAAGCAATTCTAAATTAAATAAATGGATCAATCAAATATAATATCTAGAAATATAGGGTTGTAATTAACAATTTCCATGAGTTTTGGTGTTTCATTATTTTCCAGGGACTATTCTAGAAAAGAGAATAAAGGAAAGAAAATTGGAGAATATATCGAATAAATCCCGTGGAGAAACACCTGCCATTCTACTCAAGGAGGATCCCGCAAACACTGGAGCAAAGTGGGGCCCCAGAGGATGACCTGTGGGGCCGGCCAGTCAGGTGTTGGGCTGGCCAGTCAGGTGTTGGGCCGGGCGGCCACCCCCTGGGCCCACTGCCCGCCGTCTTCTGGAAGATTCCTCCACCGCCTATGAGGAGTCATCTCAGCCCTATGTGAAGTCGGTTTGATCCAACGGTTGTCGTGCATCCCACCGGACTATAAATAGGAGGGCATACCTCCTTGGAGGCATCCCATCTGAATCTTAGAAAAAGGTCTTACTCTTATACTGAGAGTAACCACCACCAAAAATATTCATTCTGTTTCTGTCATTCATCTAATAAATGCTCCAAAATTCTTGTTATATTCTCTCAGCAATTTTTCTTGGTAATAGAGATATGAGCTATGCAAAAAGCTATCTAAAAAAAGAGAGGAATTAAAAATGGACAAGTGTCTGATGCACCTCTCAGGAAAAATAAATAAATAAATAAGATAGCTCATACTCTCTAGCCATGTTGTTCAAAATCCAAATCCAAAATAGAATTAGGTTTTCGCCATCACCATCATTATCACCATTACCACCATCATTACCATCACCACCATATATCCACCATATCCATACACCTGCACATCTTGACTTGATTGTATGACTTGACTCTCTGTGGATCTATTGTTTGACTTTACAATATATACAAAGTAAGTATGCTAAACCTTATTAAGCCATTCCTATGAACTCCACTGTATTTACTAGTATAGGAGGGCATGACATTATTATTGCCTCAGTGAGATCCACAAATACCACATACATAAGAGACTTGAGGGTGTCATACAATTAAGCTTTGAGTTTTATTTCAAAAACCTTGCAAAACCCAGAATTTTGGTAGAGTGAAAAGTTTGAGACATAGTGCCTGACTCGATTACTCTGTCTTTTGATTGCTCAAGACCCAAGTGATAGTGAAAGTCCCATAGTTAAAGGTAATACGGGTGAGTTCGAAAGATACAGTAATTTTTGCTAATTCATAGAAGAATTTTTGTTTGAAAACATGTGAACTTATGAGGTGTGAAAGCATTGCAGCAACTCCTAATCCAAGTTTATTAGGAAGGCTTTGGTTAGGGACTAGCAAAGGGTAAGCTTGGGAGAGCTTGTTGACGGTCCTTAGCGTCAACTTTATAAGCAATTCTAAATTAAATAAATGGATCAATCAAATATAATATCTAGAAATATAGGGCTTTAATTAACAATTTCCACGAGTTTTGGTGTTTCATTATTTTCCAGGGACTATTCCAGAAAAGAGAATAAAGGAAAGAAAATCAAGAAGATATCGAATAAATCCTGCGGAGAAACACCTGCCATTCTACTCAAGGAGGATCCCACAAACACTGGAGCAAAGCGGGGGCCCAGAGGATGACCTGTGGGGACGGTCGGCTAGGTGTGGGGCCGGGCGGCCACCCCCTGGGCCCGCTGCCTGCTGTCTTCTAGAAGCTTCCTCCACCGCCTATGAGGAGTCATCTCAGCCCTACGTGAAGTCGGTTTGATCCAACGGTTGTCGTGCATCCCACCAGACTATAAATAGGAGGGCATACCCCCTGGAGGCATCCCATCTGAAGCTTAGATCATTTGGAGATCCATTCAGTTTAAGTCATAGAGATCTAGTCATCCAAAGCCATAAACCCTAGTTTATCTAGAGCACTTCCTAGTTCATAGCATAGCCTTGTTAGATTCGAGAGTAGAGGAAGTCAAGATTCGATCTTGGACTCCTAACGTTGTCAAGAGATTGGAGTCTAGGACATTTCTTATTCTCTTATTCTCTTTTAGTATTTATCTGCAGTTGTATGATATTTATAGGCAACACTATTCTTCATTAATATGTTCTTGTTTACTTTGTTCATTGTCTACGTTAATATATCTAGTATAGTTAGTTTGCTATTGAGTTCATGCATATGTTCGTATAGCACTCTTTATTCGGTCATATGGCGAGTTTTATTTGTTTATTCAATTTAAAAAGGAAATAAGGGAAATGTAAAGATAAATGTATCGGAAAAGAGGAGGAAGCGTGGCAAACTAGTCAGGAGAGCTGTAGATGAGCAGTGCATGCTAGCAGGTGGCCCTGGAGGCTTTTGGTGGGGTCTGATGACCCCACCTGATGTCTCCTTACCTCTAAAGATGTTAACGACATTGACCATTTTCTGTTTGGGCACAATTGCACTTCGGCCGACGTCGTTTTATAGCCGTTGAGGCTCAAATTTGACGTGCTGAATCTCCAACTGATGTACACCAGTTTGGCATGCCCAACTTTGTTAAACTGAAAAATGGTATGTCGCCCGACGTCTCCCCCACACTGAATATAAGCCTGAATAACACAGAATTGCAACCATCAATTGCAGGGGCTATGCTGGTGGCAACACACCAACAGAACCAAGGAAACTTTATTTTATTCATCATTAGGCACTTGTTACATAAGGGGAAAAATGAAAGTAAACCTATCTAATGCCTAATGTGTGATGTGCTCAAGGAGAAGGAGGGCGGAGGACATCCTCGTGCCCTATGGCCTGCGCAAGGCATCTAAACTTTGCATTGGTGCTAATGCGAAGGGCACATAAATTATCTTCTAAAGACATATGCTCCATATTATCTTTCGCTAGCCTCTCTTCTAACTCCCTATTACTCTCCCTAAGATTTTCCACAACTTTAAAGAGCTTTTCCATGTCTCTCTTTTCTACAAAGGCGTCATCCTCGAACTGGCCCAACGAGCCGTTGATGGAGGGCGGATCACACCTTCTCCTCATCCTAGGAGAACTTGCCAACTCCAATGACTCCCGCAACTTCTGCTTTTCCTTGGATGCGATTGGCGGGATGAGCACCTTCCCACGCCCCAGACTAGCACCGATGGTCTAGTGGTTCTTCATCATCGTGGGTGTCGAGGGGGAGTATGACAAGGAGTACTCTGGCCCCGTCATGTCACCCAAAGAGATGGTGATGGCCTTCTTCATTGCCACCATAGGACCCTTCCCCTTGGGCGCCAATTGGCCTGTGGTAGGCCTCCTAGGCGTGGTAGACCAAGCAGGCTCATTTGCGATGATGCGGCAAGGCGACATGGACCTCGCAGCAGAGCGGGGACCTCTGGAGGGGGAGGACAAGGTCGGTCAACCCCTTGGAAGGTTGCCCAACCCCCCTCTGGACACTAAGAACCCCCCTGGTGGTGGCTCCATGGCCAGGGGCACCGCATCAACGACTTTGACCACCATTGCTGAGGTCTGGCCCTCCGGATTGATGAATGGAGCACCGGATGAGCCTTCTTTGTGTGGAACAAGCAGCAACATGGTGAGAGCCATGGAGTGGTGGTAGTATGGTGGATCAAGAAGAGAGAAAGGTTGCTGGTGAAGAAGAAATGGAAAGGTGGGAGGAAGAAGAAAGAGAGGACAACCTAAAAAGGCCTTTGCCAACGTTCCTGCCCTTCTTTTGCGAGGAAAATGATCGGCATGCTAAGGGAACGTTGGGCAAATGTTCCGGAATGAATGGGTCTAGCTAAATGTGGCAAGACCGCATCGGTCGACGCCCCTATAGAGCCTTTGGCATAAACCGGATGTGCTCCACTGCCCGTGCCCAGGAAATGGGCCTTATTGGACTCAAAGCACGTCGCCCGATGTGAGTTTGGCTCTATCTGGGCTGAAAATTTACATGTAGGCTACTAAAGGAAAGTGCATTCTACTTTGGGAAAAAGAAAGTTTATTTGATGAAGTAAAATTTTAGCATAAGTTTTCTTGTTGAAGTTAGATCATGATCTTCAACAAAACTTACTTCATCAATTTCGTTTTCATGTAGAGAATGCTTATGAAAAACCTTGAGAAGCATCTCATTAATATATTCAAAGGGTGCATCTTTAGCAAGCAGGCTTGTTAAAGGACGGGTGATCTGAGAGAAATCTTTTATAAACAGCCTATAAAAACCAACATGCCTAAGAAAGCTACGCACTCCTTGACATGTGTGGGAGGTGGAAGTTGCTCTATCACTTCGATTTTATCTTTATCCACTTGTATCCCACGCTTGGACACTCTATGTCCTAGCACTATCCCTTCCCGAACTGTGAAGTGGCATTTCTCCCAGTTTAGTACTAAGTGCTTTTCTTCACAATGTTGTAAGACCTGGTCCAAGTTCTCAAGACAATCATCAAAAGTTTTGCTATAGATGCAGAAATCGTCCATGAACACTTCCATGATTTCTTCGATCATATCGGAGAAAATGGACATAATGCATCTTTGGAATGAGGTAGGAGCATTGCACAAACTGAATGACTTACGTCGGTAGGCATATGTTCCATATGGGCATGTGAATGTGGTCTTACTTTGGTCATCGAGATGGTTGGGTATTTGATGATATCTTGAATAGCCATCGAGGAAACAAAAGAAAGAATGCTTCGCTAACCGTTCCAACATTTCATCAATGAAGGGTAACGAGAAGTGATCTTTCTTTGTATCCTTATTGAGCTTTTGGTAAT